>QRFJ01002767.1:0-81557 GCA_006176705.1 Cocos nucifera
TGTCTCCACACCGTAGACTCAAGACTCATCTACTAAAGAAAGCGATTGTACACCAACCTTTCGGATCAATCACCATCCTCATGATGATCCTATGGTTGGGAGCAATTTATGAGTTAATAATGATTATTCATGTCTTAAATTTTCAACTCTTGAAAATATGAATTATCATTACCATTAACTCAAAGGATGTATCACAGACACTAAATACTCATATGTGATAGAAAATAATCCATTTTATTCATATTAGTCAAAATTATAATTTTGCCCCTAGAAGTGTATTACAAGTGTCAGTCAATTCTGGCTTCTAGGGCACATATATCTAACAGAAACTGTTGTCTCTAAGATTGAACTTGATAAAATTCAACAGGTAGAAAGTTCGACATAGAATGTTGAACCTAAGTCAGATTTGATCAGATCATATCCGAAGCATAGTGAACCCACACCATTAAGGCGATCCGATAGAATACCACGCCATCCAGATAGATACTATGGATTCTTGATCCAGGATGGTAATCCCATCGAACTCGATGAGAACGATGATGATCCGATCACTTATATGGATACGATGCAGAGATCTGACTCTAAGAAATGGCTAGAAACTATGAGATTCGAAATAGATTCTATGAAGGTCAATTATGTATGGACATTAGTTGACCCACCTGAAGGGGTTAAAACTATTGGGTGTAAATGGGTATTCAAAAGGAAAAGAGGTGTAGATAGTAAGGTGGAGACCTATAAAGCCCATCTGGTTGTCAAGGGATATCATTAATGTTATGGTATTGATAATGATGAGACATTCTCTCCAGTGGCAATGCTTAAATCCATTTGGATAATACTTGTAATAGCTACCAACCTGGACTATGAGATCTGGCAGATGGATGTGAAGATGGCTTTCCTAAATGGAGAGCTAACCAAAGAGGTGTATATGATACAACCTGAGGGATTCACATCCATAGATGAGTCCAAGGTGTGCAGGCTTCAAAGATTCATTTATGGATTAAAGCAAGCATCTCAGAGTTGGAACATTCATTTTGATAAAGTGATCAAAATGTATGGCTTCATTAAGAATGGAGAAGAATCCTACATTTACAAATAGGCAAATGGTCCAGCAGTGGTATTCCTTATTTTGTACGTGGATGACATTCTCTTAATCAGAAATGACATCCCTGCACTATAAGGAATAAAAGTTTGATTGTCATCACAGTTCTCCATGAAGGACTTTGGTGAAGCATCCTACATCCTGGGGATGAAGATCTGTAGGAATAAATCTAAAAGGATGCTTGGTATATCCCAGTCCACGTACATAAAAATTGTGCTGAAGAGGTTCGGCATGGAGAATTTCAAAAAGAGCTATCTTCCGATAGGCCAAGAAATTTCTCTCTCTAAGAAGGATTGTCCAATAACTCCTGAAGAGAGAGAGCATATGAGTAGAATTTCATATGCTTCGATAATGGGGTCTATTATGTATGCAATGACATGTATGAGACCAGACGTGGCATACTCACTAGGAGTAGTGAGTAGATACCAGCTGTCAACAATCATATAAGTCATCCATATTGTGTTTCAAAATTTTATAAATTCTGTGACTTCTCATGAGGATTACCCAGGCCTAGATCTTGAAACACAAAATTTAGGCCTGTGTTCCAGTGATTTTCTCCAGGGTCAGACTGGTATCTAGCCTAGATTTTGAAATACAAAATTTAGGCTTGTGTTCCAGTGATTTTCTCCAGGGTCAGACTGGTATCTACTCACTACTCCTAGTGAGTATGCCACGTTTGGTCTCGTATATGTCATTGCATACATAATAGACCCCATTATCGAAGCATATGGAATTCTACTCATATGCTCTCTCTCTTCAGGAGTTGTTGGACAATCCTTCTTAGAGAGAGAAATTTTTTGGCCTATTGAAAGATAGCTCTTTTTGAAATTCTCCATGCTGAACCTCTTCAGCATATTTTCTATGTACGTAGACTGGGATATACCAAGCATCCTTTTAGATCTATCTCTATAGATCTTCATCCCAAGGATGTAGGATGCTTCACCCAAGTCATTCATAGAGAACTATGATGACAACCAGACTTTTATTTCTTGCAATGTGGGGATGTCATCCACGTACAAAATAAGGAATACCACTATTGGACCATTTGCCCATTTGTAAATGCAGGATTCTTCTCCATTCTTAATGAAGCCATACATTTTGATCACTTTATCAAAATGCATGTTCCAACTTCGAGATGCTTGCTTTAATCTATAAATAGATCTCTGAAGTCTGCGCACCTTGGACTCATCTGTGGATGTGAACTCCTCAGGTTGTATTATATACACATATTCAGTTAGCTCTTTATTGGTGTAGAATCTGATAGACATCGGATCGAGCTGGAGTTGAGAAAGAAGAGGTCGCCGTCGATGACCTGCAAAATAAAGTTCCATCTAGAGTCGGTGGTGGTGGCTCCGACAAGATCCTCTGACGATCAAGTCAACTCTTCTGGCTAATAGAAATGGAGTGCTCAGGAAAGAATTTAGCAGAGTTTTTTGAAAGAAGAAGAGAGCTTCGAGAAAACATATATGGAGGATCTTTTTTATAGATGGAGCCTATAACAGACTAATAATGATAGTCGTAATCATCCAATAGTGGACCGCTTGGGGCCATGTGGAGTTTGTTATGGAGAGTAGTGTCCATTGTCGTGATGTGCCCATTCGTTGGAATTTAATAATCGAAGTTTGGAGGAAGCAGGAGTTGGTTGGTGAAGAGCTTTGATATATATCAATTCCAGAGGAGTTCGGACTTCAAAAGGAAATATGGCTAAAGGGGATCATCCAAGAGGAATGCTAGTTGAAATCTAGAAGTAATCCACTAGAGGAATCTGGATAGAGTTCGATTGATGGAGAAGTCTAGAAGGAGTCCGACTGATGGAGAAGTCCGATTGAAGGAGAAGCCTTGGAAGAGTTTGGCTTAAGGAGAAGTCCAAAAGGAGTCCGACTGATGGAGGAGTCCGAAAGGAGTTCAGCTGCTGGAGGAGTTTGGAAGGAGTTCGGCTGCTGAAGGAGTTTGGGAGGAGTTCGGTCGTTGGAGGAGTCCGAAAGGAGTTTGGCCATTGGAGAAGTCTAGAAGGAGTTTGGCTGTTGAAGGAGTTTGGAAGGAGTTTTGACAGCTGGAGGAGTCCGAAACGAGTTTGGCTGTTGAAGGAGTTCGAGAGGAGTTTGGCCATTGGAGAAGTTTGGAAGGAGTTCGATCGCTGGAGGAGTCCGAAAGGTGTTCGACTGCTGGAGGAAGAATTTTCGATCAAAGCTCTTCCATGATTACCAGTTACATTAGGCTGAGCATCAGATTGAACTTCAGCGGGAGTGGAATTTATTCCCAACAGCAGCCCCCTACTCTCGAGTTCGAAATTTGACGGAAGGGACGAAAAAAGGCGACGACCCAAGTTCGATCCCGGGTTCCCGCGCTTGTTGCTTGTTATGGATGTCAAGCTCATTATGGATGCCGAGCTTGTTGTGGACGTCGAACTAGGACCTATCTTGCAAATTAGGATAAGATTCTTCCTTTCACATTTGACGTAGTTAGGTCATCATTGAAAAACATGCGTTAGGATCCTCCACCAAGCTTCTTCCTTCTCCACATCTTCGGTCTATGAGGTTTTGACTTTCGCTCATGTTAGGACAAGGCTTTCCTTCTATTCTTACCATGGCTTATGGGAGTGCATTAGGATCATCGGTAGGGTCTCTCCCTCCATCCTGTCTTATTTCAATGAGGTCATCGACTTTGCTCATGTTAGGATGAGGTTCTCCTTCTATTCCTAACGTGGCTTGTGGGAGTGCATTTGGGCCATTGATAGGACCTCTCCCCTCATCCCATCTTAAATGGATGAGGTCTTCAACTTTGCTCACATTAGGACGAGGTTCTTCTTCTGCTCCTAACGAGCTGTAGGGGCACATTAGGACCATTGTCAGGGCCTCTTCCCTCATCTTGCCTAAAATGAACGAGGCCTTCGACTTTGCTCATGTTAGGACGAGATTCTCTTCCTATTCCTAATGGGCTGTAGGGGCACATTAGGACCGTTGTCAGGGCCTCTCTCCTCATCTCATCTAAAATGAATGAGGCCTTCGACTTTGCTTATGCTAGGATGAGGTTCTCTCCTGTTCCTAACAGGCTGTAGGGGCACATTAGGGCCATTGTCGGAGCCTCTCCCCTCATCTCGTCTAAAATGAATGAGGCCTTCGACTTTGCTCACATTAGGATGAGGTTCTCCTCCTGTTCCTAACGAGCTGTAGAGGCACATTAGGGGCATTGTCAGGGCCTCTACCTCATCTCATCTAAAATGAACGAGGCTCTCGACTTTGTTCATGTTAGGATGAGGTTCTCCTCCTATTCCTAATAGACTGTAAGGGCACATTAGGGCTATTGTCAGGACCTCTCCCATCATCTCATTTAAAATGAACGAGATCTTTGACTTTGCTCATGTTAGGATGAGGTTCTCCTCCTGTTCCTAATGGATTGTAGGGGCACATTAGGGCCGTTGTCAGGACCTCTCCCCTTATCTCGTCTAAAATAAATGAGGCCTTCGACTTTGCTCACATTAGGATGAGGTTCTCCTCCTGTTCCAAATGGACTGTAGGGGCACATTAGGGCCGTTGTTAAGGCCTCTCCCCTCATCTCATCTAAAATAAATGATACCTTTGACTTTGCTCACGTTAGGATGAGGTTCTTCTCCTATTTCTAACGTGGCCGTATTTGTTGTGAGATTAAGTTTGGGGGGTAGTCTCCCTTTATCATCAGTATATAACAAAGATTAGGGTGTTGAAGTAGGAGGATTTCATTGTAATCAAATCATCGGTAATACATTCATAGATTTTGCGAATTCCATGGTCGAGGTAGGTCGGCCCTCCTGAGTTCCTTCAAGTAGTATGTCCCGGGTCAGATGACTTTTGTGACCTCATAGGGTCCTTCCCAATTTGGAGCAAGCTTCTCCTGGCTTTGAGGGTGAGAGATGGCGGCTCGTCGAAGCACTAAGTCTCCCACTCTGAATATTTTATCTCTAACTCTGGAGTTATAGTATTGGACCACCCTTCATCTATAGGCCACCATCCAAACTTAGGCTTTTTCTCTTTTTTCTTCTAGTAGATTGAGATTGACTCTGAGGTCCTATGAGTTACGCTGCTCATTGAAAGCCACGATCCATGCTGATGGAAGTTTAAGCTCGATTGGGATGACTACATCCATTCCAAAAGCCAAGGTGAACGATGTTTCTCCAGTAGGTAGCCTTTGAGTAGTTCGATACGCTTAGAGGACGTGGTAGCATTCGTCCACCCAGGCTCCTCTTGCTCTACCAAGCCTTGCCTTGATGCCTTGTAATAGGATCCGGTTGGTCACTTCAGCTTCCCCATTTGCCTGTGGGTGAGCTACCGACGTGAAGTGATGGAAGATGTTTAGATTTTTATAAAACTCAGTGAACCTTATCCCAGCGAACTATCATCCATTATCTGTTAAGAGAGTTTGGGGTAGACCAAACTGGTAGATGATTGACTTTCAGATGAAGTCCTATACCTTGACCTTAGTAATTTTTGCTAATAGTTCAACTTCGACCCATTTGGTAAAGTAGTCGATTGCAATCAGGAGAAACTTCCGTTGTCCGGATGCCATTGAAAAAAGGCCAAGTATATCCATTCCCGACTGTACAAATGGCCAAGGTGCACTTAGTGTAGTAAGCTCGGAGGTCGTCTATCTTTGTATGTTTGCATTTCTCTAATAGCAGTCACATTTCTTGACATACTCTATAGAATCATGGTACAAGGTCAGCCAATAGTACCCTTACCGAAGTAATTTTTGTGATAGGGATCTGGCTCCTACATTACTTCCATAAATTCCCTCATGCACTTTCCATAATGTGAAGTCAGCCTCTGAAGGTCGGAGACATCTCAAAAGTGGTAGCGAATATGACCTTTTATACAACTTGCCCTCATACAAAACATATCGGGAGGCTTGATTTCTGAGTTTTTGAGCTTCTTTCGGATCATGAGGAAGAACTCCCTCTTTAAGATAGGCAACTAACAGGTCGATCTAGCTTGGCTCGAGCTCCATCTGTATAACAAGCTGTGATTCCTCTAAGTTTGGACATTTTAGAGTTTTAAAAAATACTTCTTTGGACAGTTTGGCTGGGGCTGAAGTGGTCAATTTAGAGAGGAGGTTGACTCTTATATTTTCTACCCTCAGAATCTATCGAATGCCAAAAACGTCGAAGGTCGGAGTCAAATCCTTTACTTTCTTAAGATATTTTATCATACTTTTCTCCCGTGCTTCATAGTTGCCACTAACTTGGCCGACCACTAATTGAGAATCACTGTATACTCAAAGTTGATCTACTTTTAACTCTCTTGCTATTTTTAACTCGACGATCAGTGCTTCATATTAGGCCTCATTATTAGTTGCAGAAAATTTGAAGCATAGTTCATACTCGATGATGACTCCCTCAGGGTTGACTAAGACCAACCCCACACCTGCTCTAGTAGAGTTGGACGAACCATCCACGTACAGGGTCCGAAAACCTTTGAGAAGGTTGGCACTTTCTTCGGAGGGCTCGATTGCAGCCACGAGATGCCAATCTCTTTCTGTTCAATCTTAGCTTCATCTAAAATGGTACATATAACTATGAAGTTGGCCAGTGCTTGAGCCTTGATTGCTGGTTGAGGTCGATAGTCGATGTTGAACTTTTTTAATTCAATGGCCCATTTTGCAATTCTTTCGAAAACATCCATTTGGTGAAGGATTGCTTTGATCGGTTGGTCAGTGAGGAGCATTATAGCATGTCCCTAGAAGTAAGGTCGAAGTCTTCTTGCTACAATCAGAAGAGCATAAGTCAATTTTTCTAACTTTGTATATCTAGTCTCGGCATCCCTTAGGATCCGGCTTATGTAGTAGACTGGTTGTTGTATTTTCGCCTCTTCTTTGATCAGGGCTGCCGCTAGCACTGCAGGAAAGATGGTGAGATAGAAAAATAGCTCCTCTTCAAATTCAGGTTTGGCTAGTAAGGGGGTGAGCCAAGGTAGTTTTTGAGCTCGTCGAATGCTTTTTGGCATTCCTGAGTCCAGTGAAAATCTTTTAATTTTTTGAGAATTTGGAAGAAGGGCATGCAGCGTTCGACCGACCTCGAGACAAAATGATTCAAAGATGCCACCTTTCCGATCAGGCGTTGAACTTTCTTGATGGACTTTGGAGTGGTCATCTTTTGGATAGCTCAAATTTTCTTCGGGTTGGCCTCGATCCCTCATCTCAAGACCATGAATCCCAATAATTTTTTTAAGGCTATCTTAAAGGCGCACTTGGTTAGGTTTAGTTTTATCATGTATTTTCTGAGTGCATCGAAAGCCTCTTCAAGATCGACGACATGAATGATAGTCTTTCGGCTTTTGACCAGCATCTTATTGATGTAAACCTCCATATTGCGGTCGATCTACTCCTTGAAGATTTTTTTGACCAAGCGCTGATAAGACCACCTATTTTCTTAAGCCCAAAGGGCATGATCTTGTAATAGTAAAGACCATGATTAGTAATAAAAGCTGTCTTCTCCTTATCCTCTGATGCCATCCGAATTTAGTTGTAGCTAGAGAAGGCATCCATGAAGGTAAGGAGCTTGCAGCTTGAAGTCGTATCCACCAGTTGATCGATTCTGGGCAAAGGATAGCTATCTTTTGGGTAGGCCTTGTTCAGCTTCTTAAAGTCAATGCACATCCTCCACTTGCCGCTGGCCTTTTTGACCAGGACCACGTTAGAGACCCAAGTCAGATAGCTAACTTCTCGAATAAATCCGACATTGAGAAGCTTGTCGATTTCTTCTGCTATTGCCTTTTGAATTTTTGGTGCATGGCCTCAAACTCTTTCTTTCATTGGTCGATGCTTGGGATCAACAGTCAGTCGATGTTCCATAACCTCGGTGTAAATCTCAGGCATATCCATCAGAACCCAAGTGAAGATGTCAACGTTCCTTTGTAAAAAGGCGATGAGCTACTTCCAAACTTCATCTTTCATATTGAAGCCAATTTGCACCGTATGCTCCGCATTTCCATCATTCAGAAGGACTGAGATAAGATCTTCCATTGGTTCTTCCCTTTCTTCCACGAGGTCATCCCGGACATCTAGCCCGTCAACAGGACAAGGGTCGAACTGTTCTTCATTTTGTAGGGCAATTGAGTAGCAGTGCCTTGCCAGAGCTTGATCTTTCCTAACCTCTCCAATCCCATAACCTTTTGAGAACTTTATCTTCAAATAATAAGTTGATACCACCGTCCGAAATGCATTTAGATCAGGTCGATCGAGAATTGTTTTGTAAGCAGAGGGAGCTTTTACTACCAAGAAATCCACCAGTGCTCTGGATTGTCTTGGATATTGCCCTACAGCTACAGCTAGAGTTATTAGACCTTCAACTGGTACTGCAGCACCAGCGAAGCCTACTAGTGGAGAGTTTATTGGTCCAAGCTGACTATTAGATATTGACATTTTGGAGAAAGCATCATAAGACAAGATGTCAACCAAACTTCCATTATCAACTAGGATGCGACATACATCATAGTCTGCTATATTTAAAGAGATTACAATCACATCATTGTGCAGGAACTGTACTCCACGTGCATCTACCTCAGTGAAGGTTATGGGTTCTTCAATCCTCTATCTCTTTACTGATCCCTCGGATCCGCTGGCCTCTTCTCATCGAAGTCCCTCGGAGATAGTGTTGATGATGCCGAGAGGTGGCCGATCTCCTTATTGTTCCTTCCTCCTTGGTGGTTCTGGCTGCAATAGTACCCTCAACCGATCTTCTATTGCTTTAGGATGACGTTTGAGGAATCGATCCAGGCGGCATCTCCTGATGAGCTTCTCGATCTTGTCTTGGAGCTGAATGCATTCTTTAGTATCGTGACTGTGGTCATGATGGTAGAGGTAGTATTTGCTAGGATTGCGCTTGTCAGGATGAGTGCGCATCCTTTCAGACCTCGATAGCTGCTCCTTGATCTCTATCAATACTTGTATTTTTGGAGCATTTAGGAGGGTGTAGTTGTGAAATCTTCTGGGGGGAGAAATTCTTTATGCCCTTCCGTCGGGGTTTCTTTGACGATGAGCTTGAGGAGGAGTTTGGGCTTGTTTACACTCGGGGGGAGTCCGTGAGCATGGCTGAACTTCATTCGACCCTCCATCAGTTGTGGGTTTATTAGACTCGCCTTCTTGCCACTCCCCTACAACTTCCTCATCCTTCAACTTGGAGGCTTCTTCTGCTCGGGCATATCCTTTATCCCGAGCTAACAGATCAGCAAAGTTTCTGAGGTACTTCTTCTCCAAGGAGAACAACAAATCATTCTTCTAAAGGCCATCCTTGAGTGCGGCCATTGCAGTAGACTGGTCCAGGTTTCAGACCTCCAATGTAGCAGCATTAAATTAGGTGACATAAGTCTGGATAGATTTTCCCTCCTTTTGCTTAATATTCATTAGGAAATTTGAACCTCGATGGGGACGTCGGCTGCTGACGAGGTGAGCCACAAACTGATGGCTCATCTGGTCAAAGAAGAAGATCATATCTGGCTTCAACATTGAGTACTAGTTTTTTGCTGCTTCCTTCAAGATAGATGGGAAAGCTCAACATAAGATGGTGTCTGGTGCACCATGGAGCAGCATCATGGTCCGAAAGGCCTCCAAGTGATCGACTGGATCAAAGGTTCCATCGTAGCTTTCAAATTGGGAAAGCTTGAAGTTCGGTAGAATAGGCTCTTGCATAATTTGGGGAGAGAAAGGAGGATCGATGCAGACATCATCATGATGAGCCGGGGTGATGTGGCGGAGTTTCTCAATCCATCGATCCATCTCTCGTAGTTTCTGATCGAGGACGTTATCTCGATCGTAGATCTTGGAAGGCTTTTGACTATAGATGGGAAAGATCTCTTTCAAAAAAAAATCATGATCTGAATAAGGATCCTCCGCTTTCTGTTTCTCCTTTCTAGGGGCGACGAGTATGCTAGCCCAAGTTCGCCTCCTTGGGATCGATTTCTAACATCCCGATGGTGGGTTTTCTGGTGAAACCACCATCGGAGGTTGGCACATGGCCTACACCATTTTGGTGAGGCCCTGAACCCACTACATCAGCAGGTTAAACTGCTTCGAATCTACCACAGCCGTCGATGGAGGAGGAGGTTGAAGCACCGACGATAGAGCAGGAATAGATGGATCTGGCTCAGATCTGGTGGCAAAAGTGATAGATCTCTAGGTAGTCACCTTCTTTGGAGGCATTTCATGGGATTGAGTGAGAGAATGGAGATGAGTCTTGAAGAAGAAGATCCACAGGATCGATTGAGTACTCCTTTAAGAACAAGGGTGTACAAATGGGCCCCTCCTTCTAGCGCCAATCTTGTTGGTGCAGAATCTGGTTGACATTGGATTGAGCTGGAGTTGAGGAAGAAGAGGTCGCTGTAGATGACCTACAAAATAAAGTTCCAGCTGGCGTCAGTGGTGGTGGCTTTGGTAGGATCCTTCGATGATCAAGTCAGCTCTTTTGGCCAACAGAAATGAAGTGCTTAGGAAAGAATTCATCAGAGATTTTGAGAAGGAGAAGAGAGCTTCAAGAAAATATATCCAAAGGATCCCTTTTATAGATGAAGCCTATAATAGATTGATAGTGATAGCCATAACCATCTGGTAGTGGGCCGCTCGGGGCCACATGGAGTTTGTTACGAAGAGTAGTGTCCATTGTCATGATGTGCCCATTTGTTGAGATTTAATAGTCGAAGTTTGAAGGAAGCAGGCTTTGGTTGGTGAAGAGCTTTAATATATATTAATTTCAGAGGAGTTTGGACAACAAAAGGAAATACGGCTAGAGGGGATCATCCGGAAGGAATGCTAGTTAAAATTTGGAAGTAATCCGTTGGAGGAATCTAGATGGAGTTTGATTGATGAAGAAGTCCAGAAGGAGTCCGATTGATGGAGAAGTCTAGCTGAAGGAGAAGTCCGGAAGGAGTTCGACTGAAGGAGAAGTCCGGAAGGAGTTCGATCGATGGAGAAGTTCGAAAGAAGTTTGGCTGCTAGAGGAGTCTGGAAGGAGTTCAGCCGCTGGAAGAGTCTAGAAGGAGTTTGGCTGCTGAAAAAGTTTGGGAGGAGTTCGGCCATTGGAGGAGTCTGGAAGGAGTTCATTGGGAGAGAATCCCATTCTCTTCTAGATATGTGAGAAACTCACCAGAAAGATATTTTCCTCCTCAGTCAGACTGAAGAGTTTTAACACTCTTTCCAGTTTATTTTTCTACTTCATTTCAGAATCATTTGAATATTTTAAACGAATTCGACTTATGTTTCATCAGATAGACATATCCAAATCTGGATTGATCATCTATGAAAGTGATGAAGTAGACATATCCATCTTTGGCACTAGTACTCATTGGTCCACATACATCAGTATGTACTAGACCTAAGAGCTCATTGGCTCTCTTACCTTTTTCAGTAAAAGGTGACTTGGTCATTTTACCAAGAAGACAGGACTCACAAGTTGGAAGTGATTCACAATCACTGACTTCGAGGATTCCCTCTTGAGTCAACCTGTTTATCCTAGTTTTGTTTATATGACCTAGCATATAGTGCCATAAGTAGATATCTGATACACTATCTAATCTATGATGCTTGCCAGTAGAATAGACTATATTAACTGATTGTGATAACATATATAGACCATTATTAAATTATTCATAGAAAGCAGTAATACTATTCACAATGACATTACAAACTCATTTTTTATTGAAATTTCATAATTGTTCATGGGCTAAAGGCCTACAGAAATGATATTTAAAAAGAAACTAGGATAGAAATGACAATCACTACGAACAATGGTATGAGATTCAAAAACAAGTTTCAAAATTTCTAAAGCTAGAATTGAAACTGATCATCCATCTCCAACGTTCAGGAATCTCTCGCCTTGCTCGAATCTTCTACTGACCTGCAATCTCTGCAATGAATTACAAATATGGTAAGGGCTATCGGTATCCAATACCCAGTCAGAAATATCATAAATAAAGAAATTGCAAGGAGTTATCATATAAATATCTTGCTCAGCAATAACTTGCTTCTTTCTCTACCTATTCAGATCCAGAGAGGCAATGTACTGAGGATAGTTCCTCTTTTAGTGCCCCCACTTCTTGCAAAAGAAGCATTCAGAATGACTCTTATCAGGCTTGATCTTCCTGATCTAGTCATACACAGATGTCCCAGCCTGAACTTGCACCTTTTTTGTTTTCTTCTTCTTATTCTTCTTTCCTTTCCTAAAGTGTTGAGAACCAGAAGACGAACCTCCCACTAAGTTCACCGACTCTTTATGGAGCTAGTGATCCTTCTCAAAGTTCTGAAGTAATCCCAGTAATCTATGGTAGTTTACTTCAGGCTTTGTCATTCTATAATGAGTTAGGAAAGGAAGATAGAACTTTGGCAGCGAGTTCAGTATTGCATCTTTTCTAAGTTGTTCATGCAAGGGAAAGCTGAGTTTGCTCAAGCACTCTATTAGCTCGATCATGTACAGTACATGATCAGTGATAGAGGCTCCATCCCGCATTCTGACGTTGAAGATGGCACAACTAGTCTTGTGCCTCTCAACGTCATCGGGTGTGCCAAAAGAATCCTCTAACATTTGGAGCATTTCATTTGGCTGAGTTGTCTCAAACCTACAACTGAACTTGTCGCTCATCGCAGCCAGCATAATGCAGTGCACCATGGTTGTCACTAAGCCACTTCTGATAAGTGTCTCTGACTGTTCCATGTGCATTGACAGCTGGCTCCTCAGGTGCAAGATCCGTCAGCACATATAGGATTCGTTCATCCTTCAGGATAATCTTCAACTTTCGATACCAGCTATCAAAGTAGGTTCCCACCAACTTATCATTGTCCAACAATAATCGGAGTGATAGGAAAGTGGCCATGTCTGCATAAAGAGAAACCAAAATCTAATTAGTAATCGATTCATTAAACCTAAAGATTTTAACTTTAATCAAAAGGTTTCTCCCACTATTTTATTCGAACTGATAGTCTCTACCTCCAATTCAAGGAATTATCCTAATTTCTTAGTGGGTACTAGAATCCACATAGACTGCACATGAGCCCAACTTTAGTTGGCCAACCCATGTACATCTAAGGGTAGGTTTATAACCAATTATTTCTTTAAATAATTTTTAGTAATTAAATTTTGCCCTAGCTCCTGATCAGTTGGCTTTAGCCTTCTCAGAAAAGGATCCAGTTAGGTCCAACCATTAACATGACCATACTTAGTCCATCTAACCAATGAATGATTAGGCCCAGCTATGGTTGGCCCACCTGACCATCATTTAGAAAGATGTATCAAAGAGATAATATAATGAATGATAACTCCATCAACCAATAAGCACCAAGCCTTTGGGCCTCCAATGATTATCCAACTGATGGATCCATTATCATCCACTTTAATGGGAGGCTATGATCCAGTTATCATATAACTATTTCATTTTAGGAACCTAATAATTTTAGAGGATTTATTTATAAAAGTGAGTAGGTCAGATTAACCAACTTGTCATGATCATCCTACTGGCTTCACCAAGTTAGCTTAAGGGAGACCACTAATAGGCTGGTCTAGGAGCACCTAAATCAGTCACACTGATTTACCTAGCTAACATGGGTTAGCTTAAATAGTCAAGTGATTCAATCAAAATATAATCTCACCAAAAGGCCAGGTAAGTTCGATCGATGGGAGGGTTTGCCAAAGCTTGCCTTAGATATAATCAAAAATGGCCAAGTAAGCGGGCTGCCAAGTAAGAACCACCAATCTGGTTTATCTTAGACACCAACTGGTTTAATTAGTTTCAATTAGATCAACCTAATAGTTCGTGCTAGACCGCGTAGCCAAGAATCAAGTTCATCTTGGATCTTGTTAAAGATATGGACTTGACCAACTACAACTATTGTAATTGATCTAGAGAATCCTTGACCTAATCTAAGACAATAATTGATTAGATTTAGTCAATTCTCTAATTAAGTCCATTATTTAATATAACCCTAGGTCAAACCCAATTAATGGACCTAATCCCTACTAACCCGTTTAACCTAATGTGTTATGATTAGTGTCCGAGGATCTTCAATTCACAATCCTAGATCCTAATCAATCAACTTCTTAATTCTCAATTAAGTTTTGGGTTGAGGGTTGGAGTTCAACTTATCAAAAATGATTTTCATGTTTGTAAAATATTTTTACAACATGGTTCAATCAACCAAGTTGCATGTTTGATTCATAATCAATATGCAAGTAAAATAAACATAAAACTACTTTAGATCTTATCTAAATAGGTTCATGTAATTAAAACAGTTTCAATAATAATCAATCATAAATCTTCCTAGATCAAATCTAATATATTTATGATGATTGAAATTAGATTAAAATATTTTTAAGTAGATCATAAAATCTCTTAGATCTAATCTAAAATTTTATGATCAATATTTTAGATCAGCATGTATTAGGACAACCTATTCATCATAAAGGGTAAACTTTACAGTAGGACAACCTTATGGTAGTCCATGCACTCTAAAGTATCTTATTTTTAGATCATAAAATTATTTTAAATTTATTAAATCATAAATAAAATTAGATCAAATCTAATAAATTTATTATTAGAGTCAGATCATTACGAACTAGAACAATCTTTTCACTGTAAGGGATAAATCTTACAGCAGGACAACCTTATGGCAGTTCGTGAGATCTAATTTTTTTTTAAATTTTAGATTTTATAATTAGATTATAAATTATATCTAATCTAAGAAATAATCTAAATATGCACAAAAATCATGTAACAAGTACTTGGCTCTGATACCAATTGTAGGAATCAAATCTAGGGTTTCACTGATAGATCTTGAAATTTTTTCAAGATCATATAGCGAAAGACTTAAATAAATTATATATTTATTTAAATAAATATATAAATACCTAGATCTCAGACCTATTACATGATCAAGGTATGATATTAAATCAAAAATTAAAATCAAACAAGAAAAAAAAGATTGATCAAATCAACCTAGAACTACACTACATCAAATGCAGTTATGAAGTTAATAGATCAGATCTATTACCTAAGCAAGTTAAATATTCTAACTTGCTGATCTATGCTTGAGGATGAAGTCATGAGTCACACATGCATCCGGCTTTTAGGAGTCATCCACACGAGCCCACGAACACGATCAGAGATCCTGATGTAGGAAATCAGCATAGTATGCTAGCACTGTGCTGATCTCTCTTCGACGGTTGATCCGATGCTTCCTTCTTCGAAACTTGGATAGTCCAAAATACTAAAAGAAAAGAGAAAGATTTATAATATTGAGAGACCTCTCAAAAGCTCACAAAAAGGGAGGAATAGATCTAGAACATAAACCCTAGAAGAAAACCCTTTTCTTCTTCTTTGTTCCTTTTCTAGACATCCTAATTTGTATTTTCATTATCTCTATGACCTAGATTAATTATTTTTTAATTTTTTTACACCAAAGATATCTCTAAAATGTCTATAATTTATAAAAATTTTAGCTAAAAATTCTTTTTAAATAAAAAGATATGTAGAGTCAAAGTTAGGTCAAAAATCTAGACTAGGAATGACCAAATAAGGGAAGTTGTTGGGGCGCCCAACTCTTGGACGCCCCCACCTTTTTTCTACCATGGACAAGCAAAGGGTGGCACACAAAAAAGTCTTCTTTTACCATGAAAATCAAAGAAAATAGGAAAGGATGGGTTGGCACGCTTATGGGAAGAGTTTTGGTTGACAAGGATTCTATCTCATAGAATCCTTAAGCAAAACTAATTCCCCTTTTGACTTGGTCTTCCAACAAACTTCCATATGAGAAAAAGGAAGAGAGAAAGGAGGCAATAGAAATCTTTGGGCATGGAAATTATTCACATAAAAATACAAAGAGAAAAGGGTGGGGCGTGAGGATTAGGTGGTGCAAGGAATAGGGAGTCCTAGTCACACTAGGACTCCTATTTTAACTTGATCAAATAAGATCTTTTAACCAAATAAAAATAAGAGTAAACCAACCAAATTAAATAAATCTCTAACCCATTTAAAGACTTAATTAAATTAGTTTAAATTAGATTTATTTTTAATTTAAATTTTTAATTAAATTAGAAAATTAGATTGACCAGAGTCCTAGTTAGTCTAGGACTAGTTCTTTATTACACTTGACTTATCCAATAAGCCAATTGAACTTGATCCAATCAAGTCCAAACCAAATTTAATTAAATTATATTTAATTTCAACCTTCTGGCTTAATCAAATTAAGCCAATTAGTAATCTAATTGCTAATCAATCCTCATGCAACACTTGCACTAGATCAAACGTCAATCGTATTGATCATTTAACCCTAAAATAATTCTAAATTGCTGATCAACCATCTGATCGAAATGTGAACTCTAATGTGTGTGACCTCATAGGTCTGAACCTAAACTAGTAGTATAAAAATAAATTTTTGTATCAATCAAAGTGACCATCTAGCAATGATACCCAATGGTTGAATAGGTCAAAAGGTGTAGAACACCATCCTTAGAACTCATGCAAATATAGTTTCCATATAATTCATCCCCTTGACCATAATGCTCATAGGACACCTTAGAGTTCAACTATCAACTCTGATCAGGTTGTCTACATTATATTTCAAAATATCAAATCCATCTGATGGATTATCCTGGCCAAGGTTTTGCTATATTGAAATATAGTGATACATTCTTCTCCAACTCTTGGAGTGGTCAATTTCATCTTGATCACACTTTGACTTCACAAGTACTTGATTATGCCTGGAAGCCTTCCATTGCTGAGTTAGAAATTCAGTTAGTTCGGTACCAAAGCATAGTGAGTTGCTTACTTATATCCCATCAGAGATATTCTCGACAGTAGAATGCACTAAAGTTGGTCACGTTCAATGACGATGTACCCATACGTCTCACCTGTATGCCATACTAGTGTCTCTACACTCCTTGGTTAAAAGGACAACCAATCTATATGGCATATAGCGATCTATGCTCAATAGACACTATCGTCCTAATTAGCAGCCTATCATTTGGTCGTGAACAAATTTAAGGACTAATTGATAAATTCTCTCTTTATCGAAACTAAATAGTCCTAAGGACTTCATCACAATAATGGAGTTCATTAGAAGATGTAAATTTATGATAAAAAAGGATGCCAAAATATTTTTATTAATTAATAAATCAATTACAATATCTCAACCATCAATAGGCTAATGATTGGCTTTGGGACATAATTTTCAACAACTTCCACTTGTACTAAAGCCACTCGGCACAGTATCTAATACCCATCTTCGACTTATGATTGTTGAACTCCTTGATTGCCAGAGCTTTAATGAAGAGGTCGGCTAGGTTCTCTTTTTTATCAATCTTCTGAAGGTCGACGTCATCACGATCCATGATCTCATGGACTAAATGAAAGCGATGCAGAATGTGCTTTGTCCGCTGGTGTGCCTTTGGTTCCTTTGCTTGAGCTATGGCACCAGTGCTATCGCAGTAGAGTAGGACTGGACTATTAATTGAGGGTGCTACTCCAAGCTCGGTGATGAACTTCCTCAGCTACACAGCTTTCTTTACTGCATCTGATGCTGCCATATACTCTGCTTCGCAAACAGAGTCAGCCACTGTATGCTGGTTGGAATGTTTCCAGCAGATGGATCCATTATTTAAAGTAAAGATATATTCCGATATACTTTTACTATCATCATGGTTAGATTTAAAGCTAGAGTCTGTAAACCCCATATGCTTCAGATCTGACTCACCATAAACCAACCATTCGTCCTTAGTATTTCTCAAATACTTAAGGATGGTTTTAACCACCTTTCAGTGATTTTCTCTAGGGTCAGACTGGTATCTACTCACTACTCCTAGTGAGTATACCACGTCTGATCTCATACATGTCATTGCATACATAATAGTCTCCATTACTGAAGCATATGAAATTCTACTCATACGTTCTCTCTCTTCAAGAGTTGTTAGACAATCTTTCTTAAAGAGAGAAATTTCTTGGCCTATCAGAAGATAGCCTTTTTTAGAATTCTCCATGCTGAACCTCTTCAGCATAGTTTCTATGTACGTGGACTGGGATATATCAAGCATACTTTTAGATCTATACCTATAGATCTTCATCCTTAGGATGTAGGATGCTTCACCCAAGTCCTTCATGGAGAACTGTGATGACAACCAAATTTTTATTCCTTATAGTGCGGGAATGTCATTCTTGATTAAGAGAATATCATCCATGTACAAAATAAGGAATACCACTGCTGGACCATTTGTCCATTTATAAATGTAGGGTTCTTCTCCATTCTTAATGAAGCCATACATTTTGATCATTTTATAAAAACACATGTTCCAACTCCGAGATGTTTGCTTTAATCCATAAATGGATCTCCGAAGCATACACACCTTAGACTCATCTGTGGATGTGAACCCCTCAGGTTGTATCATATACACCTCTTCGATTATCTCTCCATTTAGGAAAGACATCTTTACATCCATCTATCAGATCTTATAGTCCAAGTGGGCAGCTATTGCATGCATTATCCGAATGGATTTGAGCATTGCCATTGGGAAGAATGTCTCATCATAGTCATTACCATAATGTTGACGATACCCCTAGGCAACCAGAAGGGCTTTATAGGTCTCCACATTTTCGTCTGTGCCTCTTTTTCTTTTGAATACCCATTTACACCCAATGGGTTTAACCCCTTCAGGGGGGTCAACCAATGTACATACATCATTGACCTTCATGGAATTCATTTCAGATCTCATGGCTTTTAGCTATTTCTCAGAGTCGGATCTTTGCATCGCATCCATATAAGTGATCGGATCCTCATCATTCTCATCGAGTTCGATGGGATCACCATCCTGGATCAGGAATCCATAGTATCTATCCAGATGGTGTGGTATTCTATTGGATCATCTTAATGGTGTGGGTTCACTAGGCTTCGGATATGATCTGATCAAATTCGATTTAGGTTCAACATTCTATGTCGGACTTTCTACCTATTGAACTTCATCAAGTTCAACCTTAGAGGCAATAGTTCCTTCATTAAGGAACTCCTTTTCCAAAAAGATTGCCTTAAGGCTGACGAACATCTTTTGTTCATCAGCATGGTTGAAATAGTATTCTTTGGTCTCTTTTGGATACCCTATGAATGTACACTTGTCAGACCTAGGTCCAAGTTTGTCTGTAACTAATTGTTTGACATAAGCCAGACACCCCCAAATCCTAAGGTGTGAAAGTGCTGGCTTACGCCCTGTCCATATCTCATATGGAGTTTTAACTACAGACTTACTTGATACCCTATTTAATAGATAATAAGCCGATTCGAGTGCATATCCCTAGAAGGATATTGGCAAGCTGGCAAATTCCATCATAGATTGAACCATATCTAACAGAGTCCGATTCCTTCTTTCAGATACACCATTATGCTATAGTATTTCAAAAGAAGTCCATTGGGAGAGAATCCTATTCTCTCCTAGATATATGAGAAACTCACCAGAAAGGTATTTTCCTCCTCGATCAGATCGAAGAGTTTTAATACTCTTCCTAGTTTATTTTTTTACTTCACTTCAAAATCATTTGAACATTTCAAAAGAATTTGACTTATGTTTCATCGATAGACATATCCATATCTGGATAGTTCATCTGTGAAAGTGGTGAAGTAGATATATCCACCTCTGGCATTTGTACTCATTGGTCCACATATATTAGTATGTACTAGATCTAAGAGCTCATTGGCTCTCTCACCTTTTTCAGTAAAAGATGACTTGGTCATTTTACTAAGAAGGCAGGACTCAAAGGTTGGAAGTGACTCATAATCACTGACTTCGAGGAGTCCCTCTTGAGTCAACCTGTTTATCCTATTCTTATTTATATGACCTAGCCTATAGTGCCATAAGTAGATATCTGATATACTATCTAATCTAGGATGCTTGCCAGTAGAATAGACTATATTAATAGGTTGTGATAACATATATACACCATTGTTCAATTATCCACAGAAAGCAGTAACACCATTCATAATGGCATTACAAACTCGTTTCTTTATTGAAATTTCATAATTGTTCATGGCCAAAAGGCCTACAAAAATAATATTTAAAAAGAAACTAGGATAGAAATGATAATCACTAAGAACAATGATATGAGATTCAAATACAAGTTCAAAATTGTTAAAGCTAGAACTAGAACTGGTCTTCCATCTCCAACGTTTAGGAATCTTTCACCTTGCTCGAATCTTCTACTAACCTGCAACCCCTACAATGAATTACAAATATGGTAAGGGTTATCAGTATCCAAAACTCAATCAATAAAATCATAAATAAAGAAATTACAAGGAGTTGTCATATAAATATCTTGCCCAGCAATAGCTTGCTTCTTTCTCTTCAATTTAGATCCAGGGAGGCAATGTATTGAGGATAGTTCCACTTTTAGTGCCCCCGCTTCTTGCAAAAGAAGCATTCAGCTTGACTCTTATCGAGTTTGATCTTCTTGGTCTGGCCTTACACTGATGTCCCAGCCTAAACTTGCACCTTCAATATTTTCTTCTTCTTGTTCTTCTTTCCTTTCCTAAAGGGTCGAGAACTAGAAGACGAACCTCCCACTAAGTTCATCGACTCTTTATGGAGCTGGTGATCCTTCTCAAAGTTCTAAAGTAACCCCAGTAAGTCATGATAGTTTACTTCAGGCTTTGTCATTCTGTAATGAGCAAGAAAAGGGAGATAGGATTTTGGTAGCGAGTTCAGTATTGCATCTTTTTCAAGTTGTTCATGCAAGGAAAAGTCGAGTTTGCTCAAGCACTCTATCAGCTTAATCATGTACAGTACATGATCAGTGACAAAGGCTCCATCTCACATTCTAGTGTTGAAGATGGTGCAACTAGTTTTGTGCCTCTCAATGTCATCAGGTGTGCCAAAAGAATCCTCCAATACTTGGAGTATTTCATTTGGTTGAGCTATCTTAAACCTACGATTGAACTCGTCGCTCATCGTAGCCAGCATAATGCAGCGCACCATGGTTTGGTCAC
This sequence comes from Cocos nucifera, assembly GCA_006176705.1. Taxonomy (NCBI): domain Eukaryota; kingdom Viridiplantae; phylum Streptophyta; class Magnoliopsida; order Arecales; family Arecaceae; genus Cocos; species Cocos nucifera. Next base: position 21,071 of record QRFJ01002767.1, read on the forward strand.
TGAGCCACTTTTGATAAGTGTCTCTAACTGTTCCACATGCATTGGCTGCTGGCTCCTCAGGTGCAGGATCCATCAGCACATATAGGATCTATTCATGCTCCAGAACATCTTCAATTTTCGATACCAGCTACCAAAGTTGGGTCCCACCAATTTATCATTGTCTAATAATGATTGGAGCAATAGGAAAGTGGCCATGTCTGCATAAAGAAAAACCAAAATCTAATTAGTAATTGATTAATTAAACCTAAAGATTTGGACTTTAATCAAAAGATTTCTTCCACTATTTTATTCAAATTGGTAGCCTTTACCTCCAATTTGAGGAATTATCCTAATTTTTTAGTGGGTACTAGAATCTACATAGACTGCACACGAGCCCAACTTTGGTTGGCCAACCCATGTACATCTAAGGATAGGTTCATAACCAATTATTTCTTTAAATAATTTTTAGTAATTAAATTTTGTCCCAGCCCCTGATCAGTTGGCTTTGGCCTTCTCAGAAAAGGATCTAGTTAGGTCCAACCACTAACATGACCATACTTAGCCCATCTAACCAATGAATGATTAAGCCCAACTTTGGTTGGCCCATCTGACCATCATTTAGAAAGATGTATCAAAGAGATCATATAATGAATGATAATTCCATCAACTGATAAGCACCAGGCCTTTGGGCCTCCAATGATTATCTAACTGATGGACCCATTATCATCCACTTTAATGGGAGGCTTTGATCCAGTTATCATACAATTATTTCATTTTAGAGACCTAATAATTTTAGAGGATTTATTTAAAAAGTGAGTAGATCAGATTAATCAGCTTGTCATGATCCTCCCACTGGCTTTACCAAGTCAACTTAAGGGAGACCACTAACAAGCTGGTCTAGGAGCACCTAAATCAGTCACACTGATTTACCTAGTTGACATGGGTCAACTCAAATTGTCAAGTGATTTGATCAAAACTCAATCTCACCAAGAAGGCCAGGTAAGTGAGATCAGTGGAAGGGTTTGCCAAAGCTTGCCTTAGGCACCATCGAAAATGGCCAGGTAAGTGGGCTGCCATTTAAAAACCATCAGTTGTATGTGCCAAACTTACCTTAGATACCAACTGGTTTAATTAGTCTTGATTAGATCAACCTAACAGTTCGAGCTAGACCACTTAGCCAAGAATCAAGTCTATTTGGTTCTTGTTAAAGATATGAACTTGACCAACTACAACTACTGTAATTGATCTAGAGAATCCTTGACCTAATCTAAGACAATAATTGATTAGATTTAGTCAATTCTCTAATTAAGTCCATTCTTTAATCTAACCCTATGTCTAACCCAATTAATGGACCTAATCCCCACTAACCCATTTGACCCAATGTGTTATGATTAGTGTCTTAGGATCTTCAATTCACAATCCTAGATCCTAGTCAATCAACTTCTTAATTCTCAATTAAGTTTTGGGCTAAGGGTTGAGGTTTGGCTTTTCGAAAATGATTTTCATATTTGTAAAATATTTTTACAACATAGTTCTATCAATCAAGTTGCATGTTTGATTCATAATCAATATGCAAGTAAAATAAATATAAAATTATTTTAGATCAAAAAATTAGATCACATGGGTTCTAAGGATGGTGTTCTACACCTTTCGTCCTATTCGGCCATCGGATATCATTGCTAGATGGTCACTTTGATTGGTATAGAAATTTATTTAAATGCTACTGGCTTAGGTTCGAACCTATGAGGTCACATATATTAGAGTTCACATTTCGATCAGATGGTTGATCAGCGATTTAGAATCATTTTAGGGTTAAACGATCAATATGATTAATATTTGACCTAGTGCAAGTGTTGCAGGAGGATCGATTAGCAATTCGATTGCTAATTAGCTTAATTTGATTAAGCCAGAAGATTGAGATTAAGTTTAATTAAATATGATTTAATTAGACTTTATTTTGGCTTGATTGGATCAAGTCCAATTGGCTTATTGGATAAGTCAAGCGCAAGAAAGAACTAGTCCTAGTCTAACTAGGACTCGAGTCAACCCAATTTTTTAATTTGATTAGAAAATTATATTAGAATTAAATCTAATTTAGTCTAATTTAATTAAGTCTTTAAATGAGTTAGGGCCTTATTTAATTGGGTTGGTTTACTCTTATTTTTATTTGGTTAAAAGACCTTGTTTGACCAAGTCAAAATAGGAGTCTAGTACGACTAGGACTCCCTATTCCTTGCGCCACCTAATCCTCACACCCCATCCTTTTCTCTTTATATTTTTACGTGAATAATCTCCATGCCCAAGGTTTCTCATGCCTCCCTTCTCTCTTCCTTTTTCTCATATGGAAGTTTGTTGGAAGACCAAGTCAAAAGGGGAATTAGTTTTGCTTAAGGATTCTATGAGATAGAATCCTTGTCAACCTAATCTCTTCCCATAAGTGTGCTGACTCATCCTTTCTTATTTTCTTTGATTTTAATGGTAAAAGAGGATATTTTGTTGTTCGCCCACCTTGTTGGTCCATGGTAAAAAAGAAGGTGGGGGCACCCAATCGCCCACCTTGCTGGTCCATGGTAGAAAAAAAGGTGGGGGCGCCCAAGAGTTGGGTGCCCCAACAACTTTCCTTATTTGGTCCTTCTTAGTCTAGATTTTTGATCTAACTTGGACTCTATATATCTCTTTATTTAAAAGGAATTTTTGGCTAAAATTTTTGTGGGTTGTAGAAATTTGAGATTCCTCTTTGGTGTAGAAAAATCAGAGAAAAATTCACCTAGGTGATGGAGATATTGAAAACACAAGTCAGGGTATCTAGAAAAAGAACAAAGAAGAAGAAGAGGGTCTTCTTCTAGGGTTTTTGTTCTAGATCTCTTCCTCCCTTTTTATGAGCTTTTGAGAGGTGTCTTAGCATTACAAATCTTCCTCTTTTCTTTTGGTATTTTGGAGTGTCCAGGTTTCAAAGAAGAAAGCATTGGATCAACCGTCGAGCAGAGATCAGCATAGCGCTAGCATACTGTGCTGATTTCCTGCCTCAGGATCTCTAATCGTATTCGTGGGCTCATATGGATAAGCCCTAGAGGACGGACATGTGTGCGGCTCATGACTTCATCCTCAAGCTTAGATCAGTAAGTTAGAACATCTAACTTACTTAGGTAATAGATCTGATCCATTAACTTCATACCTGTATTTGATGTAGTGTAGATCTAGATTGATTTGATCAACCTTTTCTTTCTTATTTGATTTTAATTTTTAATTTAATATCATGCCTTGATCATGTAATAGATTTGAGATCTAAGTATTTATATATCTATTTAAATAAATATTTAATTTATTTAAGTCTTTTGTTGCATAATCTTAAAAAAGTTTCAAGATCTATTCATGAAATCCTAGATCTGATTCCTTAAATTGGTATACGAGTATTAATAAGAACCCTAATCTAAGAAATAATCAAGTCCAATAGTGGTATCAGGGTATCTAAGTTCCTTTATGAATTGATCATGTTTGCATTAAAATAAATCTAAAAATAAAAATTAAAGATCGTACATACTAACATAAGGTTGTCCTGTTGTAAGGTTAACCTCTAACAATAAAAAGGTTGTCCTAGTGTGTGCTGATCTAAATTTTTGAATTATGAATAAGTTAGATGTTGTTGACCCCCTAAATGATTTTGATGATGATCAAATATTAAAGCAAATAATTACTAATATATTTTATTTTAAGTGTTCAAATGTTAGAGGAAAGAGAGCTCTTTCATCAAAACGAGGATGACACGAAGTCCAATTCAAATGAAAATCAAATCTTCTTAATTGGGAGCAAAAATTTCCTCAAAATAGCCTTGGAGCAATTTTTGAGAGGTCTCTAAACTTTTTTGAGAGCTCTCGTGATGTCTAGCATGCCCAAATTTGCTTCTGACATGGTTTCAAGAGGTCTCGAGTTAATCTCGAGAGCTCTCGATCTTAGGAGATAGAAACACAGTTTCTGTGCTTTGAGAGTGAGAGGTCTCATAGGATTCTCGAGAGGTCTCATAGTTTCGATGAAATATCTCATTCAGAACCGAGAGCTCTCGATCTCAGGTGATATAATTTTTTCGAAAAGCTATTTTTCAAGCGACTAAAGGTGAGAGGTCTCCTAATTAAACTGAGAGGCCTCAAAATCTAGCGAGACATCTCAAGACAAATCGAGAGGTCTCGAGACACAGGGATAACTTTTTGACGGGGCATTCCAGATCGGATTTTCTCACTTTCAATGGCTACCTGCTGCTCTTGAATGGTCATATTTCACTTTTTCTATAATCCAATCATATCCAAATGAGAGGAAAAACTCTAGATATTAAAACTTGAAGATATACTTTTGGATCATCTAAGAAAAATGAGAGGAAAAAGAATGAATGCCCAGTCTTCTGCGATCAAATCTTTTTCATTCAAGTTCTCTCAAGTTTTGAAGTGTATTAATTTCAAGCATTCAAGAAGCATTCAACAAACTGCAATGACAATGATTCAGCTCATTTAAAGGAGCATTGTGTGTTATAACTTTTGATTATTAGTTTTCGTATACTTGGTTTTAACAGGGACTGAAACTTGGGTTTTGAAACTTTTCTCCTCATTTGTTATTTTGGATTGGTTTGTCTGATTATTGTAAGGGTTACGGTTGGTGAACCTAAAAAAAAATTAACTAAATTTTGGGATAGTGAGTCCAGAAAAACTATTCGACTATAATCTTGTAGAGTTATAGTAAAATTTTCAAGAGTCTTGCTTGGGGAGTGGACGTAGGTGCTGGAAGTGCACCAAACTACTATAAAATTCTTCTATTTGTGTGTGTACTATTGCTTCTTCATTTTCTTGCTTTCACATTTATTTCACTTAGGGTTCAAATGTTTTAACTACACATATTTTTTTTAAGCTTTTGAAAATCTAATTCACCCCCCTCTTGGGTTGTCTAGCTGGGCAACAATTGGTATCAGAGCTTTGGTTCTCTACTAATTATTGATTTTATCAATCAGAGATAAAGATCATGTCAACCAAACTTGGAGGTTCACTTACCAAAGGGCAATCCACAAATAGGCCATCCCTTTTCAATGGGTACAACTATACCTATTGGAAAGCTCGCATGCACATCTTTACTCAAGCCCTCAACTATGATATATAGACTGTCATTGTTAACGGGCCATACACACCTACAATCATTGTCAATGGCACATCCTCTCCTAAGCCAGAGAAGGATTGGGATGAAACAGAGAAGAAACTTGTTCAATTAAATACCAAGATAATGAATGTACTCTATTGTACCCTTGATATAAATGAGTTTAACTGAATTTTTACTTACAATTCTGCAAAAAAAACTTGGGATAGACTTGAGGTCATGCATAAAGGGACAAATCAAGTCAAAAAAATCAAAATAAATATGCTAGTCCACTAATATGAACTATTTAAAATGGCCCCTACTGAATCTATCACTAGCATGTACATAAAGTTCACTGATATTTTAAATGGTTTAAAAGTTTAGGAAAAGTTTGTACAATAGTGAATTAGTAATAAAGATTCTCAGATCTTTGCCTAGGACATGGGAAGCCAAGGTGACAGCCATCTAGGAGGCTAAAGATTTGAACACTCTATCTCCAGAGGAGCTCATTAGATCCCTGATGATACATGAACTTGCCATGGGTCGGCATAATGAAGAGGACAATAAGAAGAAGAAAATAATAGTGCTGAAATCCATAGCAACTGAAGAAGAAGAAGATCTGTCCACCAATGAGGAAAATGATGAAGACATGGCTCTGGTGATAAAAAAATTCAAGAAGTTTATGGAAAGAAGAAGACAAGGATTCAAGAAGAAGAGCTTCATTATAGGAGAAGCTAGCAGAAAAAAAGAGAAAGAAAAGGAGAAGGATCAGCCCACTTGCTATGAATGTAAGAAGCCAAGATATTTTAGGGCCGAATATCCTCAGTTGAAGAAGGTGCCAAAAAGAATGAAGAAGAAAGCTATGTTAGTGACTTGGAGTGACAGTGATGAGTTAAGCTCAGAGGAAGAAAACTAAAATGAAGCAAACTTGTGCTTCATGGAACAAGATGATGAGGTATCCTCTACTCTTGACTCAAATTTTACTTTTGATGAGCTTCAAGATGCTTTTTATGACTTAATGAAAGATTTTAAGAAGATTAGTACAAAAAATAAAAATCTCAAGGAAATGAATCAAATACCTTAAAAAAAAAAAGAAAGAAGAAACTTGTAACCACAACAAGTTAAAAGAAGAAAACAAAATCCTAAAGGATGAATTGGATAAATTAAAATCTTTAGTTGATAAATTTACTTGTAGTTCAGAAAAATTACAAATGATTCTAAACAATCAAAGAGGAGTTTATGATAAAGTTAGACTAGGATACAAATCTAAAGAAAAAACTAAGTTTCTAAAGAATTTTTTCACTGCACCCATATCAACTAGTACTTCACATATCACTTGCTTTAGATGTAGAAAAGTAGGACATAAGGCATTTGAATGTAATACTAAAAAATTCAGTGGAAAATAAGTTAAAAGAATTTGGATTCCAAGAAAAATCATGACCACTAACCCAAAAGGACTCAATAAGACTTGGATACGTAAAACTATCCCTTGAATTATTTGTGCAAGAATGCCTTGTAGCCCAAAGATCTAAATGAAAGTGGTACTTGGATAGCGACTACTCAAGACATATGTTGGGTGATAAAGAGCAATTCTTCATCTTAGATAGGAAGGAAGGAAGAGTAGTCACCTTTGGCGACAACGGCAAAGAAAAAATAATTGGCATTGGTAAAATTTAGATTACTCCTACTTTTATAGATAATGTATTATTAGTTGATAATTTAAAACAAAACTTGCTTAGTATTAGTCAACTTTGTGATAAAGATTTTAGAGTTTCTTTTGAATCTTCATTGTGCAAAGTATCTAGTTCCTTGAATGATAGTCTAAAATTCATTGTATTTAAGCATGGCAACATCTACATGATAAATCTTGATGAAATTATCATGAAGAGTGGTCAATGCCTAGATACAATAAATGCTAGCATCAAAGAAATTAGTTGGCTTTGGCACTATAGATTAGGTCATGCAAGCATGTATACTATATCTAAATTACTTAATAAAGATTTAGTTAAGGGGTTACCAAAACTGAATTTTAAATTTGATCATATTTGTGATGCCTACCAATTTAGAAAATAAACTAGGAGGAGTTTCAAATCTAAAGATGTGATTTCAACTTTTAGGTCTCTTGAATTGATACATATGGATTTGTTTGGACCTACTAGGACTACTAGCCTAGGAGGAAAGAGATTTGGTCTTGTCATTGTTGATGATTATTCCTAGTTCACATGGGTTTTGTTTTTAGCACACAAAGATGAAGCTTTTTTAATATTTTGAAAGTTTTACAAGAAAGTAATAAATAAAAAATACTCAACTATAGTTTGTATTCATAGTGATTATGGCATGGAATTTAAAAATAAATCTTTTGAAGAATTTTGTAATGAACATGGTATAGAACATAATTTTTCTGCATCTAGAACTCCTCAACAAGATAGAATAGTTGAACGAAAAAATAAAATCTTAGTTGACATGACCCATACCATATTGTATGAAGGGAATCTGCCCAAATACTTTTGGACTGAAGCCATTAATACAGCATATTACATTCTTAATAGAGTTTCTATTCGTCCAATTTTAAAGAAAACCCCCTATGAGCTTTTGAGAGGAAAGAGATCTAATATTAATTATTTTTATATCTTTGGTTGCAAATGCTTATTCATAATAATGATAAGGATAACCTAGGTAAATTTGATGCTAAGGCTGATGAGGGTATTTTTCTTGGATACTCTATATCTAGTAAAGCATATAGGGTTTTCAACAAATATTCATTGGGTATTGAAGAATCAATCCATGTCATTTTTGATGAAGCTAACAATCAATTTTCGAGAAAGGATGATGTTTTTAATGATGATAGAGGAATTCTCGAAGATGGAATGAAGGAGCTAAACTTGAAGATGAACAACGTTCATGACAAAGGTAAATCTACAACAACTGTTAAATAAGATAAGGATGGCGAAAATGAAACTTCTAATAATCATGGAGATCTACCCAAGGATTGGAGGTATGCACATAATCATCCAAGTGAATTAATTTTAGGTGATCCTTCACAAGGGGTAAGAACTAGATTTTCTTTTAAAGATACATTTGATTATCTTGCTTTTGTCTCTCAAGTAGAACATAAAAACATAGAAGAAGCTGAAAAAGACTCCAGTTGGATGCTAGCTATGCAAGATGAACTAAACCAATTTGAAAAAAAATAATGTTTGGACTCTTATAAACCAACCAATTGATCATCCCATAATTGGAACAAAATGGATATTTAGGAACAAATTAGATGAACATGGAAATGTAGTAAGAAATAAAGCTAGACTAGTTATGAAAGGATATAATTAAGAAGAATGGATTGACTTTGATGAAATATATGCTTCTGTAGCAAGATTAGAGGCTATTAGATTTTTACTTGCCTTTGCTTGCTACATGAACTTTAAATTATTTCAAATGGATATAAAGAGTGCCTTCTTGAATGGTTATATTGCTGAAGAAGTTTTTGTAGAACAACCTTCCAATTTTGAAAATCACTCACTTCATAACCATGTGTACAAATTAAATAAAGCACTATATGGACTTAAACAAGCACCTAGAGCATGGTATGAGAGATTAAGTAAAAATTTATTATAAAATAATTTTATTAGAGGAAGTGTGGATACTACACTATTTTTAGAAAAGAAAAATAATGACTTTCTTGTAGTTCAAATATGTGTGGATGACATTATATTCAGAGCTACTAATGAAATTCTTTGTCAAGAGTTTGCAAAGTTAATGAGCATGATAGAGGAGTTGAACTTCTTCCTTGGGCTTCAAATCAAACAATCAAAGAAAGGCATTTTCATTAGCTAAACAAAATACATCATGGAGATGATGGCAAAGTTTGGCATGAAGAATGGAAAGAAGATTGGCACACCAATAAGCCCGTCATGCAAACTTGAGAAATATGAAAATGGTAAGACCATAAATGAAAAGCTCTATAGAGGTATGATTGGATCCCTACTCTACTTAACTGTAAGTAGGCCTGATATATTATTTAGTATTTGCATGTATACTAGATTTCAATCTAACCCTAAAGAATCTCATTTACTAGCTGTCAAGAGAATTTTTAGATATTTGATCTACGCACATAAACTAGGACTTTGGTACTCAAAACAATCCTCCATTGAATTGATTGGATATACTGATGCTGACTATGGAGGATGTAGAATAGATAGAAAAAGTACTAGTGGTACATGCCAATTTTTAGGGTTGAACTTGATCTCTTGGTATAGCAAGAAGCAAAACTTTTTAGCATTATCAATAGTCGAGGCCGAATATAATGCTGTGGGGAGTTGCTATGCTCAAATACTATAGATCAAGCAATAACTCGAAGACTTTGGAATTAAGTAAAATAAGATACCCATTAGGCGTAATAACACTAGTGCCATAAACTTGACAAAAAATTCTATTCAACATTCAAGAACCAAGTACATTGAAATTAGACATCACTTCATAAGAGATCATGTTCAAAATAATAATATTTTGCTTGAATTTGTGTCAACTAAAAATCGACTAGCTGATATTTTTACAAAACCTCTAAATGAAGATAGATTTTCAAAAATCCAGGATGAACTTGGTATTTATGATCCTCTATAAAAATATTTATCTTGAATTTATTGGATTGTTTTTGATTTCCTTTTAACATCCTAAATATCTCCAATTAAATCTTGAAAAATCAAAAAAAATTGGCTTGAAATTCTCCTTCTTTTTCTATTTTTTCCTCTTGCGCTCGAGAAGTCTCGATTTATACACGAGACCTCTCAATGGTATTCTGAGACCTCTTGCTTTAAAGTGAAAGCTCTCGATTTTTTGAGATGTCGCATCTTTAAGACGAGAGCTCTCAAATTTTGTGGGACCCTTTTTAATCAGACTTTCGAGTGGTCCCCTCTCTCATTCATTCCTTTAGCTTTTCCAAAATCTCTCCTCCAAAACTCTTCTAGACTCCCATCCACTCCTCCAAACTCCTTGAAACACTATTCTATCACTCATTCCATCCAAATCCGACTCCAATGGCTCCAAACTCCAAAGAAGAGAACCCTCGCCACCTAAAGACCATCCGTCACTCCTTCGACTGAAGCTAAGACAAAGCAGCAGCAAAACATGGCCCAATCATCTCCATCCATCTCTTCTTTTCATGCTCGACTCTTCATCGCCATAAGGATAGCTCCAACAGGTTGAAGTGTCGACATTGGATACCTAGATGGGGAACAGTTCCGTATTGGATCATGGATCATGCAGCATGGCTAGGAGAAGTTGTATACTCTTGAGGTAAATGTCTATCCGAACCAAATTAGAGAATTCTTTGAGAACATTAACTTTGAGCAAGAGTCAAGGATAGAATCTATTCTTAAAGGAGTACACATTTCTTTGGATGAAAAAAAGATTGGGCAACTTTTAGAAGTACCTAGGTCTGGAGAATGCTATCTAAATTTAAGGGATAAAACTAAAGCTTTAAAGTGCAATTTTGAAAGAAAAATTATAGATGAAAATCAATAATTAGTCTCACATCATCTCCTAGTGGAAATGAGATTATTACAATGCATTGTGAGCCATGTAATTTTTTCAAAGGTAAGAAGACATGACTGCGTTGGGAAGAAAGAACTGGCTATTATGTTCTACATGGTAACCGAAACACCCATGAACATTCCATCTCTAATGTTTCAACAGTTAAAGGACATAGCTAACAAAAGCAAAGCCTGTCTATCCTATGGAATGATTTTCACTTTGATTTTTAAGGATTTTCATATTAATCTAGAAGATGAAGACTTTAAGAAGTTGGCGCACACCGACTATATAAATAAGGGAACTTTGAGCAGAATGAAATTTGTAAAAAAGAATGACAGGTGGATAAGAGCATATGAACAAGTAGCCACTAGAAATGAGCCTAAGGAGTACAGGTCTTGACCTCCTCCACCATCACTCTCTGCTGTTTGACCTTCATTCACTACACCAGGGTCTCTACAGACTCCATAAGGGCCTCCTAGTCATGTTCCAACACCCCTCTCTACTTTTGATCAAGAAAGTTTAATTGAAAGGATGGTAGAGAAAGTTGTTCAAAAAGTGTCTAAAAGATTCATTAACATCCTCTTCAGTGTAAAACATCAACTATTGGTGAGCATTGAGGAACAAAGGATATCATCTAAAGGTCAGACTGAAATACTTAGCCAACAACTTAGTGGATTATCTCAAAGTCTTAAAATTTTAGAGAAGGAAGAACATGGATCATCAACTCAGATTGAACTTCTATTATTTGAGACTACCAGAATTGCACAGAGACTAGAGGAGAACATCACCATCCAGTGCACCATGGTTGATGTCTTTATCTCTTCATTGTGGCAGATTATGAATCAGATTGGTAGCCTTGGATCTCGGACTCCATCCACTTCTTGACCCGCACCATCTCCTCGACCTGCACCTCACTTATCATCCTGTAGACCTAGATCATCCTCTGAACCAATCATAGAATTCCTTTTTGATGAGGAATAAATCTAGTTCTCTCTATTTTTTGTTGTTTTGTTGCTTGGTGTACCTCACTTATGTTGCTTAGTATACATGTGGGTATATTGGTATAGATCTACTTTTTTATAAACCAATATATAACATTATCATTGTAATTTATCTTACGCAATGGAATCAAATTTTTTCAATTATATTCTTGACTTCTTTGCCACAATATCTAATTCTCTCAATTGTCATTTTGATGCTGACAAAAAGGGAGAGAAAAATGTATAAACACAAAAAGAATATTTAATCCCATACAAATCAAAAGAGCATATATTAAGGGAGAGCATTAATATATCCCATACAAAGCAAACGAGCATTGTTAATACATTATGTATATCATTGAAAATTTGAGCACTCTTAAAATTGACCAAGTCATATTCTTTCATTCATTAATACATGATATATGTATCGCTTACCATCTTTTTATGAATTGCTTGATGTTTTATCATCATCAAAAAGGAAAAGATTGCTGACCCTCTAAGTAATTTTAATGATGATCGAATATTAAAGTAAATGATTACTAATATATTTTATTTTAAGTGTTCAAATGTCAGAGAAAAGAGAGCTCTTTGACTAAAATGAGGATGACACGAAGTTTAATTCAAATGAAAATCAAATCTTCTTGATTGGGAGCAAAAATTTTCTCAAAATAGTCTTGGAGCAATTTTTGAGAGGTCTCAAAATTTTTTTGAGAGCTCTCGTGATGTCTGGCATGCCCAAATTTGCTTCTGGCATAGTTTTGAGAGGTCTCGAGTTAATCTTGAGAGCTTTTGATCTTAGGAGATAGAAATATAGTTTCTGCGCTCTAAGAGTGAGAGGTCTCGTGGTTTCGATGAGACATCTCATTTAGAATTGAGAGCTCTCGATCTCAAGCGATATAATTTTTCTAAAAAGCTATTTTTTGAGCAACTGAAGGCAAGAGATCTCCTAATCAAATCAAAAAGCCCTAAAATTTGGCAAGATGTCTCGAGACAAATCGAGAGGTCTCGAGATACGAGGATAACTTTTTGATGGGGCATTCTAGATCGGATTTTCTTGCTTCCAATAGCTATCTACTGCTCTTCAATGGTTGGATTTTATTTTTCTACAATTCAATCATATCCAGATGAGAGGAAAAGCTTTAGATATAAAAGCTTGAAGATGTACTTCCAGATCATCCAAGAAAAATGAGAGAAAAAAGAATGAACGCCCAGTCTTCCATTAGCAAATCTTTTTCATTCAAGTTCTTTGAAGTTTTGAAGCACATTAATTTCAAGCATTCAAGAAGCATTCAATGAACTACAACGATAATGATTCAGCTCATTTAAAGGAGCATTGTGTATTATAAATTTTTATTATTAGTTTCCATGTACTTGGTTTCAGCGGGGGCTGAAACTTGGATTTTGGGGCTTTTCTCCCCATTTATTATTTTGGATTGGTTTGTCTGAAGGGTTATGGTTGGTGAACCAAAGGAAAAACTAACTAGGTTTTGGGATAGTGAGCCCAAAAAAACTATCCAACTATAATCTTATAGGATTATAGTAAAATTTTTAAGAGTCTTGCTTGGGGAGTGGACGTAGGTGCTGGGAGTGCACCAAACCATTATAAAATTCTTCTATTTGTGTGTGTGTATTGCTTCTTTATTTTCTTACTTTTACATTCATTTCACTAAGGGTTCAAACATTTTAACTGCACATATCCGTTTTAAGTTTTTGAAAACCCAATTCACCCCCCCCTCTTGGATTGTCTAGCTGGGCAACAGATGTGATCTAAATAGTTTTATGATTTAATTTTTAATTTTTAATTTAAAATAAATAGATATTAAATTTATTTTAATTATTTAGATTAGATCTAAATAATATTAGATCGCATATATTGATTATAAGGGTGTCATGCTGTAAGGTTTATCCCTTACAGTGGAGATGTTGTCCTAATATATGCTGATCTGAGTAACCTAAATTATAAATATATTAGATAAGATCTAAAATAATTTATGATTTATTTTTAGATTTAAAATCTAAAATTAAATAATTTATGATCTAATTTTGATCATTTAGATGAGATCCATATGATGTGTTTCATGTTTTGATCTACATCCTCTAGTTGCATATGTTGATATGTAGCTTTATTTTTGAATATAGAATTTATATATTTGATATATTTATTTTATAGAATTTAAATTGAGAACTTACTTTTTGCAAAATCCAAGATTCAAAACCCTAGGTTATGATCTAAACATTGAAATAAATTAAATCTAAAACTATGAATTGAATTTGATTCAATGTAAATTGTTTATACTTGAAAATATTTTAAAAGTTTAAATTAGAAACTAATTTTGAGGTTCTGAACCCCAACTCATAAGCCTTGAACTTAATTAAGAATTAAGTGAATATTCAGGATCTAGGTTTGTGATTTGAAAATCCTAAGATATTTTCATAAAATATGTGTTAAAGGGTAATGGATTAGCTTTGATCAGGTCATTAACTGGGTTAGACCTTAGATTAAATATGGACTAAGTTAAGAAATTGATCAAACCTAATTAATTGTTAATTAGGATTTGGTCATTTCAATTCTATAGATCAATTCAATAGTTGTAGTTGATCAAAGTCCATACATCTAACAAATGGATACTGATCGTGGCTCAGTGGTTGAGCCCGAGTCATTAGGCAGACCAAATCAAAACTGATAAATCAATTAGTGTCTAAGGTAAGTCTGGCATTTTTAGATCGATTGTTTTTAATTAACAGCCTACTTACTTAGCCATTTTTGATGGTGCCTAAAGCAAGCCTTGGCAGACCTTCCCATCGATCTCACTTACTTGGCCAATGTGGTTAATCAACTTTTGATTAGGTTGCTCATTGATTCATGCTAACCCATATCACATAGAAAATTAGTGATATTGATTTTATTTAGTGAGACTGATTTAGGTGCCTATGGATCGAAATTGATCCTAGTCCTTATCAATGACTTGAGAAGTCAGTGAGAGGACTTGACTTGGTGAAGCTAGTGAGAGCAAATTGATCGATGTCCTTTTTATTCTTAAATTATAAATAAATTTTAAATTCTCTAAAATTGTTAGGTCTTTAAAATGACAAAGTTATGAGAATAACCGAGTCATAGCCTCCCATTAAGGTATTTGATAATGGGTCCAATAGTCTGAGTGGACATTGGAGGCACCTTACACCTGGTATTCATCAAAATATTAGAATTATCATTCATCATATGATTATTAGATTGCACTTTTAGGATGGTGATCAAGTTAGCCAGAGCTTTCCTCGGGCCTGGTCATCGTTTGTTTGATGCACCGAACTCAATCATATTAATTGTTGGATCTAACTGAGACTTTTAGTGGAGGCTCTAGCCTATTGAAAGATACCTAGGTGAAAACCCAAATACTAGAAATGTTAGGATTAGTGGTGCTCCCAAGCCTTGGGTGGCCACTAGAGGAGTCAGGGTATTAGCTCCGAAAGATTAGGATAGGTGTGGTCCTAGGGCTAGGACTGATTTTGGTCCTAGGATGGTGGTTCGGCCCTCCATGGTCATGAGGCCCTAGTTTATAGGTCTCATAGGGGCTACTTAGAGTTTGGACTAGATTTGGATCCATGGGATTGAGTGCATGATTAGATCATGGGTGTACAGAAATTTAGGTGAGTGCATTTGGACTAGGTTAGTCTAGAAAGTCTTTTACAGATTAGAATTTTGGTCCATATACAGGTGTGTTTATATATATATATATGTATATTGTAAACCTTAGTAGTGAGGAAAAGAGTAATAAAAATAACCATTTTCTTCCATATCTCTCCCTCTCTTTGGTTTCTTTCACATGCCAAGGTGCCCTAGGGAGCGCGCCTCCAAGCTTGGAGGATGGTGGCACATCCCACTCTTCCTTCAATCTCACAACGTCAAGGGATCTTGCACAATAATTGATATCAGAGCCAACTTGATGAGGAGGCATGAAGATCAAGATCTAGTGCAAAGAAGAGGAGAACAGGATTCAGCGGATTCAAGAAAAAAAAATTTTGGAAGGCTGGCAAGGCTCCCCTTTCTTCCTCCCAATTGGCGGTGGCCAACGATTGGCCGTCAGTCTTAGCCTTGGAGGTCGACAATCATCAAATTGGTGCTGATCCCCGCGATTGGCCATGTTGACCCCTTAAGTGATTTTGATGATGACTAAATATTGAAGCAAATAATTACTAATATATTTAATTCTAAGTGTTCAAATGTCAGAAGAAAGAGAGCTCTTTCATCAAAATAAGGATGGCACAAAGTCCAATATAAATAAAAATCAAATCTTCTTGTTTGGTAGCAAGAATTCCCTTAAAATTATCTTGGGTCAATTTTTGAATGTCTCCTAAATTTTTTGAGAGCTCTCGTGAAGTCTGGCATGCTCAAAGTAGGCTATGGCATGCCCACAAGAGGTCTTAAGTTAATCTTGAGACATCTCATTCTCAGGAGATAGAAACTTAGTTTCTACGCTCTGAGAGTGAGAGGTCTCGTAAGATTCTCAAGAGATCTTGCGGTTCTAGTGAGACATCTCATTTAGAATCGAGAGCTCTCAGTCTCAGGTGATACATTTTTTTCGAAAAGCAGATTTTCGAGCATCTGAGAATGAGAAGTCTCCTAGCTAAATCAAGTGGTCTCAAAATTGGGCGAGACATCTTGAGACAAACCAAGAGGTCTTAAGACACGGTGATAGCTTTTCAATGGACTGTTCTAGATTTATTTTTCTCACTTTCAATGGCTAGTTTCTGCTCTTTAATGATTGGATTTTACTTTTTTTGGACTCCAATCATATCCAGATGAGAGGAAATGCTTCAGATATAGAAGGAAGAAGATGTATATTTCGAAAAACAAGAAATCCAAGAAAAACAAGAGAAAGGAACGTCCTGTTTTCCACGAGCAATCCTTTTCACTCAAAGTTCACTTGCAATAACTACCAGCATTCAAAAAGGCATTCAACAAATTGCAACGACAACCATTCAGCTCATTTAAAGGAGCATTATTTGTTGTAAATCTTTCTTATTTCTTTTCGTGTATTCGATTTTAGCAGGGGCTGGAACTCAAAATTTGGGGCTTTACTCCTCATTGATTGGTTTTTATTGATTTATCTAATTTTTGTAAGGATTGTGGTTGGTGAACCTAGTGGAAAACTAACTAGGTTTTAGAATAGTGAGCTCAGAAAAACTATCTGGCTATAATCTTGAGGGATTATAGTGAAATTCTCAAGAGTCTTGCTTGGAAAGTGGACGTAGGTGCTGGAAGTACACCAAACCACTATAAAAACTTCTTATTTATGTGTGTGTGCTCATCCCTATTTCATTTCTTAGCTCTCACATGTTACTCACATTGCTTTCAAATGTTTACATTGCATATATCTATTTTAAATCTTCAAAAACCAAATCCCCTCCCCCTCTTGGGTTATCTAGCTGGGCAACAATTGGTATCAGAGCCTTGGTTCTCTACTAATTATTAATTTTATCAACTAGAGATAAAGATCCTGTCAACCCAACTAGGAGGTTCACTTGCCAAAGGGCAATCCACTAATAGGCCACCTCTTTTCAATGGGTCTAACTATACCTATTGGAAAGCTTACATGCGCATTTTTATTCAAGCCCTCGACTATGACATATGGAGTATCATTATCAATGGGCCACATACACCTATAGTCATTGTTAATGGCACATCCTCTTCTAAGCCAAAGAAGGATTAGGATGAAATAGACCAAAAAACTTATCCAATTAAATGCCAAGGCAATGAATGTATTCTATTGTACCCTTGATGTAAATGAGTTTAATTGAATTTTTACTTACAATTCTATAAAGAAAATTTGGGATAGACTTAAGGTCACACATGAAGGGATAAATCAAATTAAAGAAATAAAGATTAACATACTAGTTCACCAATATGAATTATTTAAAATGGATCCTACTGAAGCTATCACTAGCATGTACACAAAATTTACTGATATTATAAATAGATTGAAAAGTTTAGGAAAAGTTTATACTAACTATGAATTGGTAAGAAAGATTCTCAGATCTTTGTTTAGGACATGGAAAGTCAAGGTGACAGCCATCCAGGAGGCAAAAGATCTGAACATACTACCTCTAGAGAAACTCATTGGATCCTTGATGATACATGAGCTTGTTATGGATCAGCACAATGAAGAAGACAGCAAGAAGAAGAAAACAATAGCCCTGAAATACATGGTAGCTGAGGAAGAAGATGATCTATCCATCAATGAGGAGAATGATGAAGACATGGTCTTGGTGATCAGAAAATTCAAGAAGTTCATAAGAAGAAGAAGATAAGAATTCAAGAAGAGGAGCTTTATTAGAGGAGAAGCTAGCAGAGAGAAAGAGAAAGAAAAGAAGAAGGATTAGCCTACTTGCTACAAACGCAAGAAGCCTGGATATTTTAGGATTGAGTATCCTCGGTTGAAGAAAGCATCTGAAAGAATGAAGAAGAAGGTAATGTTAGCGACCTGGAGTGACAGCGATGAGTCAAGCTCGGAGGAAGAAAACGAAAATGAATAAACTTGTGCTTTATTGCACAAGATGATGAGGTATCCTCTGCACTTGACTCAGATTTTACTTTTGATGAGCTTCAAGATGCTTTCTATGACTTAATAAAAGATTTAAAAAATAGTATAAAACATAAAAATCTTAAAAAAATGAATCAAACTCTTATAAAAAAAAAAGAAGAAGTAATTTGTGAGCACAACAAGTTAAAAGAGGAAAACAAACTCCTAAAGGATGAAGTAGATAAATTAAAACCATTAGTTGATAAATTTACTTGTAGTTTTGAAAAACTACAAATGATCTTAAATAATCAAAGAGGAGTTTATGATAAAGCCAACCTAAGATATAAACCTAGAGACATGACAAAGTTTATAAAAAAATTTTTCACTACACCCACATTCATTAGCACCTCACATATCACTTGCCTTAGCTATAGAAAAATAGGACACAAGGCATTTGAGTGCAACATAAGAAAATTTAGTGAAAAATAAGTTAAAAGTATTTGGGTTCCAAAATGAACCATGACCACTAATCCAAAAAGACCCAAGAAGACTTGGGTACCTAAAACTATCACTTGATTGTTTGTGCAAGAATGCATTATAGCCCAAAGATCTAAACACGAATGATACTTGGATAGCGGTTGCTCAAGGCATATGTTGGGTGATAAGAAGCAATTTATCATCCTAGAAAGGAAGAAAGAGAGAGTAGTCATCTTTGACAGCAACGACAAAGAAAAAATAATTGGTATTGGTAAAATTCAGATTACTCCTTCCACCTTCATAGATAATGTGCTATTAATTGATAACTTAAAACATAACTTGCTTAGTATTAGTTAGCTAAGTGATAAAGATTTTAGAGTTTTATTTGAATCATCTTTGTGTAAAGTATCTAGTTCCTTAGATGATAGTTTAAAATTTATTAGATTTAGGCATGGCAACATTTACATGATAAATCTTGATGAAATTGCCATGAAGAGTGGTCAATGCCTAGTTACAATGAATGGTAACATCAAAAAAACTAGTTGACTTTGGCAGCATAGATTAGGTCATGCAAGAATGCATAGTATATCTAAATTACTTAATAAAGATTTAGTTAAGGAGCTTCCAAAACTGAATTTTAAATTTGATCATATTTGTGATGCTTGCCAATTTGGAAAACAAACTAAGAAGAGTTTTAAATCTAAAAATGCAATTTCAACTTCTAGGCCTTTTGAATTGATACATATGGATTTATTTGGATCTACTAAGACTACAAGCCCAAGAGGAAAGAAGTATGGTCTTGTCATTGTTGATGATTATTCTCGATTCACATGAATTTTATTTTTAGCATATAAAGATGAAGCTTTTTCAATATTTTCAAAGTTTTATAAGAAAGTAATAAATGAAAAGAACTCAATTATAGTTTGTATTCATAATAATCATGGCACAGAATTTGAAAACAAATTTTTTGAAGAATTTTATAATGAACATGGTATAGAAGATAATTTTTTTGCACCAAGAAATTCTCAACAAAATGAAGTTGTTGAAAGAAAAAATAGAACCTTAGTTGACATGGGCCGTACCATATTGTGTGAGAGGAATCTACCCAAATACTTTTAGGCTGAAGCCATTAACATAGCATGTTACATCCTAAATAAAGTTTCTATTCATCCAATTTTAAAGAAACCCCCCTATGAACTTTGGAAAGGAGAAAGACCCAATATTAATTATTTTCATATCTTTGGTTACAAATGCTTCATTCATAATAATGGTAAGGACAACCTAGGTAAAATTGATGCTAAGGCAGATGAGGGTATCTTTCTTGGATACTCTACATCTAGTAAAGCATATAGAGTCTTTAACAAACATGCCTTGGTTGTTGAAGAATCAATTCATATCATTTTTGATGAAGCTAACAATCTATCTTCGAGAAAGAAAGATATTTTTGATGATGATATAGAAATTCTCAAAGATGGAATGAAGGAGCTAAACTTGAAGGACAATAACATTTATGACAAAGATAAATCTATGACAACCATTGAATAAGAGAAAACCGATGAAAATGAAACAACTAATGATCATGAAGATCTACCTAAAGAGTAGAGGTATGCACACAATCATCCAAGAGAACTTATTTTAGGTGATCCTTTACAAGGGGTAAGAACTAGATCTTCATTTAAAGATACGTTTGATTATCTTGCTTTTATTTTATAAATAGAACCTAAAAACATAGAAGAACCTAAACAAATTTGAAAGAAACAATATATAGACTCTTGTAAATAGACCCCTTGATCATCCTATAATTGGCACAAAATGGGTATTTAGGAACAAATTAGATGAATATGAAAATATAGTAAGAAATAAAGCTAGACTAGTTGCTAAGGAATATAATTAAGAAGAAGGGATTGGCTTTGATGAAATATATGCTTCGGTAGCAAGATTAGAGACTATTAGATTATTACTTACTTTTGTTTGCTACATGAACTTTAAATTATTTCAAATAGATATAAAGAGTGCCTTCTTGAATGGCTATATCGCTGAAGAAGTATTTGTAGAACAACCATCCGATTTTGAAAATCATAAATTTTCTAACCATGTGTATAAATTAAATAAAGCACTATATGGACTTAAACAAGAACCTAGGGCATGGTATGAGAGATTAAGTAAGTTTTTATTATAAAATATTTTTATTAGAGAAAGTGTGGATACTACACTATTTTTTTTAAAAAATAATGACTCCTTGTAGTTCAAATATATATAGATGACATCATATTTGAAGCTATCAATGAAATTCTTTGTCAAGAGTTTGCAAAATTGATGTAGGGTGAATTCAAAATGAGCATGATGGGGGAGCTGAACTTCTTCCTTAGGCTTTAAATCAAACAATCAAAGGAAGGCATTTTCATTAGCCAAACAAAGTACATCAAGGAGATGCTGAGGAAGTTTGGTATGAAAAATGAAAAAGAGATTGGCACACCAATGAGCCCCTCATGCAAACTCGACAAAGATGAAAATGGTAAGAATGTGAATGAAAAGCTCTACGGAGGTATGATATAATTCCTACTTTATTTAACTGCAAGTAGGCCTGATATACTGTTTAGTGTATGCATGTGTGTTAGATTTCAATCAAATCCTAAAGAATCTCATTTACTAGCTATTAAATAAATTTTTAGATATTTAATCTATATACATAACTTAGGACTTTGGTACTCAAAATAATCCTCCATTGAATTGATAGGATACACTGATGCTGATTATAGAGGATGTAGATTAGATAGAAAATGTACTAGTGGCACTTGCTAATTTTTAGGATTGAACTTGATTTCTTAATATAGCAAGAAGCAAAACTCTATAGCACTATCAACGACTGAGGCCGAATATGTTGCTGCAGGGAGTTGCTGTACTCAAATACTATAGATCAAGCAACAACTAAAAGATTTTGGAATTAAGCAAAATAATATATCCATTAGGTGTGATAATACTGGTGCTATAAATTTAACTAAAAATCCTATTCAACATTCAAGAATAAAGCACATTAAAATTTGATATTACTTCATAAGAGATCATGTTCAAAATAATAATATTATGCCTGAATTTGTATCAACTAAAAATCAACTAGTTGATATTTTTATAAAACCTCTAAATGAACATAGATTTTCAAAAATCTAAGGTAAACTTAGTATATATGATCCTCTATAAATATACTTAATCTTGAATTTATTATATTTTGTCTCCTTTTGCTATCTTAGACATCCTTAATTCTTTCTTGAAAATTCAAGAAAAGTCAACTTGAAATCTTTTTTTTTTTTTTCTGATTCTCCTCCTGTCTTTGAGACGTCTAGGTTAATATACGAGACCTCTCGATTGTGTTCCGAGACCTCTCGCTTTAAATGTGAGAGCTCTCAATTTTTCAAGATGTCTCATCTTCAAGATGAGAGCTCTCAAATTTCGTGGGGCTCTTTTTTAATCGAACTTTTGAGAGGCACCCTCTCTCATTCATTCTTTTTATTCTCTGAGACCTCTCTCCATAAACTCTCCCAAACTCCCATCCACTCCTCCAAACCTCTTGAATTACCATTCCATTATCCATTTTGTCCAAATCCAAGACTCTAATGGCTCCATAGAAGAGAACCACAACCACCCAAAGACCATCCATGACTCATTTGATCGAAGCTAGGGCAAAGCAGTAGTGAGACATCTCCGAAGCATCTTCGTCCGCCTCTTCTTCATTAGCTCGACTATTCGTCACCATAAGGACAGTCCCAATGGGTCGAAAAGTTGACATTGGATACCTAGACAAGAAAAATTTTCATATTGGATCGTGGCTAAGGCAACGAGGTTGGGAGAAGCTATGCCCTCTTGAGGTAAACATATATTCAGACCTTATTAGAGAGTTCTTTGAGAATATTAACTTAGAGCAAGCATCAATGATAGAATCTATTATTAAAGGAGTTCATATTTCTTTGGATGAGAGGAAAATAGGGCAACTCTTAGAAATACCTAGGTCAAGGGCAAGCTATCTGAGTTTGAGAAATAAAAGTGAAGCTTTAAAATGTATTTTGGAAAGAAAAAATGTGGATGAAAACCAACAATTGGTTTCAAATCATCTCTTAGTGGAAATGAGACTATTACATTGTATAGTGAGTCATATAATTTTTTCAAAAGTCGGAAGGCATGACTGGGTAAGCAAAAAGAAATTGGCTATTATGTACTACTTGGTAACCAGGACACCTATAAACTTTCCATCCCTGATGCTTCAATAGTTGAAAGACAAAGCCAATAAAAGCAAAGCTTGTCTACCCTATAGGATGATTTTCACTCTGATCTTTAAGGATTTTCATGTCAATCTTGATGGTGAAGATTTTAAGAAATTAGCACACACTAACTACATAAATGAGGAAACTTTGAATAGAATAAAATTTATGAAAAAGGATGATGGATGGGTAAGGGTAGAAGAAGAAACTGCTGTTAGGAATGAGCCTGTGGAGCACAGGCCTTCACCTCCTCCACCCTCACCCTCTAGAGCTGGACCTTCATTCACCACACCGGGGTCTCTGCATACTCCATAAGGGCCTCCAAGTCAATTCCCTACACCTCCCCCTATTTTTGATCAAGAAAGTTTAATTGAAAGGATTGTAGAGCAAGAAGTTGAAAAAATGTTTGAAAGGTTCATTGATCTCCTATCGAGTGTGAAGCATCAACTATTGGTGAGTATTGAGGAACAAAGGATATCTTTTGAGGGACAAACTGAAATGCTTAGCCAATAAGTTAGCAGTTTATTACAAAGACTTGAAATCTTGGAGAAGGAATAGCATGAATCGTCAGCTCAGATGGAGATTTTGATAAGTGAGACTACAAGGATTGAAAGAAGACTAGAGGAGAACATCATCATCCAGTGCACCACTACTGAAGTCCTCATCAAATCACTATGGAAGATTATGGATCGCATTGGCAGCCTTGGATATCAGACTCCATCCACTTCTCGACCCTCACCATCTTCTCAACCTGTACCTCACTTATCATCCTCTAGATCTAGAGCTTCCTCTGAACCAATCATAGAGTTCTTCTCTAATGAGGAATAGGTCTAGCTCTTTCTACTTGTTTTTGTTTGTTGCTTGGTGTACCTTGAAGGAAAATTCTGAATTTCTTGGGTCAGGTTCGTTCAGATCTGATTGGATCCAAGTTCAACCTCACTTCGAGCTTCTCAAGCTCTTCTAAGTTCTTGATCATCATTAGATAATGATCTTGGACTGACTACCCATCACGCATCTTAGCCTTGAACAGTCATTTAGTGACTTGATACTTGGCTGCGCGACTCTGTTCAGCAAACATCTCCTGTAGGTGAGACAACATTTGGTGAGTAGTCCTGATATCTTCATGTTGGTGCTTAAGTTCAATAGACATGGAGCCCAACATGTAATATCTGGCCTTGTTATCTTCATCTATCCACTTATCTAGAGATGCTCTTTGCTCAACGGATGGACGAGCTGGTAAGGTGGGAGGGTCCTGGTCCAATACATGAGTTAACTTCTCAAAATCCAAAATAATTTTGAAGTTCCAAAGCCAATCCTTGTAATTTGGTCCGATCAGTCTATGGGTGTCTAGGATTCGTGCTAGTGGATTGGATGCAGACATTTTCCTATAGAGAGTTAAAGTTTCTGGTTAGATACTATAATTAAGACTTAACCAATTTATTTAAGAATTTTATTTTTAAATAAATTAGCTTCCACTATTTTTTTGAATTCCTACACTCCCTCTATAGAGATGAGAAAATCTTCATGATTACTAATTTCTAGTGGATGGTGCAGCCCCTCCGACTGACTCATCACCTCACCTAACAGTTATTGGTGATGGATTAGCCAATGAGTGAACAACTCTTGTTTAATGATTCTCTAATCATGATGCACCCAATCTTGGTCTCTAATTCATGAATCTCATCATGTCCGAAATATTGATCCACTCCTTAGTTAAGTTAGATCCACCATTTGCATAGATTGGATTCCTAATTGAGTCTCTCACCGTATCTAGAATATTGAGTCCAATCTATCCTCCGACCTGTAGCATCCAATGCCTAATAGACATGGTTGCATCTTTTTGGTGCAACTGAGCCACTATAACCAGCCGAGAACAATCAACCCCAAGAAGGGCTCGCACATCTACAATGTTGGAAGACCTTAGACTTAATCTTTTCTTAGGAAGATTTGATTTATGTCTTATTAAACTAGACTTGACATAGTCATAACCATTATGTCTAACCTAGTGGCATGGGTTAGCTCGAATTATTGGACACCTCAGATCAGAACTGAGTCAACAAACATGGTCAGGTAAGTGAGACCGGTGGAAGGGATATGCCATTAACTCGACAAGAACGCATTCGAGTCGAGTAGCTACTAATTAAAAATCAGTCGGTCGTATCTGCCAAACTTATTTTAGACACTAAATTGTTGAGCCAGAACCAATCGGATTAGCCTACAATCCAGACTCTAACCATTGAGCCTAATTAGGTCTTAGCTTGATCGATCATTCACATGACTCAATCTTGACCCAGTCTTGACCCAGACTTAATCCTATTAGGCTTGTCAATATAAGCATTGTTGATCCCATTTAACCAACTCTTGATTCGGTTTGATCAACCGCTAGACCTAATTGAGCTATCCAAGCCCGAACCCAATTTTATGAATATGTCTTAGATCTAAAAATTCTTAATTTTAGATCTAATATGTTTCATATTCTTAATTCGTAATTAAGTTTAGGGTTCAAAGACAAAACATGCAAATAAGATCCTAGGGTTTTAGGATCTAGGATTTTGCAGAAAGTAAGTTTTCAATTTTTGATTAAGGACGAATGCACAGCACTCCTACACATCATAAGAACACCCCATCGAATGGAAGGAGAGGGTCTTTAAGCCCTACTTTGTTCATATGATCGGATGGCCAAGGGGAACGCCTTAATCAGAAATACAACTAATCTACAAAAACTAATTAGATCTAAGCATATATCTCATATAAGAAAATTGATCTAATTAAAACATGTTTTGCATACATCTTATGTATCATGCTGTTAGATATATGTGCCCTAGAAGCCAGAATTGGCTGACACTTGTAATACACCTCTAGGGGCAAAATTATAATTTTGACTAAAATTAATAAATGGGTTATTTTCTATCACATATGTGTATTTAGTGTCTGTGATATATCCTTTGAGTTAATGAAAATGATAATTCATATTTTCAAGAGTTGAAAATTTAAGATATGAATAATCATTATTAACTCATAAATTGCTCCCGACCATAGGATCATCACGAGGATGGTGATTGATCCGAAAGGTTGGTGTACAATCGCTTCTCTTTAGTAGATGAGTCTTGAGTCTACGGTGTGGAGACACCGAAGCGAGAGTATAGGTACTCGTTAGAGAACGAGGGCACTGAGCGTGACCACCTCGAGTAGTCATTAGGGAGTCTACCTTCTCGTCAATGACTGACTCGATGCTGCAGTAGTGTGTCTGGTTCTTTGACCTGAGGTGCATCGGCAGTTCACCTTGAGGGTGTTATAGTTTGACTACACCATTACTCGATCTCCTAGCCATATGGAACCCTGAGGTGTATGTTGGCTATAGCATGTTCATTGTAGGAACTGGATGGCATCAAGATGGAATCTATCTACCTCGGTGGTAGAGGAGCAGCCCTATGATAATCATGAGAATCAAGTCCAGAAGCCCATGGCCATGGCAGAGTGAAATAATAGAAAGAGTTTCTATTTAGATTTTCACATTGGACTTGAATCGAATGATTACATCATATGACAGAGACTAGGGTTTGACGAGTTCACCTTAAACCCTAATCTGATCGGGGCTCAAGATAGAAGAACTGAATCACACAGGTAGCTGCACCAAGAGGTTCGCATTCAGCTCTGATGGGTTGCCACCATATACTGCTAGGTGTCACTGGTGGATTTTGGGAGCAATTAGAATGATTTAGATGATCGATCATTCTAGCTGTTCGAATCAGAAGAGTTCTGATCCATCGAAAGGAGTTTCGATGATGTCGATGATAGAGATCATGACATATCCCATTACCATACAGAACTGAACCTAACTGGGTCACACAAACAAGGGTTTGAATCTGGTGATCATCAATTGAACTGATCTAGTTCAATTGATCTGAATGAGATTCAATTAGGTTCAAGAAAATCGTGCTAGCACTCGATTGAACCTAACGTTCTTCTTTTGCTATCATAAATAAGTTGTCCTATCTGAGCCAAAGGAGTTTGTGCTCAATCAGAGGCCTTCATATGGTCTGACTGGAGGATGTCCAAGTCAGAAAAGGTTGTCTTATTTTGTAAGACATTACCTGCCATTTTTGGTCACCTGCCATTTCTTGTTCTTTGACTTTGGTCAAAAGTCTACCTTTGACTGGTCAAACGTTGACCATTGACACTTTGACTTTTGACCACATGTCATGCACCTATTGGAGAGCTGGTGGGGGCCTGTCCCCCTGCCAGAACCTGGCAAGGAGAAGGGCGCATGCCACCCTAGGCGTGTGCCCAAGTTGGAGGCGCCTAGGAGTCCTTGTTGGACAAGGACTCCACCTCCCTTTTTGGATTCCAATTAGAGTTCTTCTAAGAACCAACTTTGATTGGTCTTAGGCACCCTCTAAGGAGGAATCCAGGGGACTCTATTCCCACCAATCAGATTTAGATCTGATTTCACAAAGGGTTGTGATTGGTTGGGAAGAAGAGGAGTTGGATCACAGCTAGTCTATAAATAAGACCCTGTACCCAACTCAGATTGATATGAGATTGAAGCTAAGAGTTTCCATACGCCCCAAGGCTGCCTCTCCCCTCCTTCTCCATGCCAAACCACCTTCTCCCCTTGCTCTCCACGTCCAAAAGGAGTTTTGGATTTTTGTTGGTGCGATTCAAGCAAGAGAAAGGCGATCAAAAGCAAGAAGGCTGCGCTGCTGCAAAGGACGACTGCTGATCTTCAAAAGGAGTTTTGAAGATCCTCCAGATCAGATCCAGATCTAATTTTTGGAGACGTGATAGAGAAGAAGAGGATCTATAGATCCAGCCCAAGTGGATACTGATAGAGGCCAGGCGCTTGCGTGGCTAGATCCAGAACCTTCCGCTGCATACAGGATCATCAACAGGATAATAGGATTACCCAAATCAGGTAAATTAAATTTTATTTAATTTATCCTTATCTATTTTATTTATTAAAATAATATTAATTAGATCTAAAACATCCTATATCTAATATAGATTAAATAAAAAAAATTTTGAAATATATCTCTTGACTGATCAGATCTGAACGAACCTGGACCGAGAAATCAGGATTTTCCCTTCAACTGGTATCAGAGCCATGGTTCTAAAATGTTTAGATTTGATTTTAAATTTATTTTAATTAGAAAATAATTGATTTTAGATGTCACATGAGATGTGATCAGATCTAAAATCAGAAAAAATTAAAATTAAATGATTAGGATCTAAGATTAGAAGATATGCATGACTAGTTCTAGAATAGAATAGTTCTATAGAATAGTCTTGCATGTTTTCAATTTAATTTGATTAACCATATTTTAGATCCATTTATTTACTATTTTTTAATATTATAATAATTATAATAATATCTAAAAAATAGCAAATAAAATTATTTAATTTTAAACATCATATGAGATATGATTGATGCATGTCTAGACTAGTTGTAGAATAGTTCTACATAGTTGTCTAGATTAGGGTTTATTTTGATAAGATCAATTTAAATCTAATTTTTTAGATTATTATGAGATAATTTAGATCTGAAAACATGCATGATTCGATACATGAGATGTATGCAAAATATGCTATGATTAGATCTACTTTGTATATGAGATATATGATATAGATCTGATACTGTTTTGTAGTATTGAATGTTCCTGATTAAGGCATTCCTCTTGGCCGTCCGGTCATAAGAATGAAGAAGGGTTTAAAGGCCCTCTCTTTCCATTCGATGGGGTGTTCTTATGATGTGTAGGGGTGCTGCGTGTTCGTCCTTAATCAGAAACCCAAAACTTACTTTCTGCAAAACCCTAGATCCTGAAACCCTAGGATTTATTGTGCATATTTTGTTTATGAATGCCTACTTAATTAAGAATTAAGTTTATGGAATATTAATTAGGTCTAAAATTGAGAATTTTAGATCTAAGACATATTCATAATACTGGGTTCGAGCTTGGGTAGCTCAATTAGGTCTAAGCGGTTGATCAAATCGAATCAAGAGTTGGTTAGATGGGATCAACAATGCTTAAATTGACCAGCCTAATAGGATTAAGTCTGGGTCAAGATCGAGTCACGATCAAGCAAGACCTAATTAGGCTCAGAGGTTAGAGTCTGGATTGTAGGCTAACCCAATTGGTTCTGACTCAATAATTTGGTGTCTAAGGTAAGTTTGGCACATACGACCGACTGATTTTTAATTGGAAGCTACTCGACCTGAATGCGTTCTTGTACGAGTTAATGGCATATTCCTTCCACCGGTCTCACTTACCTGGCCATATCTATTGACACAGTTCTGATCTGAGGTGGTCAATAATCCGAGCTAACCCATGCCACTAGGTTAGTCATAATTGTTATGACTAAGCCAAGTCTAGTTTAATGAGACCTGAATCAATTCTCCCTAAAAAAAGATTAAGTCTGAGGTCTTCCACCATTGTAGATGTGCGGGCCCTTCCCGGGGTTGATTGTTCTCGACTGGATATAGTGGCTCAGTTGCACCGAGAAGATGCAACCATGTCTATTAGGCATTGGATGCTATGGGCTGGAGGATGAGTTGGGCTCAATATTTCGGATACGGTGAGAGACTCAATTAGGAACCCAGTCTATGCAAATGGTGGGTCTGACTTAACTAAGGAGTGGATCAATATTCCGGATACGGTGAGATTCATGAATTAGAGATCAAGTTTGGGTGCACCATGATTAGAGAATCATTGAACAAGAGTTGTTCACTCATTGGCTAACCCATCACCAATAACTATTAGGTGAGGTGATGAGTCAGTTGGTGAGACTGCACCACCCACTAGAAATCATTAATCATGGAGATTTTCGCTACAGAGGGAGTGTATGGATTCGAGAAAATAGTGAAAACTAATTTATTTAAAAATAAAATCCCTAAACAAATTGGTCAAGTCAAAATTATAATATCTAACTAGAATCTTTGACTCTCTACAGAAAAATGTCTGCATCCAACCCATTGGCACGTATCCTGGACATACATAGACTGACCGGACCCAATTATAATGATTGGCTCAGGACCCAATTATAATGATTGACTCTCCACGCCAAACCACCTACTCCCCTTGCTCTCCACGTCCAAAAGGAGTTTTGGATTTTTGTTGGTGCGATTCAAGCAAGAGAAAGGCGATCAAAAGCAAGAAGGCTGCGCTGCTGCAAAGGACGACTGCTGATCTTCAAAAGAAGTTTTAAAGATCCTTCAGATCAGATCTAGATCTGATTTTTGGAGATGTGATAGAGAAGAAGAGGATCTCCAGATCCAGCCCGAGTGGATACTGGTAGAGGCTAGGTGCTTGCGTGGCTATATCCAGAACCTTCCGCTGCATACAGGATCATTAATAGGGTAATAGGATTACCCAAATTAGGTAAATTAAATTTGATTTAATTTATTCTTATTTATTTTATTTATTAAAATAATATTAATCAGATCTAAAACATCCCAGATCTGATACAGATCAAAGAAAAAAAATTTTGAAATATATCTCTTGATCTGATCAGATCTGAACGAACCTGGACCGGGAAATCAGAATTTTTCCTTCACATGCATGCATATTTTTTAGATCTAAATTATCTCATAATCATCTAAAAAATTAAATTTAAATTTGATCTTATCAAATAAAATTTAATCTAGACCTATTTGTAGAACTATTCTACAACTAGTCTAAACATGCAACTATCATATCTCATATGAATAAATTAAATTTAATTTATTTTTTATTTTTAGATCTAATTATAATATTTATAAGATTAAAAAATAGTAAATAAATAGATCTAAAAATTATATTTAATTAAATAAAAATTATGATTATACTAGACTACACATAGAATAATTCTATTCCTAGCCTAGTTATGTATCTCATACATATTAGATGTAGAATTATTAATTTTAATTTTTTTAATTTTTTAATTTTAAATCTAATCACATCTCATATGATATCTAAAATTATAAATTTATCAGATTAAATTAGATCTAAATAAATTTAATAAGAACCTGGCTCTGATACCAGTTGAAGGAAAATGCTGAATTTTTGGGGTCAGGTTCATTCAGATTTGATTGGATCGAGAGGCATATTTCAAAAATTATCTCTTAGAACCTAATCAGATTTGACATATTTTAGATTTGATTTTATAATTTGATAAATAAGAAAATTAAATTAAATTAAATTAATTTTATCTTGATTCTGGGTAATCTGATTATCTGTTGATGATCCTGTTGAAACCCTGAGGTTTTGGATCTAAGCATGCAAGCACCTGACCTCTACCAGTATCCACTTAGGTTGGATTTAGAGATCTTCTACTTCTTTATCTCATCTCCAAAATTTAAATTTGGATCTGATTTGGAGGATCTTCAAAACTCCTTTTGAAGATCATCCGTCGTCTCTGCAGCAGTGCTGCCTTCTTCCTTTTTCATCAGCCTTTTCTTGCTTGACTCGCACTAATCTGAAGTCCAACTGCCTTGGGCATGGAGAGGAGAGAGAGGATCAAAAAGATGGTGTGGAGGAGGGAGAGGAGCAGCCTTGGGGTGTGGGCTAAGAGGAACTCATTTAAAAAGTGGGCGCAGACAGGTCTTTATATAAACCCTACTGCGCCATGCAGTGCCACATCACCCCGGCCAATCATGTTGCTTCATTTAATTAGATCTAAATCTGATTGATGGGATGACATCACTTGATCCAATCAGATGAGAGACCCATAGATTCATCCTAAGGTGGTGCCTAAGACTGATCAAAGTCCATAGGTGAGGGTCACCTAGTTTGAATCCAAGAAGCAACCTAAAGTCCCATCCGTATGGGACTCCAGGCATCCCTATCTATGGGCGCACGCCATCCTAGGCATGTACCCCCTTCTTTCTAATTTTTAGAGAGGGGACAAACCCCAATCTGCTCTTCAATAAGTGCATGACACATGGGCAGATGTCCAAGGGTCAAAGATCAATGTTTGACTAAAGTCAAATGACAAGAATTATCAGGTGATGGAAAATGATAGGTATTATCTTAAATTTATCTCATAAATTAAGATAATTCATTTCTAACCTAGATAAACTCCAGTCAGATCAGGTAAAGGTATCTGAGTGAGCACAAACTCATTTGGCTCAGTCAAGATAACTTTTAATGATAAGAAAAAGGAGAATGTTAGGTTCAATCATATGCTAGCATGATTTTCTTAAACCTAATTGAATCTAATTCAAATCAACTAAACTGGGTTAGTTCAATTGATGATATCTAAATTCAAACCCTTGTTTGTGTGACTCAGTTAGGTTCAGTTCTATATGGTAATAGGTAATGTAGTCATCTCCATCATCAACATCATCGAAACTCCTTCCGATAGATCAGAACTCTTCTGATTCAGACAACTTAGAATGATTGATTATTTAAATCATTCTAATTGCTCCTAAAATCCACCAGTGACACCTAGCAGTATATGGTGGCAACCCATCAAAATTAAAAATGAACCTCTTGGTGCAACTACTTGTGTGATTAAGTTCTTCTATCTTGAGCCCTGATCAGATTAGGGTTAAGGTGAACTCGTCAAACCCTAATTTCTATCATATGATTTAATCATTCGATTCAAGTATGATGTGAAAACCTTAATAGAAACTCTTTCTATTATTTCACACTTTGCCATGGCCATGGGCTTATGGACTTGATTCTCACGATCATCATAGGGCTGCTCCTCATCCACCGAGGTAGATAGATTCCATCTTGGTGCAATCCAATTCCTACAATGAACATACTATAGCCAACATACACCTTAGAGTTCCGAATGGTTAGGAGATCGAGTCATGGTGTAGTCAAACTATAACACCCTCAAGGTGAACTGTCGATGTACCTCAGGTCAAAGAATCAGATACACCACTACAGCTTCGAGTCAATCATCGACGAGAAGGTAGACTTCCTTATGACTACTCGAGGTGGTCATGCTCAGTGCCCTCATTCTCTAACGAGTACCTTTGTACTCTCACTCTGGTGTCTCTACACTGTAGACTCAAGACTCATCTACTATAAAGAAGTGATTGTATACTAACCTTCCGAAATCAATCACCATCCTCATGATGATCCTACGGTCAGGAGCATTTTATGAGTTAATAATGAAAATTCTTGTCTTAAATTTTCAACTCTTGAAAATAAGAATTGTCATTACCATTAACTCAAAGGATGTATCACAGACACTAAATACACCTATGTGATAGAAAATAACTCATTTTATTTTTTATAGTCAAAATTATAATTTTGCCCCTAAAAGTGTATTACAAGTGTCAGCCAATTCTGGCTTCTAGGGCACACATATATCTAACTTTTCTTTGGTGTATATTGGTATAGATCTCCTTTTTGTAAACCAATATACAATTTGGTCATTATAATTTCATCTTTCTAAAATGCAATCAAATTTTCTTAATTATATTCTTATCTCCTTATTGTAATTATTTTTACTCTCTTATATCTTAATTATGTGATTTTGATGCTGACAAAAAGGGGGAGAAAAATAAGAGAAAAGGTATAAGGGAGAGAAAATATACAAAAGAACGAATTCGGGAGAAAATATATACAAGAATGAATTCGTTAACCTCATATTAAAAATTTTATTAAGTAACACTAATTAATCTCATACAAATCAAATAAGCATACATTAAGGGGGAGTATTGTTAATACATTGTGTATATCATTGAAAATTTGAGCTCTCTTAAAATTGAGCATGTCATATTCTTTCATTCATTGATACATGGTACATATATCCCTTGCACTCTTTTTATGAATTGCTTAATATTTTGTCATCATTAAAAAGGAAGAGATTGTTGACCCCCTAAGTGATTTTGATAATGACCAAACATTGAAGCAAATGATTACTAATATATTTTATTCTAAGTGTTCAAATGTCAGAAGAAAGAGAGCTCTTTCACCAAAACAAGAATGGCACAAAGTCTAATACAAATAAAAATCAAATCCCTTTGTTTGGTAGCAAGAATTCTCTCAAAATTGTCTTTGGTCAATTTTCAAGACATCTCCTAAATTTTTTAAGAGCTCTCATGAAGTCTGGCATGCTCAAATTAGGCTTTAGCATGCCCTTGAGAGGTCTCAAGTTAATCTCGAGACTTCTTATTCTACTTCTTATTCTCAGGAGATAGAAACTTAGTTTCTATGCTCTGAGAGCAAGTGGTCTTATAGGATTTTCGAGAGGTCTTGCGGTTTCGGTGTTGTCTCATTCAAAATTGAGAGCTCTCGATCTTAGGTGATATATTTTTTTCAGAAAGTAGATTTTTGAGCATTTGAGAATGAGAAGTCACCTAGCCAAACCTAATGGTCTCAAAATCAGATGAGACGTCTTGAGATAAATTGAGAGATCTTGAGACATGACAACAACTTTTCAATGGACTGTTCTAGATTTATTTTTCTTGCTTCTAACGACTAGTTTCTACTCTCCAATGATCAGATTTCACTTTTTCTAGACTTCAATCATATCTAGATGAGAAAGAATATTCTAGATATAAAAGGAATAAGATGTATTTTTTGAAAAATAAGAAATCCAAGAAAAATAAGAGAAAAGTAATGAACGCCCTATTTTCCACGAGCAATCCTTTTGACTCAAAGTTCATTCAAGTATTGAAGTACAATAGCTCCCAGCATTCAAAGAGGCATTCAACGAACTACAATGACAACCATTCAATTCATTTAAAGGAGCATTGTTTGTTGTAAATTTTTCTTATTTCTTTTTGTGTACTCAATTTCAGCAGGGACTGAAACTCGAGATTTAGGGCTTTACTCCCCATTGATTGGTTTGTATTGATTTGTTTGATTCCTGTAAGGGTTGTGGTTGGTGAACCTTGGAGAAAATCAACTTGGTTTTGGGATAGTGAGCTCAAAAAACTATCCGACTATAATCTTAAGGAATTAAAGTGGAATTCCTAAGAGTCTTGCTTGGAGAGTGGATGTAGGTGCTGGAAGTGCACCGAACTACTATAAAAACTTCTTGTTTGTATGTGTGTGCTCATCTCTCTTGCATTTCTTAGCTCTCATATCTTACTCACATTACTTTCAAACATTTACATTGCACATATCTATTTTAAATTTTTGAAAACCCAATTCACCCCTCTCTTGGGTTGTCTAGCTAGGCAATAATTGGTATCAGAGTCTTGATTCTCTATTAATTATTGATTTTATCAACTAGAGATAAAGATCATGTCAACCCAATTAGGATGTTCACTTGCCGAAGGGTAATTCACTAATAAGCCACCTCTTTTCAATGGATCTAACTATACCTATTGGAAAGCTCGCATGCGCATTTTTATTCAAGCCCTTGACTATGACATATGGAGTGTCATTGTTAATGGGCCACACACACCTGCAGTCATTATCAATGAAACATCCTCTCCTAAGCTAGAGAAGGATTGGGATGAAATGGACAAAAGATTTATCAAATTAAATGCCAAGACAATGAATGTACTCTATTGTACCCTTGATGTAAATGAGTTTAACTGAATTTTCACTTATAAATGGGTTTTGAATATCGTGCTTTCCTTAACCATAATAGACTGAACAAGAGAAAGGAGCAAGAGTTACTTATCAAGGATATTTTATGATAACATCTTGAAATTTCTCTCTTTAAGATTCTACTATCTGCGTATTGGATACTGGTAGTCCTATACAACTTGTTGCAAATACTATAGGTAAGTGGAATATTTGAAAATGATGATGGAATCATGAACATTAGGATTGAAAATCCTATTCTAGTCCTAGCTTTAGAAATTATTGAGCTTATTTTCAAATATTATCATTTTGAGTGATTATCACTAATATCTATTGTTTATAATAAATATGATCTCTATTGGCCTTTTGGCTAAAGATGGTTATCATTTATCTATAAAGAAAGATTTTTGTGATATCATTATAAATGATATTACAATAATACATGGACAATAAAGAAATAGCATGTAACATTTATACAGTCTGTTAAGTGTAATGTACACATTTAATAAACATCTAAGTTAGATAATGTCAACGATATCAATATTTCATTATAGACGACCTATCTAGATATGGGTGCGTCTAGCCTAAATCATTTAAAATATTCAAATGATTCAATAATAAAATAGAAAAATAAACTGAAAAAGCTATTAGAACTCTTCGATCAGATTGAGGAGGCGAATACTTATCTAGTGAATTTTTGACATATCTAGAAAAGAATAGGATTCTCTCATAGTGGACTCCTTCTAAAATATAATATATCAAAAAGAAGAAATCAAACTTTATTAGACATGGTTTGATCCATAATGAGGTTTACTAATCTACCTATTTCAGGATTATATTCTTAAGACTACTTATTTTACTTTGAAAATTATTCCAAGTAAATATGTCACAAAGATTCCATATGGGATATGGACTGAATGTAGACCTAGACTCTCTTGCCTTCGGGTATGGGATTGTCCAGCCTACATCAAATATTTGCATATAGATAAACTTGGATCTTAGTCCAATAGGTATTTAAGGATTATTAGTTCTACCATGCTGAAGAACATAAGATGTTCATTAGTATTAAGGTATTCTTTTTGGAAAAAAAATTCCTTAGGAAAGAAGCTGATATTTGAAAAATCAAACTTGAGAAAGTTCGACTGATTGAAAGGACTGACATAATCTAGTAAACCTATAGAACCGAATTTGATTAGATCAAACTTGGATCCTATTAATTTGGCTTTTTTAAGGAGATCTGATAGAGTACCACATTAACTGGATAGATACTTCGGTATCTAGATTTGGGACAATGATCCTATTAAGCTTAATAAGAACAACTAGGATTCGATCACCTATATGGATGCTATGTAGAGGTCCGACTCTAAGTAGTAGCTTGGATCATGAAATTTAAATTAAAGTCCATAAAGATCAATAGTATGTGGACACTAGCTGATTCACCTAAAAGGATTAAACCCATTGGGTACAAATGGATTTTCAAAAGGATCAGAGTGGTGTAGATGGGAAGGCGCAAACCTATAAAGCCCATTTGGCTAAACATGCATTTTGAATGTATGTCTTCATTATGAATGAAGATGGACCTTGCATCTATAAATGGACAAAAAATTTTGTAATGTTATTCCTTGTGCTGTCTATGGATGATATTTTCTTAATCGAGAATGACATTTCAATATTATAAGAAATAAAGGTTTAGCTATCATCTTATTTCTCCATGTTCAAAAATAGATATGGTATACTCACTAAGGATAGTGAACAGATACCAGTCTGATCCAAGTGAGAACCACTGGAAGATTGTATAAATAATTCTTAAGTATTTGAGAAATACTAAGGTCTAGTGACTCAAATATGGAGATACTGACTTAAAACTTATGGATATTTTGATTTTAGTTTTTAGTCAGATAAAGATGAAAGTAAAAGAGTGTCAAGTCATGAATTTATCCTAATTAGAGCAGCAATCTGCTGAAAGATTTCAAGCAGAATATTATAGCCTATTCTGTTAGTAATGTAGAGTACATCATGGCATTTGATGCTGCCATGTAGGTTGTATGGTGGTATAAGTTTATTAGCAAGCTGGCAGTGGCACCCTCCATCTATGGTCCAATCCTAATATAGTACTAGAGTTATAGCTCAAGCTAAAAAATTGAAGATACACCACAGGACCAGCATACTCTGCATCACTATCACCTTTGATTTAGATTAGGGTGACATCAATTTTTGAAAGATTGATGAAAAAGGAGAACTTGACTGATCCATTTGCTTAAGCCTCGAAACTAAGGAGTTCTACGAGATCAAGTGGAAGATAGGATATTTGATATTGTTCAGATTAGCTCTAGTCCAAGTAGAAGTTGTTCGAAAATATGTTCTAAAGTCTAAGTTGTAGATGATTAAAATTAGTATATGAATTATCAAATAATAAAAGTTATTTGGCTTATTCATCATCAAAGTTCATCTTCCTTAAATGAACTCCTAAATTATGATGAAGTCCTTAAAACCAAACTTAATGATAAAGAAGGATTTATTGGATGGTTCTTAAATAGTTCATGACTAAATAATAAGTTATTAATTAGGATTATAACTTATCGAGTGTAGGTCGCTGTATGTCATATGTATTGGTTGTCCTCGTAATCAAGTAGTGTGGAGACACTGGTATGACATGTAGGTTGTTGGGAATGCATGCTTTTTACACACGGATCGGCGTGGCCATCGATGATTAGCCAAGCAATAAGAAAGTATTGCTTAGACCTTTTCTCCCTCAAAACTTTCTTCTTCTCTTCTCTGTAGAGTTGCCACCCTAGGGTTCTTGAAGAAGCCCTAGAGAAGGGGGGCATCTCCCTCAAGCCCAAGGAGGGAGGCACCCCATTATAGATCCAGGTGGAGGATCGGTGGTTTGCTGCCCATAGAGAACGTCACAGATTCCTTCAGGTCTGTGCTAAAGATCAGAGGCTTCCACAACATGATATCGGGGCTTATGATGCCAAGGATGATTGGCATTCGAGCGATATCATGGAACATCAATTGGTATCAGGGAGGGGTGATACCGATTGGTGCGCTTACATAAGTGGGATGTAGGAGTACATCTATACTGAACATGACCAATGTAGTACTCTACTATCAAGAATAGCTAGCTAAGGCCAATGGATATAAGTGTCCCTCCGATCTGAGATCACCATGGCGACTTATAAGTAACTCATTGTACTTTCATGCTAACCTACCTGTATTTCTAATATAGTAATAAAAGATTTTTGGGTACGTCAAATACTTGTAGAATTGGTGTGTGAGTCAAGATGGGATTGACCACTCTTGATTAAGTTCAAAAAGTGAATGACTCGCTATATTTCAACTTAGCAAAATCTAGACCTGGGTAATTCTCATGAGGAGTCATAGAATTTGCAAAATTTTGAAACATAATATGGATGACTTATATGAGTGTTGATAGCTAACTCGATGTCATCCTGAACATTATTGATCAAAGGGATGAATTATACGGTAACCATAGATTAGGGTTCTAGGAATGTTGCTTTGCATATATTCGACTTATCCGGATGTCGGATATCATTGCTAGATGATCATTTTGATTGGTACAAAAATTAATTTTTGTACTACTAGCTTAGATTCGAACCTATGAGGTCATACACATAAAGATTATTATCTGATTGGATGGTTGATCAATGATTTAGATTTGTTCTAAGGTCAAATAATCAATACAATTGATGTTTGACCTAATGCAAGTATTGCAGGAGGATCAATTAGCAATAAGATTGATAATTGGCTCAATTTGATTAAGCAATCAGATTGAGATCAAGTCTAATTGAATTAAATTCAATTAGAATTGATTTAGACTTAATTAAAATAAGTCTAAGTGATTTATTGGATAAGCCAGTTGAAAGAAAGAACAAGTCCTTGTTTAATTAGGACTTGAGTGCGCTTAATTTTTAATTTAATTAAAAATTAAATTAAATTTAATATAATTTAATTAAATTTTTAATTAGATTAGAATTGTCTATTAATTAGGTTGACTTAAAATTATTTTGAATTAGATTCAAAAGGTTTTGACCTAGTCAAAATAGGAGAATCCTAGTTAGACTAGGACTCCTTCCTTGCACCACCTAAGAGAGCCCATGCCATATATTCAAACCAAATATTTATGAGAGCTTTCTCATGTTAAAGAAAATTTCCCAAACCCTAAAATCTAGTGGATTTGAAATAATATTTGACTTGTTCAAATATGGAAACTAGTTTTGATATGAACTCTATTTGATAGAGTCCCAAATTTTCAAATCACCTCTTCTCCCTTTATGGATTTTTTCTTAGCACCTCCCTTATTTTTGTGTGCCCTCTTCCCATCATTTTAGGTGTGTTTTTGTTGGTTCTCCATGTAGAAAATGAATTTGGGTGGCATCCAAAAGTTGGACGCTACCAAGAGTCCTTCCAAGACTAGGTTTTGACCTAGTCTTAGTTGGTTGTTATGGGGCACCTCTTTTATGGGAGGTATGAACGTGAAAACCCCTAAAAAATTCATGAAAAAATAGAGAAAAAAGAGGTATGGGAGGTTGAGACACAAAAAATTTTAGTGGAGAGACTTCATTAAGACATCAAAAATTGATGTCTTGAAGAAACAAAGGTAAGAGAAGATTGTCTTCTCTTGTGGTTTTCTTTTAAAATTTTTTCCTTCTTATTTTTAAGTAATTTTTCTATGAAAAAAATCTAAGAGAGAGAGAGGGAGAGGGAATGGAGGATGGATGCTCCAAGGAGTTGGGGCATGGTGGCCTGTTTTGGATATGATTTGATCATGTCTTGATGAGAAGAAAGAGAAGAGAAGATAGTCTTCTCCTAGGATTCTTTTGAGAATCCTTTCTTAATTTTTGTATGATTTTTCTATAAAGAAAATTAAAGAGAAAGAGACCTGGAACATGAAAAAAATTTTAGAGGAGCAGGTCTCCTCTTGTCTTGATATGGAGATGTGTTAAGGACATTAATGGTTGATGTCCTGAAAGAAAAGATGTGTCTTCCCTTAGGGCTTTTTTTTTAGCTTTTATTTTTAGATTTTTGGAAGATCCAAGGGTTGAATTTCTCCCTCAATCCTTCTTGTGTTCTTCATCTCTTGGCATGTCCAAGAGATCAGAAAAATATTTTTAGATTAACCATCATGAGGGATCCACGAGAAGCTAGCACTTCGAGCGGATCTTCATTCGCCAAACCTCCGATCTGTGTTGTAGTCTTATGTGGACTATCCAAAGAGGCTGGATGCGATGTGTGGCTCCAAGCAACAAAAAACATTAATAGAATTCAACTACGGTGTTCTCGACCATGCAAAGGTATAAGATTTGATCTTTTATCTAACCTAAATATGATCTAGATTTTCTAGAATAGTTCTATATGTAGGTATTGATTTGATCAATACCAATCATCCTTGTTTAATTTTTAGATTTATGATAGCATCATGACATGTTGTAGGTCCTTGATGTAAGATTTAGTAATTAGATCATATGAATTAGTAGATTAAATAATTTAATCTATATCTTTCGTTGTGTCAGATTTCAAAAAAATTTTGAAATACAAGCATGAAACCATGCATGTTTTCCAACACTTTGCC
This sequence comes from Cocos nucifera, assembly GCA_006176705.1. Classification (NCBI taxonomy): domain Eukaryota; kingdom Viridiplantae; phylum Streptophyta; class Magnoliopsida; order Arecales; family Arecaceae; genus Cocos; species Cocos nucifera. The sequence continues at coordinate 61,982 of QRFJ01002767.1, forward strand.
CACATCAGGACGAGATTCACCTTCTATTCCTAATGTGGGATGGCTTTTATCCTTGTTAGGATGAGGTCTACTTTCTATTCCTAACAAGATTACTAGGACACAAAAGAGCCATTGAGAGGGCCTCTCCCCATTACTTCTTATTTAAGAACCAAAAGCCTTCAATCTCTCTTAAGAATTGGAGGCCTTCAATTTCTCATAAGAATTTTCGTCCACATCAGGATGAGGTCCATCTCCTATTTCTGATGTGGGATGGCTTTTATCCTTGTTAGGATGAGATACACCTCCTATTTCTAACAAGATTGCTGGGGCATAAAAGAGCCGTTGAGAGAACCTCTCTCCATTACCTTCTGTTTAAGAACTGAAGGCCTTCAATCTCTTGTAAGAATCTTCACCCATGTTAGGACAAGGTCCACCTCCTATTCCCAACGTGGGGTGGCTTTTACTCTTGTTAGGATGAGGTCTACCTCTTATTCCTATCAAGTTTGTTAGGATACAAAAAAGCCATTGAGAGGGCCTCTCTTCATTATCTCCTGTTTAATAATCAGAGGCCTTCAATCTCTCGTAAGGGTCTTTGCCTACATCAAGATGAGGTTCACCTTCTATTTTCGACATGGGATGGCTTTTACCCTTATTAGGACGAGGTCCATTTCTTGTTCCTAACAAGATTTCCAGGACAAAAAGGGCCGTTGAGAGGGCCTCTCTCTATTACCTCCTATTTAAGAATCAGAGGTCTTCAATTCCTCATAAGGATTTTCACCCACGTCAAGATGAGGTCCACCTCCTACTCTCGATGTGGGATGACTTTTATCCATGTTAGGATGAGGTCCACCTCCTATTTCTAATAACGTTGTCAAGGCATAAAAGGACCATTGAGAGGGCCTCTCTCCATTACCTCCTATTTAAGAGTCGGAGGTCTTCAATTCCTCGTAAGAATTTTCACCTATGTTAGGATGATATCCACCTCCTGTTCCTGACGTAAGGTGGCTTTTACCTTTGTTAGGATGAGATCCACCTTCTATTCCTAATAAGATTGCTGGGGCACAAAAGGATCGTTGAGAGGGCCTCTCTCCATTACCTCCTATTTAAGAATAGGAGGCCTTCAATCCCTCGTAAGGGTCTTTACCCATGTCAGAATGAGATCCACCTTTTGTTCCTAATAAGATTGCCAGGATATGAAAAGACTGTTGAGAGGGCCTCTCCCTATTATCTCTATTTAAGAATTAGAGGCCTTTAATCCCTCGTAAGGGCCTTTACCCACATTAAGATGAGGTCCATCTTTTGTTTCCGACATGGGATATCTTTTATTCTTGTTAGGATGAGGTCCACCTTCTATTTCTAATAAGATTATTGGTGCACAAAAGGGCCATTGAGAAGGCTTCTTCCATTATCTTCTGTTTAAGAACTGAAGGCCTTCACCCTAGTTAAGATGAGGTTAACCTCCTATTTAAGAACTGGAGGCCTTCATACATGGCTTTGAAATTTGGCTTGGTTATTTCCTGTCACAACCCAATTTGCACAAGAAATGAGAACGTTAAGAATAAAAGATTTTTATTGAAGTATGGTTACTAATAGTCTATTCATAGAACTTTAGCATTCTAAGGTTGAGGTAGTGTAGCTCCTCCAATTTCCTTTAAATAGTATGTTCATGGTCGGACAACTTTCTCAATTTCATAAGGACATTTCTAGTTCAGAGCTAGCTTACCTTGATTTTGTGGTTGAGAGACATCTGCTTGCTGTAGCACTAGATTTTCAACTTTGAAGGTTTTACTTTTAACTTTAGAATTGTAGTAGTGAGCCAATTTTTGCCTATGGGCCACCATTCGAATTTGGGCTTTCTTCCATTTTTCTTTCAGTAGATCAAGATTTATCTTGAGATCATATGAATTTCTTTGTTCATCAAAATCTTCAACTTGTGCTGACAGAAGTCCAAGTTCGACTGAAATGATGGCTTCAGTTTTAAAAGTCAGGACAAATGGAGTCTGTCCAATTGGCAATCTCTGAATGATTCTATAAGCTCAGAGAACATGATAGAATTCATCCATCCATGTTCTCTACACTCTCTCGAGTCTTGCTTTTATCCCCTGTAATAGTGTCCTATTGGTCACTTCAACTTCACCATTCGCTCGAGGATGGGCTATAGATGTGAAATGATAAGAGATATTCAAATTCTCACAAAATTTGGCAAACATTGCCCCTGCAAACTGGCACCCATTGTTGATAATTAAGGTCCATGGTAGGCCGAATCTGCATATTATTAACTTTCAGATGAAGTCCTACACTTTAGCTTTAGTGATCTTTGCTAGGGCTTTGGCCTCAACCCACTTAGTAAAATAGTCTAATGCTATTAGAAAAATTTTTTGCTATCTAATTGCTATGGAAAAGGATCTAAGTATGTCCATTCCCCACTGCACAAATGACCATGGGGCACTTAAGGGTGTGAGCTGGAAAGCTGGTTATCTTTGAACATTGGCACTTTTTTGACATCGGTCATATTTTTTTATATAATCAATTGTATCTTGTTGCATGGTTGGCCAGTAATATTCTTATCGGAGTAGTTTATATGATAATGATTTAGCTCCAAGGTGGTTTCCACATACTCTTTCATTAACTTTCTTTAGGACATAATTAGCTTCAAATGGTCAAAGGCATTTGAGGAGCGGCATGGAATAAGACCTCATGTACAATTTATTCTCATATAAGATATAGTGGGAGGCCTGATTTCTCAACTTTTAAACTTCTTTAGGATCTTTGGAAAGGATGCCATCTCTAAGATATAAGATTAATGGGTCGATCCAGCTGGGCTCGGGATCTACTTGCATTACTGTTTGCGATCCCTCTGAACTTGGGTGATGAAGAACTTTGAAGAAAACTTCCTTGGGCAACTCATTCGAAGCTAAAGTAGCCAACTTGGATAGAAGGTCGGTCCTAGAATTCTCTGCTCTTGGAATCTACTGAATATCAAAACTGCTGAAGGCCGAAGTTAAACTTCTCACTTTGTCCAAGTATTTTTTCATACTTTCCTCCCGAGCTTCATAGCTACCATTGACCTACCCTACTACCAATTGTGAGTCACTATAGACCTTCACATTATTTGTCTCCAACTCTTTGGCTATTCTTAATCCTACAATTAGAGCTTCATATTTTGCTCCATTATTAGTTATGAGGAACTCAAAGCGCAATGCATATTCTGTAATGACTCCTTCTAGGTTAATAAGAATCAAGCCTTCTCTTGCTCTAGATGCATTAGATGAACCATCAACATATAGGGCCCAAAAATCTTTGGGGAGGTACACTTCCTCTTTAGGGGAGCTTGGTTGCAAGCTAGAAGTGCAGACTTCTTGCTACTTGGGTTCGGTTGGATCAGGAATAGTGTATTCTACCATAAAATTGGTTAGTATTTGAGCTTTAATTGATGGTCGAGATTGAAACTTGATATCAAATTTTGTGAGTTTAATTATCCACTTTGCTATTTTTTCAGAAGTATCTGACTGGTGAAAAACTACCTTTATTGGTTGGTCGATGAGGATTGTTATTATGTGCCCCTAGAAATAAGATTGGAGCTTTCTAGTTGCAATCAACAATGCATAGATCAGTTTTTTGAATTTAGTATATCTTATTTTTGCATCCCTCAGGACTCGACTTATGTAGTAGATTAGCTTTTAAACTTTTGCCTCCTCTCTGATTAGGATAGCTTCAATGGCCATAGGAGATACTATAAGGTACATGAACAACTCTTCATCTGGTTCAGGCTTAGCAAGGAGAAGGGGTGAGCCAAGGTAGTTCTTTAATTCCTTAAAGGCTTGCTGATACTCTAGGGTCTAGTAGATGTTCTTTGGTTGTTTGAGGATTTAATAAAAGGGTATGCAGCATATGACTGACCTTGAAATGAAGCAATTCAAAGCAGTGACCTTTCTTGTTAGGTGCTGAACTTCTTTTATTATCTTGAAAATAGTCATCTCCTAAATAGCCTTGATCTTCTCTGAGTTTGTCTTGATGCTATGCCTTGACACCATGAATCACAGAAACTTCTTTGAACTCCAAAAGTGCATTTGGTTGGCTTCAGCTTCATTTTATACTTTCAAAGGGTGTTAAATATTTCTTCTAGATCGATAATATGGTTTCTCAAAGAATGGCTTTTGATGAGCATGTCATCTATATAAACTTTCATATTATGGTCGATCTATTCCTTGAAGATTTTATTTATTAGGTGCTGAGAGATCGTACCTTCATTTTTAAGTCCAAAAGGCATAATTCTATAACAATAAAGACTATGATCAATAATAAAAGCAGTATTCTCTTCATCTTCTAGGGCCATTTGGATTTGATTATAGCCGGAGAAGGCATCCATGAATGTGAGAAGCTTATGGCCCGAGGTGGCATCCACTAGTTGATTAATTCTAGATAGGAAGTAGCTGTCCTTTAGACAGACTTTATTTAGATTAGTAAAGTCTATGCACATTCTCCACTTGCCATTCGCCTTCTTGATAAAAACTATATTTGCAATTTAATCCGGGTAGGATACCTTTTGGATAAACTTGGCTTTGAGTAGCTTGTCCACCTCGTCCGTGATGGCCTTCTATCACTCAAGCACAAAGTTGCGCTTCTTTTACTTCACTGGTCGGCACTCATGTTCTACAACTAGGTGATGTTCCATTACCTTTTCATCAATCCCAGGCATATTTATAGGAATCCAAGCAAAGATAATGGCATTCTTGCATAAGAAAGTGATGAGTCGGCTTCTGACATCTTCTCCTAGGTTGGAGCCAATCTGAAATGTGTGGTCATCACTTTCATCATTCAAAGAGACTGCAACAAGTTCGTCGATTGGTTCCCCTTGTTCTTTAGTTAGATCATCATGGGCATCAAGTCCATCCATGGGATAGAGTTCTGGTTGCCTTCTTCCTTGCAGAGCAATTGTGTAGCAATGACATGCCAAGGCTTAATCTTCCCTAACCTCTCTGACTCCATATTCTGTCAAAAACTTCATCTGCAAATAGTAGGTTTATACCACAGCTCAAAGTGCATTCAACCCAAGTCGGTCGAGAGTTGTGTTGTAGGCAGAGGGAGCCTTTACCATCAAAAAATCTATCTGAGCTTTGAACTGCTTTGGATACCGATCTGCCACAACTAGTAAAATAATTATTCCTTCAATTGGTACAGCGTCACTGGTGAACCCCACCAATGGAGAATTTATTGGTCCCATACGACTATTAGGTATAGACATTTTAGAGAAAGCATCATAAAATAGAACATCAATAGAGCTTTCGCTATCAATCAAAATGTGGTGTACATCATAATTGGCAATATTTAAAGTAACTATAACTGCATCATTATGTAGAAATTGAACCTCTTATGCATCTTCTTTAGTGAAAGTGATGGATTCCTCAGTCCTCTGCTTCTTCGCTGACCATGTCAATCCACTGGCCTCCTCTTGCCGATGTCCCTCAGCGATAATATTGATGATTCCAAGTGGGGGCCAATCTTCCCGTGGCTATTCCCTTCGAGGTGGTTCTGGCTACGGTTGGGCTCTTGGTCGATCTTCCCTCCTTTCAGGTTGACATCACAGGAATTAGTCTAGCTGGCCTTATTGATCAGCTCTTCGATCTCATCCTAAAGTTAGATGCATTCTTCAATATCATGACCATGGTCATGATGGTACAGATAGTACTTGTTTGGATTTTGCTTGCTCGGATGAGACCACATCTTTTTCGATCTTGAAAATTGCTCCTTGATTTTCATTAGCACTTGGATCTTTGGAGCATTCAGGGGAGAGTAGTTGTGGAATCTTCTAAAAGGAGAGCTTTGCAACATTTTTTTATCCAAACTTCTTGGTCGATGAGCTTGAGGTGGAGTTTGGGCTCGTCTGCATTCAGGAGGGGTCCTGGAATGTGGTCGAGCTTCACTCGACTTCTCTTTTAGTATGGGCTTGCTAGATTGTCTCGCTTACCACTCTCTGGTGGTCTTGTTAGCACAAAGCTTGAAAGCTTCTGCAGCTCGGGCATAGCCCTCAGTCTGAGCTAGCATGTTGATGAAGTCCCAAGGGTACTTTTTCTCCAAGAAGAAGAGGAGATCATTCTTCAGAAGGCCGCCCTTCAGTGCGGTCATAGCAATAGATTGGTCCAAGTTGCAAACCTTTAGAGCAGCAGTATTGAAGCGACTGACATAAGCTCGGATTGACTCTCTTTTCTTCTACTTGATATTAACAAGAGAGTCCAAACCTCATCTCTGATGCCGAGCACTGACAAAGTGAACTGCAAATTGATGGCTCAACTGGTCGAAGGAGTAGATGGTACTTGGTTTGAGGCCTAAGTACTAATTTCTCGCTGCTCTCTTCAAAGTAGAGGAAAAGGCTTGGCACAAAATAACATTCGGCATGCCATGGAGTAGTATTATTATTCGAAAGGCTTCAAGATGATCGATTGGGTCTAAGGTCCCATCATAACTCTCAAACTGGGAGAGTTTGAAGTTCGGTAGGATGGGCTCCTGTATGATTTTGATGAAGAATGAAGGGTCAGTGCAGATATCATCATTACATATGGAGGCAGTGTGGCAGAACTCTTCGATCTGTTGGTTCATCTCCTAGAGCTTCTAATTGAGAATATCATCACAATCATAAATCTCAAAGGGCAGCTAGCATGACAAGGATAGAAACTTTTTAGGGGTAGAGTCATGCTCAAAATAGGAGCTCTCTGCTCTCTATTTTTCCCTTTCAGGATTTATTGGCTGTCTCACCCAGGTAAGGCTTTCTCGTACCAAATTTTGGTGCTTTGGCAATGGTCTTTTCGATTGAGTTGCTGCTGGAATCTGCTGCATGGTCTACATTATCTCAGTGAGGTCTTTCACCTACTAAAGTAGTAGATTGAACTACTCCATTTCCACCACCGCTATTAGTGGAGGAGGCTAAGGTGCAGGCGATGGGGTCAGGATGGGCTGATTTGCTGGCTGCAAGTTGGATCTGGTGGTAGAGATGATGGATTGTCAGGAAGGAGCCTTCCTGGGTGGTATTTCACTAGAACAAAGCAAGATCAGAAGAAAAAAGCAAAAGGAGAAGCAAAGAAGAAGAACTCAATTAGGTACTCCTTTCAGAACAAGAGCTCAGAATGCCCTTCTTCTAGTGATAATTTTGTTGGTGCAAAAAATGGATGGACGCCAGAGTTCGCTGGAGTTGGAGAAGATGAGCTCACCGATGAGACCTGCAAGATAAAGTCCTAGCTAGAGTTGGCTCCAGTGGGGACCTTCCAATGGTCGGGTTAGTTTTTTGGTCAACAAGAACAGAGTACACGAAGAATTAGAGCACAAAGGAGAGCTTAGAGCTTAGAGAAAAATACATATTTGGAGGGTCTCTTATATAGATAGAGCTAGTAACTAAATGATAGTGGCAGCCATAACAAAATATCAGAAGATAGTTCGGGCCACATGGTGTTTGTTACAAAGAGTGGGCTGTTGAATTTCATTTGTTAAAGGTCAGATAGGAGATTGGAGGCTTTTGAGTCTAGTAATGAGATGTTCATACTGGGATAGAGAATTCAAAGTCAGACTAATCAAGCTTGAAAGTCAGATTCTAAGTATTGGATGGATTACAATATGAGTTCTAAGTTTGAACCTTGATGGAGCTATCTTTGACAGCTTTTAGAAGCTCAGCTGCCTTTAAGGTTGATCGAGCATGGGTGTAGGCATTCTAGTTTAACAGACTGGAGGCTAGAAAGAGATGGTTGGTTCTTCAATGAGGACTGCGGCCGGGCTCTCTTGAAAGAGTTCGATAGAGATAGTAGAGATCCAAGATCGACTTGAAGCTAGGGATGGATGAGTACTAAGATTCATTGCTTGTCAAGCGACCACTGCTTATTTTAGGTTGAAGATTAGACGTATGTTGATGGCGAACTTCTCTTGCTGATTCAAGTTCATCTATCTGAAGTCCTTGGTGTGAGACTAGCGAGATCTGTTGTCTATAGCATGGAACAGAGGGATTTGGCTGCCTTCAAGGTTAGCCATTATGCGAAGTCGATCAATGCTGGGGTCCTGTATTTGCTGAAAGCCGACTATATACTTTGAGCCAGGAATCGGACCCAGTCGAATGGCAACTTCTTTTACTAATTAAGTTTGTCTGGCCAAAGTTTGGTATATTTTTGACAAGTTCTGTAGTTATTGAGAGAAAGCTAAGAGGATTGTGATTGAGGAGGTCGTCTGGTGTACAAGGTCTGAAGGCTGACCTTCTAGTATTTGTCTGGGATAGGAAAGCAACTTGGTTGAAATTTGGACTTAACCATTATTACTCCAAATAGCACTATACCAAGGTCAGACATCTGATTGGACTTCAGTGGGATCTATTTTATCCCCAACAAGATTATTGTTAGCTTTTGCATGGTTCATGCATTTCAAATGTTTTCAAATGAATGTTAAATATGTATTTTAAAATGGTTATAATATGGAGGAAGTTTATGTTGAACAACCTTCTGGTTTTGAAGATTATGAATCTCCAAATGATGTTTTTAAAATAAATAAAACTTTATATGGTTTGAAACAACCATATCTTGCTTAGTATGAAAGATGGAGCAAATTTTAGTTTGAAAATTATTTAAAAAGAAAATACTGGTACAATCTTATTTATCAAAAGAAAATTGAATGATCTCTAAATTATATAAATTTATATTGATGAAATAATATTTGATACTACTAATGAAATCTTGTATCAAGAGTTTTTTAAGCTAATACAAGAGGAGTTTATTAGCCTTAGAATAATTTTGATGATATCAAAAGAGTTTGAGTACAAATCATGATTACTAATGATGCTTTTGAGAGTGATTGTATGATTTTTTATAATGCCCAAAGGTTGATTTTATCCAAGAAGAAGTCCTCTCAGATTTAAGTAAATCCATATTTCCAAGTCAAAGATTCATATTTTGGAAGCAAAGAAATTGAGTTTGGCATGAAAAGAATTGGAAAAAATGAAAATCTAGCTTAGAAAGACCTCTCAACAAGTTCAACTGCTCATAAATCGAGTTTGACAAGGTAAGTCTAGTCTAGAATATTTTTGAATAAAGAAAACTACTTAAAAACAAAATTTGACATGCTTAACATACTTAGCTGAGTTAGTCTCAATTTAAGAAAAAAAGATAGAAAATGAGAAAACTCAGATGATCTCTCTTAGCCAACCAAGATTTTATCTTAATTGACCAAGATGTGGTCATAGTCGACTCAAACATTTGGATAGCTGACTCAATCTCATACTCAGGGTGAAGACAGAAGACTAAAAATTTTAGAAACTCTTTTAAGCCAAGCTAAAAGATAATATAATTGACTAAGACTAGAGTATAGCTAACTCATAAGGATAAGATAGCTGATTCACTCTCACACTATAAGAATTTTGAATATTAGAGATAGTATTAGTGATGAAAAAATTTTCATAGTTAATAATATCTTTTTGCCACCATAATATTGATAAAAAGAATAGCCATCATTAATACTAATATTATTAGCGATGGCAAAAACTATCGCTAAAAGTATAATTTTTTTAATATTTAAACATTAAAAAATTATTAGCGACGGTAAATTTGGTTTATTAGTGACGAAAATCTTATCGTTGCTAATAATAAACTATTAGTGATAGCTTTTTAATTATTGATGATGGTAGAAGCCATCACTAAAATTATTTAAATTATTTAAATTTTTTATAATATTTAAATATAAAATAATTGTTAATGATGATAGATTTTATTTATTAGTGACAAAAATCATGCAGTCGCTAATAAATTTTTTAAACAATCTCAATAATAAATTAAAAAAATAATTTTATTTCAAAATATTATGAGCAATGAAATTAGTGATGGCAGCCCTTTTTCATCGTTAATAATCTAGAGCACAACTCGGGTACAATTCGAATCCAATTTAAACCCGATTCAAATTTAATTCAAAATCTTGCCAAATCTAATTTAATTAGACTTTAAATCTAAGTCCTACTTGAATTATAAAATCTAATTAGTCTCACATTAAGTCAATATTAATTAAATTAAATCTAATTTAAATTAATTAGGAGAAATTGATTTTTAATTTTGGTTTAATTCAAATTTAATTTGAATCCAATTTAAAATTCTATCAATCTTAATTCAATTAGACTTTGAATCTAAGTTCTATTTGGATAGTAAAATTTAATTACATTCAAATTAAGTCAATCTTAATTAAATTAAATTTAATTTAAATTAATTAGAAGAAAATAGTTTTCATTTGAATCTAATTTGAACTTGATTCAAATCTAAATCAAAATCTTGTCAAACCTAATTCAATTAGACTTTAAATTCAAGTCGTGCTTGGATTATAAAATCAATTAGCCTTAAATTAAGTCAAGTCTACTTAAATTAAATATAATTTAAATTAATTTAAATTTGATCTATAATTTCATTCGAACTTAATTCGAATCTAATTCAAAATCCTGTCAAATCAATTAAGTTTTGAATCCCAATTCTATAAAGATTATAAAATTCAATTAGCTTCAAATTAAGTTAAGATTAATTAAATTAAATCTAATTTACATTAATTAGAAAAAAAATAGATTTTAATTTGGATTCAATTTGAATCCAATTTGAACTCAATTCGAACTCGATTCAAATCTAATTCAAAAACATGTCAATCATAATTCAATTAGACTTTGAATCCAAGTCCTACTTAGATAGTAAAATACAATTATCTTTAAATTAAGTCAAATCTAATTAAATTAAATTTAATTTAAATTAATTAGAAAAAAATAATTTTTAATTTAGGTTTGATTCGAATCTAATTTAAAATTCTATCAAACCAAATTCAATTAGACTTTGAATCAAAATCCTAATTGGATTGTAAAATTAGTTACCCTCATATTAAGTGAAGTCTAATTAAATTTAATCTAATTTAAATCAATTAGAATAAAATAGTTTCCAATTTAGGTTCAATTTCAATCCAATTTGAATCAATTTGAATCCAATTCAAAATCCTATCAAACCTAATTCAATTAGATTTTGAATCCAAATCCTACATAGAATATTAAAATTCAATTAGCCTCAAATTAAGTTAAAATTAATTAAAATTATCTAATTTAAATCAATTAGGACTTTATCTATAAATTAATTAAGCCCATAAATTTAATAAAATTCAATATTAATTTTTAACCATCCAAAAAAATGACCAAAGAGAAAATAAAAATTAATATTAAAATATAATTTAAAAAAATTATGATTATTAGCGATGGCTTTAGTGGTAGTGATCTTGTCATCATTAATAATTTTAAAAAAATATTATTTAAAAATATAATTATTAGCAATGGTAAACTTATTATCAATAATATTTTGCCATTCATAATAATTTTTTTAGTATTAGCAACAAAAAATATTATTAGTGATGATAATTTAGCATCGCTAATAAGCTTTTCATTCTCGTTTTTCCTCACCCCATCGCATGCCCTCATTTTTTCCCACCTCACTGCCCACTAACCCCTCATTTTTCTATAAGGATTTATGGTCCTCCCAAGTCTTGGGAGGCCACGGGCGGAGACAGGGTGAGGGCTCCGAAGAGGCTAGGACAGGTGTGGTCTTAAGCCTAGGATAGGAGTTATCCTAGGATGGAGGCAGCATGTAGCTCTTCACGGGCTTGAGATTCAGGTATTGAGGGCCTCAAGGGGTTTGGTTGGTACTTCGAAGATTTGGGACATAAGATGAAGCAAGAAACCAAAGTCGGAGAATCAAGATAGTAGAAAGAAGATTTTCTGTAGGTTAGCCGGCTCAATCCAAAACTGGATCGGCTAAGTCTCAATGCACAGGCAAAACAGAGAGCTACACATTCGAAACTGCTGGCACGGCATAGAACTGGGCTAGCTCAATTTCAGACTGAGCTGACCCAGTGGAACTTAGCCAACTTAGTGCTGAGACTGAGTCGGCTTAGTGCCCGGACAGAGTTACATGGGGTTTATTTTGGGCTAGGGTCTGCGTTGATCCTAGGGATCTTAAGGCCTGGTTTGAGAGATCTTAAGGAGGCTAATTTATGTATGGATTGGGCCTAGATCCAGAGGATGAGAGCATGGGAGACATAGGTGTACATGGGCTCGGTGAGTGCTTTCATGTATTGGATTAGCCAGAGAGTTTTTTGGTCGGGCCTAATGGCTATGTATAAATACATAGGTTATATTAGGGTTTCATAAAGCTATGGAATACAAACCTTTTCTCCCTCAACTCTTTTCTTCTCTTCTCTCTAGAGTTGCTACCCTAAGATTCTTGAAGAAGCCCTAGAGAAGGGGGGCATCTCCCTCAAGCCCAAGAAGGGAGGTGCCTCATCACAGATCCAAGTAGAGGATCAGTGATTTGCTGTCCATAGAGAATGTCACAGGTTCCTTCAGATCCGTGCTAAAGATTAGGGGCTTCCGCAACATGGTATCAGGGCTTGTGATGCCAAGGATGATTGACGTTCGAGTAATATCATGGAACATCAATTGGTATTAGAAAAAGGTGATGCTAGTTGGTGTGCTTACATATGGTATCAGAGCCTGATAGTGCATGGAAGGAAAGGAGAAGTCGTATGATAAACATCATAAATTCACCAATAAAAGTATTAATTTATCAATTAATTGATATTAATTTTTAAGAATTAATAATCAATTTATATATAATTTTTGAAAAATTCATATTTTTATTAATTAAAAAATTAATTAAAAATTAATAAAAATTAATAAAAATTAAAAAATAAAATTTTATTATCAATAGAAAGAGCTCATTTTTTTGATCACAACAAAATAAATTTCAAGTAAAACAGAGCTAAAATGAAAAAGATATGAATTTTTAAAAATATAAAATAAATAAAAATTAAATAAAAAAGAAAACGGCTCAGTCCGGCTCCGCAAGCCGAGCCACCAAGCCAAGTCGAGCCATCAAGCCGACTCAGCCGTTGAAGCCATCAGCCGGTCCACGATCCAGGCGTGGACCGCCAGCTCAGCAAATTCCGGCGAATCAGAGATTGCCACGTGGTGGACCTAGACCCCTTAAGGGTCTACAGAAATTTATCGCGGCTCACAAGGGTAATTCAGTCTTTTCGTCCGACAACAGCGGCGCTGATTGGTTGCGGTGTGCGGTGCGGCCGGTCCACGCGGTCCATGGGAACAGTTATTGCGCGATCGGACGGATGTGGTTGTTTGCGGTCAGGATCGGACGGCTGTGGTTGCTTCCGAATTTTATTCAGATACAAACATCACGCGGATCACCATCGGACGGCAGCGCTCGATCCAGGCGATGATCCGACGGTCCAGAACGCTGCCGGCGGCGATCAAGACTCCCGAAGCGCGATTTGCGGCCAGATTTCCTCGATCAAGCGCGATCCAACGGCCAGAATTTAATCCGACCCGATCTGAGCTTATCTGCATCCGATTTTGATGATTTTTGGACCGTTGGATTCCTATTGAACGGCTGGATTTTATCAGATTTATCAGAGTCGTATCTGAGCTATTTTGATTCAAATTTCATCCGAATTTGTTTGTATTTTGATGATTACAAAGGCATTAGTCCCATATTGCCTTTAGAAAAAATATCCAGCCCTCCTAGCTCTATAAAAAGGACCCCAGGCCATCAGAAATCTAATATCTCCGATCAAGGTGAAGCTTTGGTACAGGGCGAAGCCAGGCTATGGGTTAAAGGCTGCTTCGAAGCAACGGGTGCCGAGAAGAAGAGCCGAGCTTCTACACCATCTTTCTGCCAATGCCGATCCAAGATCAGAGATCAGGCTATTTTATTTTTTTTAAATTTTATGTATTTAAATTTTGAAATTTTAGTTAATAAAAATTTTATTTTTGCATTTTAATTTCTTACTTTTTATTGCAATTTAATTTCTGCACTTTAAATTATTGCTTTACAAGTAGATGCTAAGATCTAACTAGTAGATCTTAGTACCAAGTTTAAATTCCTGCATCTTTTAATTTTCGCTTTTTATTTTTCGACTTCATTTTTGATTCTGAAAACTCAAATCCTTTTCTTCTTTTCTTTTTTTTTCTTTTTTTTTCTTTATAAAATCAAAGATTTCAAATCTAAAAACACTACCTTCCCTGTGGATTCGACCCGACTCACTACTATCTACGTTTTTTCAATAATTTTAAGAAGTCGGATTAAACTGATAAACACGGTGTCTTAACGACAGCATCGCGTCCCTATCAAGTTTTTGGCGCCGTTGCCGGGGAAGGTTTTTGATTTTTGATTTTGATTTCTTTGATTTATTAAAAATAATTTCGGCAAACGCACCAAGTTTTTGGCGCCGTTGCCGGGGAAGGCACGGATATTAAATTTTTGATCTCTTTGATTTTTCTATAAATAAATTATAAATAAAATTTTTATTTTCTTACTAATTTTTTTTTATTATTTTGCAGGAAAAGAAAAAAAGAACAAAAAGAATCAGAAGTTTTGCCTGGTGAGATCAATCCTAACCCTAGTCCTCTTTTCTTTTTATTTATTTATTTATTTATTTTATTTTTAAATTAATTTAAAAAATATTTATTTAAACCTAATTAAAAGCCTCATGATAACTGTTTAGAGCATGCATCATATTAATTTTATTTTTATTTTTATTTTTTTGGTGATTGCTGGAGGCAAGGTAAGCCTTTCAGAATATAATTAGTTACATGCATCTAGTTTAAATTGCATAGAACCCTTTGATTGAATTTTTTTTTTTTTGCATATTCATATTAAATCAAATTAAGGGCACAACCCAATTAAACAAGATAAGGTGGGGATTTGATCACCCTTCCTTAGCCCACAAACAACCAACCAGCATCCTGCATTGACCTAAGCCTTTAATTTTAAAATCAATTAGACATCAACCCTAGGAACTCGAGCTCAATAGGACAAGGAATCCTAAGAGTTGAACCGGGTTAGGATAAGTCAATTTGACTGGTGTCTAGGAAAGTGGTTCAGGGACGATTGGGCCCGAAGGAAGGTGGTTTCTAATTGGTTCCGTTCGCTTACCTGGCCAAGCATAATTGGTGTCTAAGGCAAGCAACGGGGGGACTCCCACCGACCTTACACTTACCTGGCTAGTTGATTGGCTAATCCTACACTTGGAGGGCTTGAAGGTGACCTTGGCAGTTAGGAGCTGTCTAGATCTAGGATAACCCTTAGTCAGGATTGATTGACCAACTTTGATTGCTAACCAACATCAAACCTAATTAAACTTAATTCTTCTCTCTCTTCTTAGTTCTAGGACTCCTTAGGACCTCTTCTTTAGAACTCTTCTTTCTTTCTTTTTCTTACTCCTCTAAAAATAAAATAAAAATAAAATAAAATAAAAATTAAACTAACTAAAAATTAATAATTAAATTAAATTAAATTAAATTAAAATTAACAAATAAAAATAATTAAAAAAATTAATTTTTAATATAATAAAATAATAATAATAATAATAAAAAATAAAAAAAAATATTCTAAAAATTTTTAAACCATACATTAGGGTTACACTAATACATGCATGGTAGGAAATCACTTTTTCTGATTTAGTTGAACTTAATTGAATGGTTGATTCACATTAAACATAATAATCAAATGGCTAATATAAATCTAATAGTCCAAAAATTAGATAAAGTTGACCTTCTTGATCAGAAAATAGATCAACTCCTAACCCTAGGTCAACAATCTCCTGCACAATTCACATCATCTTCTAATTATCAGGAGAATTATTCAATCTGTGCTAGTCCAACCCATCATGTAAGTGAATATCCTATGACTGCACAGTTTCCATATTTTATCCAAGAACAAGTTCAAGCTACTCAAGGATACTCCAAATTGATTAATGATCCCATTTTCAAATTCATATAATTCAGATTGGAGTAACTTTAATTTTTCTTGGACATCCCAACAGACTCAGGCTCAGACCCAAATTTCACTTGAGCAAAATTATCAAAATTATGCCTATAATAATGGTCAGCCTAGTCAGTTTAACCAGCCATCATATTATAATCAGCCTTCATACCCACCTCCTCAACAGACCAATCTAGCTGATGATAGATTTAACCAACTTCAACAATTAATTCTAACTCAACAGCAATCTATCGCCAGACTAGAAGCTCAAATAGGATAATTAGTTGAGTCTAACATGAGGAGAGAACTAGATCAACTACCGAACCTACCAATTTCAAACAACCCACCTAATGACCACCAACCACCTGGATTAAATTATCAATCTAATGTTTCATCTAAGAATCTCCAATTTGAGAATACCAAAGTAATTCCTGAACTTAAAAGCTATAGGATTCTTATGGAACCCATACCAAGACCAGGTGAGAGAGGCTAGTACTGATGCTAGCCAAAATGAAAAATTTAGAGGAACTTGGTTAGTACTGAGACTAACCACATAGAAGAACCCAAGCCAGGAATTAGTACTGATGCTAGTTCCAGTTTAAATGAGATAGAAATAAGGGAAAAGAGAATAGATGATTTACCCGAGACTTATAAACCTAATGTCCTATTCCCTTCAACCCTAGAAGCTGGTTCTTCTTATAAAAATCAAAAGGCATGTAATGAAATGTCAATGGAGTTGTTTAAGCAGGATCACATTAATTTACCTCCAGAATTAAAACCGCCTTTAGTCACCATTCCAGCACCCATTGAATCAAACTTAACTCCTAAAACTCCATTCATGAGCATTTTAGAAGAACAAATAGGAGTAATTCTTAATAAACATGGGTCTGAGAATGGAATCATAAAATATATCCCTAAAAATTAACAAAGATTATATCAATAATGGGATTAAAAATCATCAACTTTCTGAGATTGGCAATCCAAAACCATTGGAATTTGTCAATCCAATATTCGACACAGGATAGTGAGCTACATTGTGTCTGGCTGAAGACGGTAAACTTAGCGCTTGTTGGGAGGCAACCCAATATTTAGTTTTTATCTAATTTATCTTTTTAGTTTATTCTTTTTAGGATAATTTGAATAAGTTGGAGGGAGAGCTCAAATTTTCAAAGGCATGTGCTGGACCAAAAAAAATAAATAAATAAATAAATAAATAAATAAAAAATAAAAAAAATATATACTGAGTTAGGTGTATTCTTCCATGTTCTTTATTACATCCTTTATTTTTTCTTCTCCATTGAGGACAATGTCGATTAAGTTGGGGGGAGGGAAAAATAAAAATTTTAAAATTTTAAGTCCTCGAAAAAGTTAGTATTTAGTATTTAGATACTTGATTATGCTTAAGAATCGAATAAAACTAAGCATTTTTAAAAGAAAATTGATGCACAGATTAGAGAATCTATGAGATATTGAGGAATCAAGTATTAAGAAAATTCAATAAAGAGTTAAGTCCAGAACATAAAAATTTTTTTTGGAGCATTTCTAATTATTTCTACTAGCATCAAAGAAAAGTCTACTTTTTATAGGCTTGTGTAGGGTAACTATACGTTTCTTCATATAAAAATTTATTTTAATAAAATAGTTTCCAAGTACTTCTCACTGAGTAACCGGGCCTCTTTGCCTAAGCAAGCATTGAGTTTCGCGTCAAAAGGTGGGAAGGGCAAAGAAGCTCGTTGTAAAGCTAGTCTTAACTCGTAGCCTATTTGATTCGAGCTAGTAAGCCCGAGGGGTATTCTATACCTAGTGCCCTAAAGCCAACTGGTTTGGGAGTCATTGGCCCAAGACTCGCTACATGGATCAAATAGAAAGCTTAAGGAGTTAAGACACTCAATAGTGGTACAACGTTAAAAAAAAAAAAAAAAAAAAAAAAAAAAAAAAAAAAAAAAAAAAAAAAAAAAAAAAAAACATTGGTTTCCCACCGAGTAACCGGGTCCCGTTGCCTAAGTAAGCAATGATATTCGCATCAAAAAGTGGGCAATGTGAAAATAAAAATTAATAAATGAAGGATGGAAGTAGCAATACACCTGCCTATATGAAAGTTTAGACAAATCAGAGATAAAAGTGGAATAATTTAGAAAAAGTTCTGAAAAATTTAATGTTCTTTACTTAATTTTTCTATTGATAAGTATTAATACCCCAATGATATATCTCATTTAAGCTCTACTGAATATCAATGGCCATTTTGAAAATTGCTTAAGGTAAAATTCGAAACTCTAAAGTTAAAAGGTATTTAAAACTAAATTCTTTCTTTACTCGAGGACGAGCAAAGCTTAAGTTGGGGGGTGTGATAAACATCATAAATTCACCAATAAAAGTATTAATTTATCAATTAATTTATATTAATTTTTAAGAATTAATAATCAATTTATATATAATTTTTGAAAAATTCATATTTTTATTAATTAAAAAATTAATTAAAAAATAATAAAAATTAATAAAAATTAAAAAATAAAATTTTATTATCAATAGAAAGAGCTCATTTTTCTTGATCACAACGAAATAAATTTCAAGTAAAACGGAGCTAAAATGAAAAAGATATGAATTTTTAAAAATATAAAATAAATAAAAATTAAATAAAAAAGAAAATGGCTCAGCCGGCTCCGCAAGCCGAGCCATCAAGCCGACTCAGCCGTTGAAGCCATCAGCCGGTCCACGATCCAGGCGTGGACCGCCAGCTCAGCAAATTCCGGCGAATCAGAGATTGCCACGTGGTGGACCTAGACCCCTTAAGGGTCTACAGAAATTTATCGCGGCTCACAAGGGTAATTCAGTCTTTTCGTCCGACAACAGCGGCGCTGATTGGTTGCGGTGTGCGGTGCGGCCGGTCCACGCGGTCCATGGGAACAGTTATTGCGCGATCGGACGGATGTGGTTGTTTGCGGTCAGGATCGGACGGCTGTGGTTGCTTCCGAATTTTATTCAGATACAAACATCACGCGGATCACCATCGGACGGCAGCGCTCGATCCAGGCGATGATCCGACGGTCCAGAATGCTGCCGGCGGTGATCAAGACTCCCGAAGCGCGATTTGCGGCCAGATTTCCTCGATCAAGCGCGATCCAACGGCCAGAATTTAATCCGACCCGATCTGAGCTTATCTGCATCCGATTTTGATGATTTTTGGACCGTTGGATTCCTATTGAACGGCTGGATTTTATCAGATTTATCAGAGTCGTATCAGAGCTATTTTGATTCAAATTTTATCCGAAATTTCTTTGTATTTTGATGATTACAAAGGCATTAGTCCCATATTGCCTTTAGAAAAAATATCCAGCCCTCCTAGCTCTATAAAAAGGACCCCAGGCCATCAGAAATCTAATATCTCCGATCAAGGTGAAGCTTTGGTACAGGGCGAAGCCAGGCTATGGGTTAAAGGCTGCTTCGAAGCAACGGGTGCCGAGAAGAAGAGCCGAGCTTCTACACCATCTTTCTGCCAATGCCGATCCAAGATCAGAGATCAGGCTATTTTATTTTATTTTTTTAAATTTTATGTATTTAAATTTTAAAATTTTAATTAATAAAAATTTTATTTTTGCATTTTAATTTCTTGCTTTTTATTTTTATTGCAATTTAATTTCTGCACTTTAAATTATTGCTTTGCAAGTAGATGCTAAGATCTAACTAGTAGATCTTAGTACCAAGTTTAAATTCCTGCACCTTTTAATTTTTGCTTTTTATTTTCCGACTTCACTTTTGATCCTCAAAACTCTTCTTTTTTTTCTTTT
>QRFJ01002767.1:82557-97468 GCA_006176705.1 Cocos nucifera
ATTGGGAGATATTCCGATGTTGACCATAGTTAAAATTTAGTTATCTAAAGAATTCTCTATGACAGACCTAGGAGAAGCATCCTTTACTCTAAGAATTAAGGTCTATAGAGATAGACCGAATAGGATGCTAGGACTTTCACAAAAGATGTACATAGAGGAAGTGCTAAAGAGGTTTAGCATGGAAAACTCTAAGAGGGGTTTGGTATCCTTCAGACATGGCATTCATCTTTCTAATAAGATGTGCCCGAGCACATCTGAGGAAATAGAATGCATGAACAAGATCCCTTATGCTTCAGTAATAGGGAGCCTCATGTACGCCATGTTATGTACACGACTTGATATAGCCCATGCTGTGAGTGTCACAAGCAGATATCATTCAAATCCATGTGAAGAACACTGAACTTCTATGAAATGTATCCTTAAGTACTTGAGAAGAACTAAGGATATGTTGTTGATCTTTGATAATGGAGAACTCCAAGTCCAGGGGTATACAAACTCGGATTTTATGTCTGATGTAAATGATCAAAAGTTGACATCTAAGAGTCTGTTTGTATGCAATAGTGGAGCTATTAGTTGAAAAAGTTTCAAGCAGATAGGGATAGCAGATTCCACCATGGAAGCAGAATACATCACTGCATCAGAAGCTGCAAAAAAGACATTCTGGTATAAGAAGTTTGCCACAGAAATTGGAATGATGCCATCAGATGCCATTCCTTTGTACTACGACAATAATGGCGCCATAGCCCTTGCTAAGGAGTCGAGGTCTTACCAGAAATCTAAGCACATTGAGTGGCAATACCACCTCATCTACGATTACCTCTAGAAGGGATACATCGAGGTCAAGAGAGTTGACTTTGCAGACAATGCAGTGGACCTACTCACAAAGCCGTTGGGCCAACATAAGATCGAAGCCCACCTTGAGAAGATGGGACTTAGATTTGTAGCCAATTGACTTTAGGTCAAGTGGGAGTTTGTTAGATATGTGTGCCATAGAAGCCAGAATTGGCTGACACTTGTAATACACTTTTAGGGGCAAAATTATAATTTTGACTATAAATGATAAAATGGATTATTTTTTATCACCAATGTGTATTTAGTGTCTGCGATACATCCTTTGAGTTAATGATAATGATAATTCTTATTTTCAAGAGTTGAAAATATAAGACCAAAATTTTCATTATTAACTCATAAAATGCTCCTAACCGTAGGATAATCATAAGGATGGTGATTGATCCAGAAGATTGGTGTACAATCGCTTCTTTATAGTAGATGAGTCTTGAGTCTATGGTGTGGAGACACCGGAGCGAGAGTACAGGTACTCGTTAGAGAACGAGGGCACTGAGCATGACCACCTCAAGCAGTCATAAGGAAGTCTACCTTCTCGTCGATGACTGACTCGAAGCTACAGTGGTGTGTTTGGTTTTTTGACCTAAGGTGCATCAACAATTCATCATGAGTGTGTTATAGTTTGACTACACCATGACTCGATCTCCAAGCCATTCAAAATCTTGAGGTGTATGTTGGCTATAGCATGTTCATTGTAGGAATTGGATTGCACCAAGAGGGATTCTATCTACCTCAATACATAAGGAGCAGCCCTATGATGATCATGAGAATCAGGTCCATAAGCCCATGGCCATAGCAGAGTGAAATAATAGAAAGAGTTTCTATTAAGGTTTTCACATTGGATTTGAATCGAATGATTAAATCATATGATAGAAATTAAGGTTTGACGAGTTCACCTTAACCCTAATCTGATCGGGGCTCAAGATAGAAGAACCTAATCATACAAGTAGCTGCACTGAGAGGTTTATTTTCAGTCTTGATGGGTTGCCACCATATACTGCTAGGTGTCACTACTGAATTTTGAGAGTAATTAGAATGATTTAGATGATCAATCATTCTAGTTGTCTAAATTAGAAGAGTTCTGATCCATCGAAAGGAGTTTCGATGATGTCAATGATAGAGATCGTGACATATCCCATTACCATACAGAATTGAATCTAACTGGGTCACACAAATAAGAGTTTGGATTTAGATATCATCAGTTGGACTAACCCAATTCAATTGATTTGAATTAGATTCAATTAGGTTCAAGAAAATCATGCTAGCACATGATTGAGCCTAACGTTCTCCTTCTACTATCATTAAAAGTTGTCTCGACTGAGCCAAATGTATTTTGCTTGCTCAGGTATCTTCACTTGGTCTGACTGGAGCTTGTCCAGGTCAGAAAAGGGTTGTCTTAATTTATGAGATAAATTTGAGATAACATCTGCCATTTTTCATCACCAGCTAATTCTTGTCTTTGACTTTGGTCAAACATTGGCCTTTGACACTTAGACATCTACCCATGTGTCATGCACCTATTGGAGAGTAGATATGGGATTGTCCCCTTGCTAGATTTTGGAAAGGAGGGGGTGCACGCCTAGGGAGGCGTGTGCCCATGGATAGGGGCGCCTGGAGTCCCATACGGATGGGACTCCAGGTTGCTTCTAGGATTCTACTTAGGTGGCGCCAACTTTTAGACTTTGACCAGTCATAGGTACCATCTAAGGATGAATTGAGGGGGCTCTCATCTGATTGGATCAGGTGATGTCATCCCACCAATCAGATTTAGATTTGATTGCACGAAGCAACTTGATTGGCCAGGATGATGTGGCACTGCATAGCGCAGCAAGGCCTATATAAATTCTGTCTGTGCCCAACTTTCATAGCATTCTCTCTTAGCCATGCCCCAAGGTTGTCCCTCTCCTTCCTCCATGCTATCTTTTTGCTCTCTCTCTCCTCTCCATGCCCAAGATAAGTTGGGCTCCAATTTGGTGTGATCCAGGCAAGAAAAAGCTAATGAGAAAGGAAGAAGGCAGCACTACTGCAGAGACGACTGTAGATCTTTGAAAGGAGTTTTGAAGATCCTCCAAATTAGATCCAAATCTGATATTTAGAGAGGTGATAAAGAAGAAGAAGATCTCCAGATCCAGTCTGAGTGGATACCAGTAGAGGCCAGGTGCTTGCATAGTTAGATCCAGAATCTCAGACAATCAGTAGGATCATCAAAGGATAATCTGATTACCCAACATCAAGGTACAAATTAAATCAAATTTAATTTATTTTCATTTTTATTTATTAGATCTATAAAGTCAGATCTGAAATATCTCAGATCTGATCTGGATACATGATAGAAATTTTTGAAATATCTCTCTTGATCCGATCAAATCTGAATGAACGTAACCCAGAAAATCAGGATTTTCCTTTCAGGATATTCTCTATGGGCAGCAAACCTCCGATCCTCCATCTGGATCTGTGATGGGGCGCCTCCCTTCTTGGGCTTAAGGGAGATGCCCCCCTTCTCTAGGGCTTCTTTAAGAACCCTAGGGCAGTAACTCTAGAGAGAAAAGAAGAAGAGAGTTGAGGGAGAAAAGGTCTATATTCCACAGCTTTATGAAATCCTAATACAACCTATGTATTTATACATAGCCATTAGGCCGGACCAAAAAACTTCTCGGCTAACCTAATACATGAAAGCACTCATCGAGCCCATGTACACCCATATCTCCCATGCTCTCATCCTCTGGATCTAGACCTGATCCATATATGAATTAGCCCCCTTAAGACCTCTCAAATCAGGCCTTAAGACCTCTAGGATCAACCCAGACCCTAGCCCAAAATAGACCCTCGCATAACTCTACCCATGCACTGAGCCGGCTCAGTCTTAGCATTGAGTCGGCTCAGTCTTAGCACTGAGTCGGCTAAGTTCCATTGGGTCGGCTCAGTTTGAAACTGAGCCAGCCCAGTTCTTGCTGTGCTGTAGTCCTGAACACGTACCTCTCTGTTTTGCCTGTGCACTGAGACTTAGCCGACCCAATTTTAGACTGAGTCGGCTAACCTACAGAAAATCTTCTTTCTGCAGTTTTGATTTTTTGGCTTTGGTTCCTTGCTTCACCTTGTGTCTCAGATCTTCAAAGCACCAACCAAGCCCCTTGAGGCCCTTAATACCTGAACCTCAAGCCCGTGAAGAGCTACATGCCGCCTCCACCCTAAGACAACTCCTGTCCTAGCCCTAGGACCACACCTATCCTAGCCTCCTCGGAGTCCTCACCCTGGCTCCGACCATGGCCTTCCAAGGCTTGGGAGCACCACAAATCCTCACAATCTCTACCTCAAACTGAGCCGGCCCAGTTCTGTGCTGTGCCAGTAGTCCTGAACGCGTAGCTCTCTGTTCTGCCTGTGCACTGAGACTTAGCCGACCCAATTTTGGACTGAGTCGGCTAACCTACAGAAAATCTTCTTTCTGCAGTTTTGATTTTTCGACTTTGGTTCCTTGCTTCACCTTGTGTCTCAGATCTTCGAAGCACCAACCAAGCCCCTTGAGGCCCTTAATACCTAAATCTCAAGCCCATGAAGAGCTACATGCTGCCTCCACCCTAAGATAACTTCTGTCCTAGCCCTAGGACCACACCTATCCTAGCCTTCCCGGAGCCCTCACCCTGGCTCCGATCATGGCCTTTCAAGGCTTGGGAGCACCACAAATCCTCACAATCTCCACCTTGGTGCTTCCAAGCCTTGGCAAACCCCTCGATAATGACCTCCTGCACAATCCCGCTATCCCTACGCACTCGACAGCCCCTTGTGCAATCATCGCCTCTACTAATTCTCTTCAATTATTGTGCACCCTTGAGGCCTTTGGGATGACCACCTCCACCACCGAAGACCTTGGCTTGAACCTATGCATCATCCTAAAATTATAGGATCCCTTCTGCTTAGTAGCTGCATCACTTTTTTTAGACTTTCCTGGAGAACCTGCAATGTTCCTGTACTGACACTCACTGCAAACCCTGATATGGTCTCCTCAGAACTATGCCTATCTTTCTGCACATGCCGCTCCACTTGGAACTATGCATCACCGACGCTCTAAACTTATGTCAAATTTCTCTCCAATTATGAAGCCACCTCTCCAGAGCTCCACCTATATCTGAAGTCCATTGGATGCTGCAGAAGTTGACTCTATCACCGAGTCCCTCGAGGCCAAGCACTCAATGCTGCACTGCTGAGCCTGCCACTGTGCCTCAAACACCATCACTATCCCTCCGAATCCTCCATACTCTACAAACCCCTTCGAAGCCATCTCGAATACCTCCATAACCCATGAGCACCTCCAAAATCTAAGGCTCATCCAACTCTTCTGAATCCAGCGACTGAACCTAGGAAATTCCATCCTAGTCCTTCTCTTTTGCCCCTACACCAGCCATCGCTTCAGTTGCACCCGAAGAATCATCCTCCACCTGAATCGTGACTTTCTTTGGTGCCCCTATAGAAGAAACCTGATCCATGATACTTTCGACTGCTAAAGACCTCCTGACGCTCTCTAAGACCCCATGGCTCTTTCTAAGACCTACACCCGATCTTCTTGAGATACCACTGACACTCACTGCTAAGATACACTCCTCGACTACTGCACCATCGAGCCTCTCTTAGCCCCATGCCCCAAAGGAAGTGCTCCTGCAGCACTCCAGTGCTCCCTGACTTGTCTCTATGCCACTCTACAACCATCCAATCTTGACCTATTGGAACTCCATGGATCATCCATCTCCATCACTCCCAAGGCTTCGTAAATCCATGCTTTGGTCGAACTGCTGAATATATCTCCGACTACTTTCTGCCTTCCAGACATCGAAGAATGTATAGTCGCTTCTTCAGCCTTCCTTCGACCATTATCCCTTGGAAAATCTCTCTTCAACAGCCTTACACTATCCATCTTTCTAGAGAATTCTGATGCTCTCTACTGAGATACCTTCCTCGATTGTTGCATCATCGAGCCTCTCTCAGCCCTGCATCTTCAAAGAAGTGCTACTACAGTACTCCAGCACTCCTTGCCTGTCACATAACCATCATATACTTTGGCCTTTCCACCAGGATCGATCAGCAAATCATGCACCAAATCCTTCCACCCCAGAAAAATCCCTTCTCATTAATCCTCTCAACCTCCACCTTTAACTCGCTGCTCCCAATTGGCCAAACCATGGCAATAACAAAGATAGATTTGAGAAATACCATGAAATCCTTATGCAAATTTCTAATTTCACCTTGTACGATGATAGGGACACGATGCTGTCGTTAAGACACCGTGTTTATCAGTTTAATCCGACTTCTCAAAATTATTGAAAAAACGTAGATAGTAGTGAGTCGGGTCGAATCCACAGGGAAGGTAGTGTTTTTAGATTTGAAATCTTTGATTTTATAAAGAAAAAAAAAGATAAAAAAAAGAAAAGAAGAAAAGGATTTGAGTTTTCAGAATCAAAAATGAAGTCGAAAAATAAAAAGCGAAAATTAAAAGATGCAGGAATTTAAACTTGGTACTAAGATCTACTAGTTAGATCTTAGCATCTACTTGTAAAGCAATAATTTAAAGTGCAGAAATTAAATTGCAATAAAAATAAAAAGTAAGAAATTAAAATGCAAAAATAAAATTTTTATTAACTTAAAATTTTAGAATTTAAATACATAAAATTTAAAAAAAATAAAATAAAATAGCCTGATCTCTGATCTTGGATCGGCATTGGCAGAAAGATGGTGTAGAAGCTCGGCTCTTCTTCTCGGCACCCGTTGCTTCGAAGCAGCCTTTAACCCATAGCCTGGCTTCGCCCTGTACCAAAGCTTCACCTTGATCGGAGATATTGATTTCTGATGGCCTGGGGTCCTTTTTATAGAGCTAGGAGGGCTGGATATTTTTTCTAAAGGCAATATGGGACTAATAGCCTTTGTAATCATCAAAATACAAAGAAATTTGGATGAAAATTTGAATCAAAATAGCTCAGATATGACTCTGATAAATCTGATAAAATCCAGCCGTTCAATAGGAATCCAACGGTCCAAAAATCATCAAAATCGGATGCAGATAAGCTCAGATCGGGTCAGATTAAATTCTGGCCGTTGGATCGCGCTTGATCGAGGAAATCTGGCCGCAAATCGC
Organism: Cocos nucifera; assembly: GCA_006176705.1. Lineage (NCBI taxonomy): Eukaryota > Viridiplantae > Streptophyta > Magnoliopsida > Arecales > Arecaceae > Cocos > Cocos nucifera. Next base: position 89,525 of record QRFJ01002767.1, read on the forward strand.
GCTTCGGGAGTCTTGATCACCGCCGGCAGCATTCTGGACCGTCGGATCATCGCCTGGATCGAGCGCTGCCATCCGATGGTGATCCGCGTGATGTTTGTATCTGAATAAAATTCGGAAGCAACCACAGCCGTCCGATCCTGACCGCAAACAACCACATCCGTCCGATCGCGCAATAACTGTTCCCATGGACCGCGTGGACCGGCCGCACCGCACACCGCAACCAATCAGCGCCGCTGTTGTCGGACGAAAAGACTGAATTACCCTTGTGAGCCGCGATAAATTTCTGTAGACCCTTAAGGGGTCTAGGTCCACCACGTGGCAATCTCTGATTCGCCGGAATTTGCTGAGCTGGCGGTCCACGCCTGGATCGTGGACCGGCTGATGGCTTCAACGGCTGAGTCGGCTTGATGGCTCGGCTTGGCTTGGTGGCTCGGCTTGCGGAGCCGGCTGAGCCATTTTCTTTTTTATTTAATTTTTATTTATTTTATATTTTTAAAAATTCATATCTTTTTCCATTTTAGCTCCGTTTTACTTGAAATTTATTTCGTTGTGATCAGAAAAAATGAGCTCTTTCTATTGATAATAAAATTTTATTTTTTAATTTTTATTAATTTTTATTATTTTTTAATTAATTTTTTAATTAATAAAAATATGAATTTTTCAAAAATTATATATAAATTGATTATTAATTCTTAAAAATTAATATCAAATTAATTGAAAATTAATACTTTTATTGGTGAATTTATGATGCTTATCACACCCCCCAACTTAAGCTTTGCTCGTCCTCGAGTAAAGAAAGAATTTAGTTTTAAATACCTTTTAACTTTAGAGTTTCGAATTTTACCTAAGCAATTTTCAAAATGGCCATTGATATTCAGTAGAGCTTAAATGAGATATATCATTGGGGTATTAATACTTATCAATAGAAAAATTAAGTAAAGAACATTAAATTTTTCAGAACTTTTTCTAAATTATTCCACTTTTATCTCTGATTTGTCTAAACTTTCATATAGGCAGGTGTATTGCTACTTCCATCCTTCATTTATTAATTTTTATTTTCACATTGCCCACTTTTTGACGCGAATATCATTGCTTACTTAGGCAACGGGACCCGGTTACTCGGTGGGAAACCAATGTTTTTTTTTTTTTTTTTTTTTTTTTTTTTTTTTTTTTTTTTTTTTTTTTTTTTTTTTTTTTTTTTAACGTTGTACCACTATTGAGTGTCTTAACTCCTTAAGCTTTCTATTTGATCCATGTAGCGAGTCTTGGGCCAATGACTCCCAAACCAGTTGGCTTTAGGGCACTAGGTATAGAATACCCCTCGGGCTTACTAGCTCGAATCAAATAGGCTACGAGTTAAGACTAGCTTTACAACGAGCTTCTTTGCCCTTCCCACCTTTTGACGCGAAACTCAATGCTTGCTTAGGCAAAGAGGCCCGGTTACTCAGTGAGAAGTACTTGGAAACTATTTTATTAAAATAAATTTTTATATGAAGAAATGTATAGTTACCCTACACAAGCCTATAAAAAGTAGACTTTTCTTTGATGCTAGTAGAAAATAATTAGAAATGCTCCAAGAAAAAAAATTTTTATGTTCTAGGACTTAACTCTTTATTGAATTTTCTTAATACTTGATTCCTCAATATCTCATAGATTCTCTAATCTGTGCATCAATTTTCTTTTTAAAAATGCTTAGTTTAATTCGATTCTTAAGCATAATCAAGTATCTAAATACTAAATACTAACTTTTTCGAGGACTTAAAATTTTAAAATTTTTATTTTTCTCCTCCCCCCAACTTAATCGACATTGTCCTCAATGGAGAAGAAAAAAAATAAAGGATGTAATAAAGAACATGGAAGAATACACCTAACTCAGTATATATATTTTTTATTTATTTATTTATTTATTTATTTATTTATTTTTTATTTTTTTTTGGTCCAGCACATGCCTTTACAAATTTGAGCTCTCCCTCCAACTTATTCAAATTATCCTAAAAAGAAAATAAGATAAATTAGATAAAAACTAAATATTGGGTTGCCTCCCAACAAGCGCTAAGTTTACCGTCTTCAGCCAGACACAATGTAGCTCACTATCCTGTGTCGAATATTGGATTGACAAATTCCAATGGTTTTGGATTGCCAATCTCAGAAAGTTGATGTTGATTTTTAATCCCATTATTGATATATTCACTGTTAATTTTTGGGATATATTTTATGATTCCATTCTCAGACCCATGTTTATTAAGAATTACTCCTATTTGTTCTTCTAAAATGCTCATGAATGGAGTTTTAGGAGTTAAGTTTGATTCAATGGGTGCTGGAATGGTGACTAAAGGCGGTTTTAATTCTGGAGGTAAATTAATGTGATCCTGCTTAAACAACTCCATTGACATTTCATTACATGCCTTTTGATTTTTATAAGAAGAACCAGCTTCTAGGGTTGAAGGGAATAGGACATTAGGTTTATAAGTCTCGGGTAAATCATCTATTCTCTTTTCCCTTATTTCTATCTCATTTAAACTGGAACTAGCATCAGTACTAATTCCTGGCTTGGGTTCTTCTATGTGGTTAGTCTCAGTACTAACCAGTTCCTCTAAATTTTTATTTTGGCTAGCATCAGTACTAGCCTCTCTCACCTGGTCTTGGTATGGGTCCATAAGAATCCTATAGCTTTTACGTTTCAGGAATACTTCTTGGTTTCTCAAATTGAGATTCTTAAGATGAAACATTAGATTTGATAATTTAATCCAGATGGTTGTGGTCATGTAGGTGGGTTATTTGAAAATGGTAGGTTCGGTAGTTGATCTAGTTCTCCTCTGTTAGAACTCACTAATTCATCCTATTGAGCTTCTAAGTCTGGCGAATAGATTGCCTGTTGAGTTAGAATTAATTGTGAAGTTGGTTAAATCTATCATCAAGCTAGATTGGTCTGTTGAGGAGGTGGGGTATGAGCTGGATTATAATTAAAGATGGTTGTTAAACTGACTCGGCTGACCATTATATAAGGCCCAATAATTTTTGATAAATTTTTGCTCCAGTGAAATTTGGGTCTGAGCCTGATCCTTGTTGGTTGTCCAATGAAAAATTAAAGTTAAATCCAATTTCTCGAATTAGTATGAATTTGAAAATGGATCATTAATCAATTTGGAGTACCCTTGAGTAGCTTGAACTTGTTCTTGGCATAAATGTGGGAACTGTGCAGTCATGAGAATATTCCTTATATTGATGGTTTGGACTAGCAGACGAATAATTCTCCTGATAATTAGAAGATTGTTGAACTGAGGATAGGAGTTGATCTTATTTCTTTCTGATAAGAAGGTCAAACTTTATCTAATTTTTGGACTATTACGATTTATATTGCCATTTGATTATTATGTTTAATATGAAACAACTATTCAATTAAGTTCAACTAAATCAGAAAAAGTGATTTCCTAACCCATGCATGTATTAAGTGTACACCTAATAGTATGGTTTAAAAAATTTTAGAATATTTTTTTTTTATTTTTATTATTATAATTATATTATTATTTTAATTTATATTAAAAAAATTAATTTTTTTAATTATTTTTTATTTGTTAATTTTTAATTTATTTAATTTAATTAATTATTAATTTTAGTTTAGTTTAATTTTATTTTATTTTATTTTTTATTTATTTTAGAGGAGTAAGAAAAGAAAGAAAGAAGAAGTTCTAAAAGAGGTCTAAAGGATCCTAGAACTAAGAAGAGAGAGAAGAATAAGTTTAATTAGAATTTAATATCGTTAAGGCACAAAATTGGTCAATCAATCCTGACCTAAGGGTTATCTCTAGATCTAGACAGCTCCTTAACTGCCAAGGTCACTTCAAGCCCTCCAGCTGTAGGATTAGTTCAATCAACTAGGCCAGGTAAGTGTAAGGTCGTGGGAGTCCCCGTTGCCTTCCTTAGACACCAATTAATGCTTGGCCAGGTAAGCGAACGGAACCATTTAAAAACCACCTTCCTTCGGCCAATCGTCCCTGAAGCCCCCTTCCATAGACACCAGTCCAATGATTTTATCCTAATCGGTTCACACTCTTAGGATTTCTTGTCCTATGAGCTCGAGTTCCTTGGGTTGTGTTCTAATTGGATTTTAAAATTAAGGATTAGGTCAATGAGATGCCTGGTTTGGTTGTTTATGGGGCAAGGAAGGGGTGATCAAAATCCCCACCTTTCTTGTTTAAATTGGGTTGTCCTAATTTGGTTTAATTGAAAATATGCAAAAAAAAAAAAATTCCAATCAAGAGTTCTATGCAATTTTAAACTAGATGCATGTAAATAATTATATTCTGAAAGGCTACCTTGCCTTCCAGCAATCACAAAAATAAAAATAAAAATAAAATTAATCTGATGCATGCTCTAAACCAGTTATCATGAGGCTTTATAATTAGGTTAATAAAATATTTTTTAAATTAATTTAAAATAAATAAATAAATAATAAAAAAAAGAAAAAGAGGACTAGGGTTAAGGAATTGATCCTCACCAAGGCAAGAACTTCTGATTCTTTTATTCTTTTTTTCTTTTCTGCAAATATAAAAGAAAAAAGTTAGCACGAAAATTAAATTTTTTTATTTATAATTTATTTATAGAAAAATCAAAGATGATCAAAATTTATATCGTGCCTTCCCGGCAACGAGCGCCAAAAACTTGGGTGCGTTTGCCGAATTATTTTTAATAAATCAAGATAATCAAATCAAAAATCAAAAAACCTCCCGCCAACGGCACCAAAAACTTGATAGGGACACGATGCTGTCGTTAAGACACCGTGTTTTATCAGTTTGAATCCGACTTCTCAAAATTTATTGAAAAAACGTAGATAGTAGTGAGATCGGGTCCGAATCCACAGGGACAGGTTAGTGTTTTTTAGATTTTGAAATCTTTGATTTTAATAAAGAAAAAAAAGAAAAAAAAGAAAAAAAAAGGATTTGATTTTCAGAATCAAAATGAGTCGAAAAATAAAAAGCGAAAATTAAAGATGCAGGATAAACTTAGGTACTGCAAGATCTACTAGTTAGATTTAGCATCTACTTGTAACGTAATAATTTAAAGTGCGAAATTAAATTGGCAAATAAAGTAAGAACATTAAAGATGCAAAAATAAAATTTTTATTAACTAAATTTCAAAATGTAAATAACATAAAATTTAAAAAAAATTAAAATAGCCTGATCTCTTGATCTTGATGCGGCATGGCAGAAAGATGATGTAGAAGCTTGGCTCTTCTTCTCGGCAACCGTTTGCTTCGAAGCAGCCTTTAACCCATACTGGCTTCGCCCTGTACAAAAGCTTCACTTGATCGAGATATAGATTTCTGATGGCCTGGGGTCCTTTTTATAGAATGGAAGGGCTGGATATTTTTTCTAAAAGCAATAGGGACCTAAGGCTTTGTAATCATCAAAATACAAACAAATTCGGATGAAATTTGAATCAAAATTAGCTCAGATACGACCCTGATAAAATCTGATAAATCCGCCGTCAACTGGAATCCAATGGTCCAAAAATCCATCAAAATCGGATGCTGTAAGCTCAGATCGGTGGATTAAATTCTGGCCGTTGGATCGTGCTTGATCGAGGATCTGGCTGCAAATCCGCGTCGGGAGTCTTTGATTCGCCGCCGGCAGCGTTCCTGGACCGTCGGATCTGCCTGGATCGAGCGCTGGCCGTCCGATGGTGATCGCGTGATGTTTGTATTGAATGAAAATTTGGAAGCAACCACAGCCGTCCGATCCGACCGCAAAAACCCACATCCGTCTTGATCGCGCCAATAACTGTTCCATGACGCGTTGACCGGCACCGATTACCACACACCGCAACCAATCAGCGCGCTGTATGTCGGACGAAAAATGACTGAAATTACTTGTGAGCCGCGATAAATTCTGTAGACCTTAAGGGTCTAGTTCCATCACGTGGCAATCTCTGATTCGTCGAATTGCTGAGCTTGGCGGTCAGCCTGGATCGTGGACGCGGCTGATGGTTCAAAAGCGGTGAGTCGGCTTGATGGCTCGACTTGGCTTGTGGCTCGGCTTGCGGAGCGACTGAGCGTTTTTCTTTTTTATTTTAATTTTTATAATTTATTTTATATTTTTAAATCATGTCTTTTTCATTTAAGCCTCGTTTTACTTGAAATTTTATTTTGTTGTGATCAAAAATGAGCTCTTTCTTAATTGTAAAAATTTTTTTTTTTAATTTTATAATTTTTATTAATTTTTAATTAATTTTTTTAATTAATAAAAATATCGAAATTTTTCAAAAAGTATATATAAATTGATTATTAATTCTTAAAAATTTAATATCAATTAATTTGATAATTGAATACTTTTATTGGTGAATTTATGATGTTTTATCATACGACTTCTCCTTTCCTTCTATGCACTATAGGCTCTGATACCATATGTAAGAACACCACACTGCATCATCCTTTTTCTTATACAATTGATGTTCCATGATATTACTCCGAACGTCAATCATCTGGCATACAAGCCTGATACCATGTTTGCGGGAAGCCCTAACTTTAAGCAAGGATTGACAGGAACCTGTGAACATTCTCATGGACAGCAAATCACTGATCCTTCTACCTTGGATCTGTGATGAGGCACCTCCCTTCTGGGCTGAGGGGAGTGCCGTCCCCTTCACTAGGGCTTCTTACAATGAATCTTAGGGTAGCCAACTCTAGAGAGACGAAGAAAGAGTTCTGAGGGAGAAATAGGTTTGTATCTCCATAGCTTTATGAAAACCCTAATATAACTTGTATATTATACATAGCCATTAGCCCGACAAAAACTCTCTGACTAACCAATACCTGAAAGAACTCAACCGAGCCCATGTACACTATGTTCCATGCTCTCATCTCTGGATCTGGCCCAATCCATACATATAATTACGTCTTTAAGATCTCTCCAAACCAGGCTTAGAATCCCTAGGATCAACGCAGACCCTAGCCTCAAAATAAACCCCAATGTAACCTCTGTCTGGCACTAAGCGACTCAGTCTCAGCACTAAGTTGGCTAAGTTCCCTTCCACTGGGTCAGCTCAAAGTCTGAAATGGCTAAGCAGATTTATGCGTGCCAGCAGTTTCGCATGTGTAGCTCTTGTTTTGCCTTGTGCTTGAGACTTACCGATCCAGTTTCTTCGGATTGAGCCGGCTACTACAGAAAATCTTCCTTTCTACTATCTTGATTCTCTCCGATTTGGTTTCTTGCTTCATCTTAACTGTCCAATCTTCGAAGTACCACCCAAACCCCTGAGACCCTCAATACCTGAATCTCAAGCCCGTGAAGAGCTACTGCTGCCTCCATCTAGTAACTCCTATCCTAGGCTTAAGAACATTACACCTGTCCTAGCCTCTTCGGAGCCTCACCCTGTCTCCGCCCCGTGGCTCCAGAACTTGGAAGGACGCATAAATATTATAGAAAAATGAGGGGTTAGTGGGGCGTGAGGTGGAAAAAAGAGGGGCATGCGATGGGGTGGAAAAACGAGAATGAAAAAGCTTATTAAGCGATGCTAAATTATCATGACTAATAATATTTTTGGTTGCTAATATACAAAAATCTATTATGATGGCAAAATATTATTGATAATACGTTTACCATTGCTAATAATTATTATTTTTAAATAATATTTTTTAAAATTATTTAATGATGAATAGATCACTACCATTAAAGCCGACGTAATAATCATAATTTTTTTAAATTATATTTTTAATATTAATTTTCTAATTTTCCTCTTTGGTATTTTTGGATGGTTAAAAATTATATTGAATTTTCATTAATTTATGGGCTTAATTAAATTTATAGAAAAGTCCTAATTGATTTAAATTAGTAATCTTTAATTATTTTAACTTAATTTGAGGCTAGCATTTAATTTTAAATATTCCTATGTAGGATTTGGATTCTAAAATCTAATTGAATTGGTTTGATAGGATTTTGAAGTTGG
>QRFJ01002767.1:97493-133891 GCA_006176705.1 Cocos nucifera
AGCACGAATCCTGGACATCCATAGACTGACTAGACCAAAATATAAGGATTGGCTCCGAAACTTCAAAACCATTTTGGGTTTCGAGAAGTTAACTCATGTATTGGATCAGGACCCTCCCATCTTACCAGCTTGTCCATCTACTGAATTGAGATCATCTCTAGATAAGTGGACTAACGAAGATAATAAGGCCAGATACTACATATTGGGCTCGATATCTGATGAGCTTCAGTGCCAACATGAAGATATCAGAACTGCTCGCCAAATGTTGGCTCACCTATAGGAGATGTTTGGTGAACAGAGTCGCGCAGCCAAGTGTCAAGTCACTAAACGACTGTTCAAGGCTAAGATGCATGATGGGCAGTCAGCCCAAGATCATTGTCTGATAATGATCAAAGACTTGGAAGAGCTTGAGAAGCTCGGAGTGAGGTTGGACTTAGATTTGCAGAATGACATAATTCTACAATCCTTGACTGATGCATTTGGGCAGTTCATCATGAACTACCATATGTATAAACTTCAAAACTCCTTGGCCGAACTTATAAATATGCTGGTTACCATTGAGCTTTCCATGAAAGTTTCTAAAGACTCAGTACTTGCTATAGAATGGACTTCTTTCAAGAGAAAGTCTTTTGGAAAGAAGAAGAAGTCTATGAAAAAGCAGAAGATGGAAGGAGGGAAGAAGAAAAAGACAGAGCTGACGAAGGCCACTGACAAAGAAAAGTGTTTCCATTGCAACAATGATGGCCAATAGAAGCAGAACTATCCTACTTACCTGGCCACCCTAAAGAAGAAGGAGGCAGGTCCTTCTGGAGGTATGCTCGTTATTGAGTCTAACCTTACGATTTTTTCTGCATTCAGTTGGATGCTTGACTCTGGTTCTAATGCTCACTTGTGCACTTCTATGCAGGGTCTTGAGGATAGCAGGAGGCTGAGGGATGGTGAGATGATCCTACGCATTGAAAATGGAGCAAGGGTTGCTGTAGTGGCCATGGGAACATACCCTCTTCGACTACCATCTGATTTAGACTTAGTATTAAAAGATTGTTATTATGTACCTACAGCAAGTAGGAATTTGATTTCTATTTCTTGCCTTGTATTAGAAGGCTATGTAATTAGTTTTCTTAAGGACCATTGTAACATTCTTTATGAAAAAAATAAAATTGCAAATGGTTTCCTTATTAATGGTCTTTATCAGTTACCTGTTGATGTATCTACTTTTAACTTTGAGCAAAATGTGAATGCCATAAAATCAAAACATCCTAGGGATAGTCCTAATGATAGGTATCTATGGCATCTAAGATTAGGTCATATAGCAGAAGATAGGGTTAACAAATTGGAGAAAACTAGGCTATTGAGTCCATTGACTTTCGAGTCATATCTAATTTATGAATTCTATCTTCATGGCAAAATGACTAAGCTCCCTTTTATAGGACATGGAGAAAGGGCCACAGATCTTCTTGCCCTAGTACATACAGATGTGTGCGGCCCATTCGATGTATCGGCTAGAGGCAACTTAGTATACTTCATAACCTTTATCGATGATTTATCAAGGTATGGATATGTGTATCTTATAAGATACAAGTCTAAAGCATTCGAAAAGTTCAAAGAATTCAGACATGAATTAGAAAAGCAAATTAAAAAATCCATTAAGGTTCTTCGATCAGATCGAGGAGGTGAATACCTTAGTTGGGAATTCCTGGACTATCTCAAAGAAAATGGCATAGTCTCTCAATGGACTCTACCAGAAACACCTCAACTCAATGGGGTTTCAGAATGGAGGAATATGATCCTATTAGATATGGTCCGATCCATGATGAGCTTCACAGACCTCCTTGATTTTCTTTGGAGATATTGTTTGTTAACTGCAATTTACTTACTGAATAGGATTCCTTCTAAAACCATTCCTACCACACCGTATGAGATATGGCATGGTAAGAAATCAAGTCTGAGTCATCTCAGAATTTGGGGTTGTCTGGCTCATGTCAAAAGACAACAAGCGGACAAGTTAGACTTTAGGTCCTTTAGAGCTCAATTCATAGGATATCCTAAAGAGTCATTAGGATATTATTTCTACATTCCAGAAGATCACAATGTGATTGTGAGTCGACATGCCATCTTTCTTGAAAAATAGTTTATTCAAGATAGCGGCATTGGAAAGCAGATCAAGCTCGATGAGAAAGTCTCACAAGAGCAACGAGCTAAGGACCAAATGGAACCAAATCAGGTTAAGCCAATCCATACACTACCTCCTCCACCTCGTAGATCGAAAAGGGTTTCCCATCCCCCTGAAAGGTACTTAGGTACTATTTCAGAGGAAGTAGAGAAAATGTTCCTCATAGGTAATGGGGTTCATGGTGATGATCCCAAAACCTATAACGAGGCGATATCAGATATCGACTCTGAGAAATGGTTAGAGGCAATGAAGTCAGAAATTGACTCGATGCACTCAAACCAAGTCTGGACCTTGGTAGATCCACCAGAAGGTATAGTACCTATTGGGTGTAAATGGATCTTCAAGAGAAAGATTGGTGCAGATGGAAATGTGGAGATATTCAAGGCTAGATTAGTGGCAAAAGGTTATAGTCAATGCGAAGGCATTGACTATCAAGATACCTTTTCGCCAGTAGCTATGCTAAAATTCATTCGCACATTGCTTACTGTTGTAGCCTATTTTGATTATGAAATATGGCAAATGGATGTGAAAACGGCATTCTTAAATGGATATCTTGAGGAAGATATCTATATGGAACAGCTGCTAGGTTTCACATCCAGTGATGATGATCACAAGGTTTGCAAGCTGCAAAGGTCCATATATGAACTTAAGCAAGCATCTCGAAGCTGGAACACTCATTTTAATGATGTGATCAAAATGTTTGGTTTCATCAAAAATGAGGAGGAGCCATGTGTCTTCAAAAAGGTCAGTGGGAGCGCTGTTATCTTCCTCGTATTGTACGTGGATGACATCCTCCTTTTATTGGAAATGATATTCCCATGTTGACTACAGTTAAAATATGGTTATCTAAAGAATTCTCCATGAAAGATCCTAGGAGAAGCATCCTTTATTCTAGAAATTAAGGTCTATAGAGATAGACCGAATAGGATGCTAGGACTTTCACAGAAGATGTACATAGAGGAAGTACTAAAGAGGTTTAGTATGGAAAACTCTAAGAGGGGTTTAGTATCCTTCAGGCATGGCATTCATCTTTCCAAGAAGATGTGCCCTAGCACACCTGAGGAAATAGAACGCATGAGCAAGATCCCTTATGCTTCAGCAATAGGGAGCCTCATGTATGCCATGTTATGTACACGACCTGATATAGCCCATGCCATGAGTGTCACGAGCAGATATCAGTCGAATCCAGATGAAGAACACTGGACTTCTATGAAATGTATCCTTAAGTACTTGAGAAGAACTAAGGATATGTTGTTGGTCTTTGGTAATGGAGAACTCCAAGTCTAGGGCTATACAGACTCGGACTTTATGTCCGATGTAGATGATCGAAAGTCGACATCTGAGAGTCTGTTTTTGTGCAATGGTGGAGCTATTAGTTGGAAAAATTTCAAATAGACAGTGATAGCAGATTCCACCATGGAAGCAGAATATATCGTTGCGTCAGAAGTTGCGAAGGAGGCATTTTGGTACAACAAGTTTGCCGTGGAGATCAGAGTAATGCCATCAGATGCCATTCCTCTATACTGTGATAACAATGGTGCCATAGCCCTTACTAAGGAGCTAAGGTCTCACCAGAAATCTAAGCACATCGAGCGGCGATACCACCTCATCCACGAATATCTCAAGAAGGGTTACGTCGAGGTCAAGAGAGTCGACTCCGCAGATAATGTGGAAGACCCGCTTATAAAGCCATTAGGCCAGCAGATGATTGAAGCCCATCTTGAGAAGATGGAACTTAGATTTATAGCCAATTGGCTTTAGGTCAGGTGGGAGTTTATTAGGTGTGCCTTAGAAGTCAGAATTGGCTGACACTTGTAATACACTTTTAAGGGCAAAATTATAATTTTGACCATAAATAATAAAATTGGTTATTTTCTATCACATAAGTGTATTTAGTGTCTGTGATACATTTCTTGAGTTAATGGTAATGATAATTCATATTTTTAAGAGTTAAAAATTTAAGACATGAATTTTCATTTATTAACTCATAAAATGCTCCTGATCGTAGGATCATCATGAGGATGGTGATTGATTCGGAAGGTTAGTGTATAATCGCTTCTTTGTAGTAGATGAGTCTTAAGTCTATGGTGTAGAGACACCGGAGCGAGAGTACAGGTACTCGTTAGAGAACGAGGGCACTGAGTGTGACCACCTCGAGTAGTCATAAGAAAGTCTACCTTCTCGTCAATGACTGACTCAATGCTGTAGTGGTGTGTCTGGTTCTTTGACCTGAGGTGCATCGATAGTTCACCTTGAGGGTTTTATAGTTTGACTACACCATGACTCGATCTCCTAGCCATTCGAAACCCTGAGGTGTATGTTGGCTATAGCATGTTCATTGTAGGAATTGAATTGCATCATGATGGAATCTATCTACCTCGGTGGATGAGGAGCAGCCCTATGATGATCATGAGAATCAAGTCTATAAGCACATGGCCATGGTAGAGAGTGTGAAATAATAGAAAGAGTTTCTATTAAGGTTTTCACATCGGACTTGAATCAAATGATTAAATCATATGATAGAAATTAGGGTTTGACGAGTTCACCTTAACCCTAATCTGATCGGGGCTCAAGATAGAAGAACTTAATCACACAAGTAGCTACACCAAGAGGTTCATTTTTAGTTTTGATGGGTTGCCACCATATGCTGCTAGGTGTCACTGGTGGATTTTGGAAGCAATTAGAATGATTTAAATGATCGATCATTCTAAGTTATCTGAATCAGAAGAGTTTTGATCCATCGAAAGAAGTTTCGATGATGGAGATCATGACATGTCCCATTACCATACAGAACTGAATCTAACTGGGTCACACAAATAAGGGTTTAGATTTGGATATCATCAATTAGACTTATCCAGTTCAATTGATTTGAATAAGATTCAATTAGGTTCAAGAAAATCATGCTAGCACACAATTGAGCCTAACGTTCTCCTTTTACTATCTTAAAAGTTGTCTCGACTGAGCCAAATGAGTTTGTGCTCACTCAGGTACCTTTACCTGGTCTGACTGAAGCTTGTCCAAGTCAGGAAAGGGTTGTCTTAATTTATGAGATAAATTTGAGACAACACCTGCCATTTTTTATCACCTGCTAATTCTTATACTTTGACTTGGTCAAACATTGACCTTTGACCCTTGGACATCTACCCATGTGTCATGCACTTATTGGAGAGCAGATAGGGGCTTGTCCCCCCTTTAGAAATTGGAGAGAAGGGGATGCATGCTTAGGATGGCGTGCGCCTATGGATAGGGACGCTGGAGTCCCATACGGATGGGACTCCAGGTTGCTTCTTGGTTTCTACTTAGGTGGCCCTTAGGTATCTACTTTGACCAATCTTAGGTGCCATGTAAGAATGAACCTGTGGATCTCCTACCTGATTGGATCAGGTGATATCATCCCACCTATCATATTTAGATCTGATTGCATGAAGCAACGCGATTGGCTGGGGTGATGCAGCACTGCATGGTGCAGCAGAGTCTATAAATAGACCCTATCTACACCCACTTTCAATAGAGTTCATCTTAAGCCATGCCCCAAGGCTGTCTCTCTCCCTTTTCCATGCCACCATCTAGCCCTCTCCCTCCTCTCCATGCCTAAGAAAGTTGGGTTCTTCTGATTAGTGCGAGTCAAGCAAGAAAGGCTGACTAATAAGGAAGAAGGCAGCACTGCTACAGAGACGACGGGTGATCTTCAGAAGGTGTTTTGAAGATCCTCCAAATCAGATCCAGATCTAATTTTTGGAAAAAAGAAAGAAAAGGAAAAGATCTTCAGATTCAGCCTGAGTGGATATCGGTAGAGGCCAGGCGCTTGCATGGCTAGATCCAAAACCTCAGAGCTTCCACAGGATCATCAATGGATAATCAGATTATCCAAGATCAAGGTAAAAATTAATTTAAAATTAATTTAGTTTTATTTTCTTAATTATTAGTTTATAAATTAGATTTGAAAAAGAGTTAGATCTGATCTGGATCTGAGAGAAAATTTTTTAAAATATGCCTCTTGATCCAATCAGATCTGAACGAACCTAACTTAGAAAATCAGGATTTTCCTTCAGTCCATTCTATAGCAAGCACTGCACCTTTAGAACCTTTCATAAAAAGCTCAGCGGTAACCAGCATGTTCTTAAGTTTGGCCAAGGAATTTTAAAGTTTATGCATATGGTAGTTCATGATGAACTGTCCATATGCATCAGCCAAGGATTGCAGAATTATATCATTCTATAGATCCAAGTTCAATTTCACTCCGAGCTTCTCAAGCTCTTCCAAGTCCTTGATCATCATTAGACAATGATCTTGGATTGACTGCCCATCATGCATTTTAGTCTTAAAAAGTCATTTAGTGACTTGATACTTGGCTGCGCGACTCTGTTCACTAAACATCTCTTGTAGGTGAGCCAACATTTAGCGATATGTTGGTGCTGAAGTTTATCAGACATCGAGCACAACATATAATATCTAGCCTTGTTATCTTTGTTCGTCCACTTATCTAGAGATGCTCTCTATTCAGCAGATGGACGAGCTGGTAAGGTGGGAGGATCCTGGTCCAATATATGAGTCAACTTTTCGAAATCCAAAATGATTTTGAAGTTCTAGAGTCAATTTTTGTAATTTGGTTCGGTCAGTCTATGGGTGTCCAGAATTCGTGCTAGTGGATTGGATGCAGACATTTTTCTATAGAGAGTCAAAGTTTCTAGTTAGATATTATAATTAAGACTTAACCAATTTATTTAGAGATTTTATTTTTAAATAAATTAGCTTCCACTATTTTCTTGAATCCCTACACTCCCTCTGTAGAGATGCAAAATTCTTCATGATTAATGATTTCTAGTGGGTGGTGCGATCCCACCAACTGACTCATCATCTCACCTAATAGTTATTGGTGATGGGTTAGCCAATGAGTGAACAGCTCTTGTTCAATGATTTTCTAATCAAGGTGCACCCAAACTTGATCTCTAATTCATGAATCTCACCGTGCCCGAAATATTGATTCACTCCTTAGTTAAGTCAGACCCACCATTTGCACAGATTGGATTCCTAATTGAGTCTCTCACCATATTCGAAATATTGAGCACAATCCATCCTCCAGTCCATAGCATCCAATGCCTAATAGATATGGTTGCATCTTTTTGGTGCAATTGAACCACTATAACCAGCAGAGAACAATCAACCTCAGAAAGGGCCCGCATATCTACAATGGTGGAAGACCTTAGACTTAATCTTTTCTTAGGGAGATTTGATTTAGGTCTCATTAAACTAGACTTGATATAGTCATAACCATTATGACTAACCTAGTGGCATGGGTTAGCTTGAATTATTGACCACCTCAGATCAGAACTGAGTCAACAAATATGGCCAGGTAAGTGAGATCGGTGGAAGGGATATGCCATTAACTCGATAAGAACACATTCGAGTCGAGTAACTCCCAATTAAAAACCAATCGGTTGTATCTGCCAGACTTACCTTAGATAGCAAATTATTGAGCCAGAACCAATCGGGTTAGCCTACAATCCAAACTCTAACTACTGAGCCTAATTAAGTCTTAACTTGATCAATCACTCATGTGACTCGATCTTGACCTAGACTTAATCCTATTAGGCTGGTCAATTTAAGCACTGTTGATCCCATCTAACCAACTCTTGATTCGATTTGATCTTCGCTTAGACCTAATTAAGCTACCCAAGTCCAACTCCAATTTTATGAATATGCCTTAGATCTAAAATTCTCAATTTTAGACCTAACATATATTTCATAATCTTAATTCTTAATTAAATTAGGGTTCATAAACAAAACATGTAAATAAAATCCTAGGATTTCTGGATCTAGGGTTTTGCAGAAAGTAAGTTCTTGATTTTTGATTAAGGACGAATGCGCAGTACCCCTACACATCATAAGAACATTCCATTGAATGGAAGGAGAGGATATTTAAATCCTACTTTGTTCTTATGATCGGACAACCAAGGGGAACGCCTTAATCAGATAAATCTACAAAACTACTTAGATCTACATCATATATCTCATATATAAAATTGATCTAACTTAATACATGTTTTGCATACATCTCATGTATCATATCATGCATATTTTTTAGATCTAAATTATCTCATAATTATCTAAACAATTAGATTTAAATTGATTACATCAAAATAAATTCTAATCTAGATAATTATATAGAACTATTCTATAACTAGTCCAAACATGCATTCATCACATCTCATATGGTCTAAAAATTAAATAATTTTATTTTCTATTTTTTAAATTTTATTATAATATTTATAATCATTAAAAAATAGAAAATAAATCGATCTAAAATTATAATTTAATCAAAATAAATCATGATCTTGCAAGACTATGAATAGAACTATTTTATTTTACAACTAGTCATGCATATTGTACAACTTAGATCTATATTATTTAATTTTAATTTTTTTGATTTTAGATCTAATCACATCTCATGTGATATCTAAAATCACCTAATTATTAGATTTAAATAAATTAAAATTAGATCTAAATAATTTTTAGAACCTGGCTCTGATACCAGTTGAAGGGAAAATTCTGATTTTTCGAGTCAGGTTCATTCAAATTTGATCAGATCAAGAGAGATATTTTAAAAATTTTTCTCATGTATCTAGATCAAATCAGAGATATTTTAGATTTAATTTTATAGATTTAATAAATAAAAATAAAAATAAATTAAATTTGATTTAATTTGTACCTTGATGTTGGGTAATCAGATTACCCTTTGATGATCTCGCTGATTGCCTGAGATTTTGGATCTAGCCACACAAGCACTTGGCCTCTACCGATATCCACTCGAGCTGGATCTGGAGATCTTCTCCTTCTTTATCACCTCTCCAAATATTAGATCTAGATCTGATTTAAAGAATCTTCAAAACTCCTTTCGAAGATCTGCAGTCATGTCTGCAGCAGTGTTGCCTTCTTCCTTTCTCGTCAGCTTTTTCTTGCCTGGATCGCACCAAACTGGAGCCCAACTTCTCTTGGGCATGGAGAGGAGAGAGAGGACCTAAAGATGGCATGAAGGAGGGAGAGGAGCAGCCTTGGGGCATGGCTAAGAGAGACCTCTATGAAAGTTGGATGCAAATACGGTTTATATAGATCCTACTGCGCCATGCAGTGCCACATCATCCCGACCAATCACGTTGCTTCGTACAATCAGATCTAAATCTAATTAGTGAGATGATATCACCTAATCTAATCAAATGAGAGCCTCCTTAATTCATCATTAGATGGTGCCTAAGACTGGTCAAAGTCTATGGGTTGGCGCCACCTAAGTAGAATCCTAGAAGCAACCTGGAGTCCCATCTGTATGGGACTCTAGGCGTCCCTATCCAAGGGTACACGACTCCCTAGGCATGCACCCCCTCCTTTCCAAAATCTAGCAAGGGGACAATCCTCTATCTGCTCTCCAATAGGTGTATGACACATGGGTAGATGTCTAAGTGTCAAAGGTCAACGTTTGACCAAAGTCAAAGATAAGAATTGGCAGATGATGAAAAATGGTAGGTGTTGTCTCAAATTTATCTCATAAATTAAGATAACCCTTTTCTAACCTGGACAAGCTCCAGTCAGACCAAGTGAAGTTACCTGAGCGAGCAAAAATATATTTCACTCAGTCGAGATAACTTTTAATGATAGTAGAAGGAGAACATTAGGCTCAATCGTGTGCTAGCACGATTTTCTTGAACTTAATTGAATCTAATTCAAATCAATTGAACTGGGTTAGTCCAATTGATGAATCCAGATCTAAACCCTTATTTGTGTGATCCAGTTAGATTCAGTTTTGTATGGTAATAGGATATGTTGCGACTCTATCATCGACATCATCGAAACTCCTTCCGATGGATCAGAACTCTTCTAATTCAGACAACTAAAATGATTGATCATCTAAATCATTCTAATTGCTCCCAAAATCAATCAGTGACACTTAGCAGTATATGGTGGCAACCCATCAAGACTGAAAATGAACCTCTAAGTGCAGCTACTTGTGTGATTAAGTTATTCTATCTTGAGCCCCGATCAAATTAGGGTTAAAGTGAACTCATGAAATCCTAATCTCTATCATATGATTTAATCATTCGATTCAAATCTGATGTGAAAACCTTAATAGAAACTCTTTCTATTATTTCACTCTATCATGGCCATGGGCTTATGGACTTGATTCTCATGATCATCATAGGGCTGCTCCTCATCTACCGAGGTAGATAGATTCCCTCTTGGTGCAATCCAATTCCTACAATGAACATGCTATAGCCAACATATACCTCAGGGTTCCGAATGACTAGGAGATCGAGTCATGGTGTGGTCAAACTATAACACACTCAAGGTGAATTATCGATGTACCTCAGGTCAAAGAACCAAACACACCACTGCAGCTTCAAGTCAGTTATCGATGAGAAGGTAGACTTCCTTATGACTGCTCGAGATGGTCACGCTCAGTGCCCTCGTTCTCTAACGAGTACCTATACTCTCGCTCCGGTGTCTCCACACTGTAGATGCAAGACTCATCTACTATAAAGATGCGATTGTACACCAATCTTCTAGATCAATCACCATCCTCATGATGATCATACAGTCAGGAGCATTTTATGAGTTAATAATAAAAATTTTTGTCTTAAATTTTTAACTCTTGAAAATAAGAATTATCATTACCATTAACTCAAGGGATGTATCATAGACACTAAATACATATTTATGATAGAAAATAACCCATTTTATCATTTATAGTCAAAATTATAATTTTGCCCCTAGAAGTATATTATAAGTATCAGCCAATTCTGGCTTCTAGGGCACACATATCTAACACATCATAGGTTCCTTCAGATCCGTGCTAAAGATCAGGAGCTTCCGCAACATGGTATTGGGGCTTGTAATGCCAAGGATGATTGACGTTTGAGCAATATCATGGAACATCAATTGGTATCAGAAAAAGATGATGCCAGTTGGTGTGCTTACATTTTCCACCCTCTCTGCAATTTTTATCCCCTACCACCACACCCCTCTCCCCCACCCTTTGATCCCCCCACCACCCTCTTCTCTCCCCTGATCGCCTCCCTCTGCTGCACCCAGCCCATCTCCCTAAGCCCTAGCTATAATCTCCTGGCTCCTCTTGCCTCCCCGAAACCCTGACCCACCTTCCCCCGACCCATCTCCCTATGGTCGCCGCCCTGAGCCCTCGGCTGCCTACCACCTTCCCAACCACCTCCCACCTCCCCCCGGCCTTTCTCTCTATGGTCGCCTTCCCAAGCCCCCGACCCTCCCCCCTAGCTACATCCTGCCCGCCTCTCCCTAACTACCTACCCGAGCTACTGACTATAAGCCCTCGATCGCCTCCCACCTCCAGAACCGCCTCCACCTTCCCCGGCCCACCTCCCTCGCTCGCTCTTCGCGGTTGCCTCCCTGGGCCCCTGGCCTCTGCCACCTCTCCCAGCCGCCTCCTACCTCTCCTCGGCCTGCCTCCCCTTGCTCACCTTTTCACAGCTACCTCCTCAAGCCCTCAGCCTCCTCCCCTTGGCTACACCTAGCCCACCTTCCCCTAGCCGCCCCTGAGCCGCCTGCTACGAGATCCCAGCCGCTCCCAATCCCCCGGGCCCATCCCCGTGCCTCATTTCCATGGCCCCCGCCCTGTCACCCCCAGTCTGTAGCCCTGATGCTGTGGCCCCTACCCTGCTAGCTTGACCTCGAGCTCCTATCTATGGTCGCATCCCCAAGCCTCAGTCCTTGCTCGCTAGCCTGTGCCTCCTCGCACCTTAATCCTTATGCACTAGCCCGTGCCTTAGTCTTGTATGATAGCCTGCCTTCTATTGTAGTTATTAGCGATGGTATTAAGGATGGCTAATACCATCACTAAAAGTTAATATTTTATTTAAATTATATTAATTAAGTATGACTAGATATTAAAAAAATAATTAATTAAATATTAATTTAATTAAAAGTAGTATAAAACTTGGGTCTCGACATGTAGAGTGCTCGAACCGAGGAAAGCTCTGAGTAGTATTGCAAACACGGGATCGAGACATGCTCTGCGCGCTCGGATCTCAGCATGTAGAGCACTCAAACTGGGAGAAGGTCTGGGTAGTATTGCAAACATGGAGTCCGGGCTTGCCCTACGCGCTCGGGCCTAGGGTCCCAGCTAGCATGCAAGGCATCCAACTCTCGTGCACCTAGTGTGTTTAGGCCGATGGTATTAATTTTTTAAAAATTAATTTTAAATTAATAATATTTAAATTAATTAGTTTTAAATTTTTAGGCTAGACTCTAGGATGAAATTTTCTTGGATGCAATTCTAGTGTGCTCGTGCGGCCTAGTCATCTGGCATGCTTTAAGTCCGCATATATGGGATGTGTATCCTAACTATCCTTATTTGTAATGATGTTCCTTACTTCTATGATTATACTTTCAGAAATATTGCACTCTTAGTTCAAGGACAGGCTCATTATCTTTCTAAGAAATGTGTCAACAAAGAAATGCTTGATGGGGATACAGTAGCTGCCCATTTATACTGTAGTAGATTTATGCCAAACTACAAGCATTGGGACCTATATGGAGATCTAGACGTGGGAGACAATTGCAAGGGCTTCGAAGGCTTTACTTTTCCATGACCTTGCCGATGTGCAAGAGCTTAATAGTGACAGGCTTGAGTAGATGATTAGCATATTTGGTGTGTTTGATCTAGTTATTAGTAGATGTTCATATAATAATTTTTTAGATTGCAACCATTATAGCAATGATGGACTATAGGGTTGCTATGGCTATAACCATGCTTACCCTCTATGGGGTTGCTACCATATAGAGACTAAGCAAGGCTATAACTATAGCAACTCCTATAGTCCATCATGGCTATGACGGTTGCTACCTAAAAAATTATTACATGAGCTTCCAATGATAATCAAATCAAACCCACCAAATATGCTAATCATCTGCTTGAGCCCTTCACCATTAAGCTCTTGCACATCAGCAAATGTGTTGGATAAGTAGATCCTCCCATCCATGTATATTGTCTCCCACGTTATTCCATGTAGGTACCTATTGGGGATAGACCTACTCCCATCGAAGTTTGGCTAAATGTCTAGTCTCAGAGTGATCTCGGTCACCCTCCTATCATTGGATCCCCTTCAGATGAACTTGAACAGTGAGAGCGGCCCCCAGGATAGTCTAGCCTGACCAGCTTGGGAGCCGGTCGAACTTTTTTTAGACTTCTTCTCTAGCCAGACCTCTCTGTCGATCGAGCTCCTTCTGGACTTCTCCTCCAGCTGGACTTCTCCTACGATCGAACTTCTTTCAGACTTCTCCTCCAGTCAGACCTCTTCACCGATCGAACTCCTTCCGGACTTCTTCTCCAGTCAGACTTCTTCTATGATCGAACTCCTTCCAAACTTCTCCTACAGTCGGACCTCTTTGTCGGTCGAACTCCTTCTGAACTTCTCCAGTCGGACTTCTCCTACAGTCGAACTCCTTATAGATTTCTCCTTCAGTCGGACCTCTCCTTCCAATTGCCTGAAGAGCTCTGCTCGATCGAGCTTCTCTTAGATACTTCTAGCAGGATTCCATCCGGATCCCTTCCAGTAGTCCGAAAGGACCTCGATGCACGCTCTTGATATAGCAAGCAATAGCCCACGCATAGTCAACCTCAATAACCTCTGAGCTCCTCTGGAATAACAATAATTAGAAACTCTTCATTGCCTATAGCTACCCTATCTGGACTTCAGCTGTCAGGTCCAAATAGGCTGGTATGTTGCGATAACAGACACTACCTTCCATAACAAACTTCATGTGGCCTTGATTGGCCCACTACTAGACGATCGCAGCTGTCACTTTCAGTTTGTTATAGGCTTCATCTATTTAAGAGATCCTCTAAATATGCTTTCTTTTCAGATCTCTCTTCTCCTTCTCGATATTTTACCACTTTTCTTCCTGAGCACTCCATTTCTATTGGCCAAAAGAGCTAACTTGATCGTCGGAGGGTCTTGCCAGAGCCACCATTCCCAACTTCAGGCGAGACTTGTTTTGCAGTCCGACTCTAGCACCGATTCTGGCATCAACCAAATTTTGTACCAACAAAATTGGTGCTAGAGAAAGAAACATTGATGTCGGAAATGCACGCTCTTCCCACACGGATCGGCATGGCCGTCGATGATTAGCCAAGCAATAAGAAAGTACTTTTCAGAGATTTCTATGCAAGCACAATCAAACAATTCAAGGAATAGAGAAGAAGAGAAGAAGAGATTTTTGGAAGAAAAGAGCTTTTATTCAGTATATTTCAGCACTCTTTACAACCTTGACCTATTTTCAGTATATATACTTTACAAAGGGTCAAGCTCAAGCTCATAGAAAAATTTTCTAAATCCAAACAATCCACGTACACAAAATAATAACCCATAAAAACTGAGCTGGCCCAGTTTCAGACTGAGCCGACCTAGTTGTGTACCATGCCAATAGCCCAAAAATGCTGCTTTCTATTTGAATTTTTCTCTGAGACCTAGCCAACCCAGTCTTGGACTGAGCTAGCCCAGTTCCTAACTTAGTTGGCTCAGTCTTAGGGTGAGCCAACCCAGTTTCTGAACTTTGCTAGGAGAGCTGATTTCTCTTCTAGCTCGCTCCCATCTTTCCATGACCTATCTTCTCATATTTCCAAGACTTGGAAGTACCACTACTGAGCTCACATTCTCCACCTTGGTACTTTCAAGTCCTTGTGAACTCATCTCTTCTCAACAGACCCATCCATGCCACACAACTCTGAAAGCTATCACTGGGGATTACCTTCGTGAGTGCATCGGACTGATTCTTCTTGGTATGGACCTTCATCAGTTCCACTTCACCTTTCTCCACCAGCTCTCTGATCCTGTGGTACCTCACATTTATATGCTTTGTGCGTGCATGATAGACTAGGTTCTGTGCCAATAGCAGAGCACTCTGACTATCATTGAATAGTATAACCTTGCTCTACTCCACCCCCAAATCATCAATTAGCCTCTTAAGCCAAAGGGCTTTCTTTGCAGCCTCTGTTATCCCAATGTACTCGACCTCTGTAGTAGACAAGGCCATGATTGGCTGAAGGGTTGATCTCCAAGACACCAGTCCACCATATATGCAGAAGAAGTATCCAGTAGTAGATCTCCTTGTATCAAGATCACCAGCATAATTTGCATCAACAAATCCTTTCAGAGGATCTGAACCTTCACACATCTTTATAGATTGTTTTTCAAATCCTCTCGACTGCCCACCAAATACCAAACCATAATCCTTTGTTCCATGCAGATATCTCAATATCCATTTCAATGCTTTCCAGTATTCCTTCCTAAGGTTAGTCATGTATCTACTAACCATGCTCACTGCATGTGCTATATTTGGTCTACAGCACACCATAGTGTACATCACACTACCTACAGCATTTGCATAAGGGATTAATTCCACGTACTCTCTCTCCTCTTCTGATTGGGGGCTCTATAACTTGGAGAGAGACATATGGCTTAGCAATGGCGTCTCTATAGGTTTGGCCTTCTCCATCCCAAACCTCTTCAGAACCATCTGGACATACTTTTCTTGTGACAAATGGAGCACTCCTTTGCACCTATCTCTGCAAATCTCCATTCCAAGGATTTTCTTAGCTAGACCCAAATCCTTCATCTCAAACTCAGATGATAATGCCCTTTTCAATCTTTTCACAGCATCCACACTTTTACTAGCTATGAGCATATCATCTACATACAATAATAGGTATAGGGCATCCTCCTCATCTACATCTTTGACGTAGATACAACAATCATGTTCACATCTGTTAAAACCCAGGCTCAAGACAAAGCCATCAAACCTTTGATACTACTGATGAGGGGATTGTTTCAAGCCATAAAAAGACTTCCTGAGTAAACACACCTTTTCTTCCTATCCTATCTCCATGAAACCATCTGGCTGCTTCTTGTAGATTCTTTTCTCCAAAGTTCCATGAAGGAAGGCCATCTTCACGTTCATCTATTCCAATTCCATGTTATGCTGTGCCACTAGTGATAGCAAAACTCGAATAGATGTATGATGCATCATAGGAGAGAAAATTTCTATGTAGTTAATCCCTTCCCTTTGTGAGTATCTCTTTGCTACCAGCCTTGCTTTGAATCTGACTCCACCTTATTTTGAAGGTGCTTCTTTTTTTGTGAACACCCACTTTGAGCCAATAAATCAAGCACCCTTTGGAAGATCCACCAGCTGCCATGTCTGATTCTTCTCAAGTGATTCCATCTCCTCCATCATGGCCTGTATCCATGAATTATGATCCTCACTCTCCATGGTCTCTGCATAATTTTCTGGATCTCCATTAGCAGTGATGAGTGCATAGGAGATAACCTCATCAATGTCATATCTAATTGATCTCCTAATAGTATGCTGGGGCTTATGCAAAGCCACTCCCACTGGCACATCTCTGTCTGATGTTTGTGGCTACTTCTGCACATCTGTCTGAACTGGTGGCCCTCCATACTGATTTTCAATCTAAGACAATACTTTTCTATCCAGCTCCACCTCAACAGGAACACTCCTGTAAGTGGATGTAACCTATATGCCATCATTTTTTGACTAGTCACCATTGTTTACCTCTGTTTTTCCTATTTTATCTATCCCAAACCTCCTCTAGATGCTCTTCTCATCAAAGATAACATCCCTATTGATCACTGACTTCTGTGCTTGAGAGTTCCACAGTCGATACCCCTTGACTCCTTGTGGATACCCTATGAATGTCATCTTTTAAGATTTTGGATCCAATTTGCTCCTCTCGGTTGCCTCCATATGTGCATAGGCTGTGCAACCAAAGACTTTTAGGTGGCCCAGCTTCACCTTCTTTCCACTCTAGACCTCCTCTAGAATGCCTCTATTCAGCTTATAATGAGGGGGCCTATTCACAAGAAAATAAAAAAAAGTTAGAGCATCACCCCAAAAGAACTTTGGGAGTGATGTCTACAGCCTCAAACTCCATGCCTTCTCGATCAATGTTCGGTTCATCCTCTCCGTGACACCATTTTGCTGGGGAGTCATCTTCACCGTGTAATGGCATTTGATGCCATTTTTCTCACAGTACCTCTTGAACTCTAGGCTAGTATACTCCCCTCTATTGTCCGACCTCAGATACTTCACCTATCTCCCTGACTCCTTCTCTACTTCAGCTCTTCAGGCTCTGAATCAGGCAAACACCTCTGATTTTTCTCTGATCAGATAAACCTACACCTTCCTTGAGAAATCATCAATGAAAGTGATAAAGTATTTTACCCCACCTCTAACTGATATAGGAGCTAAATCTAGCACTCCCTCGCTGCACTTGGTACTTCTGACAAACTTTATCCTATGCTGTTTGCCAAAGATGCATGACTCACAAAGATCTATGCCCTCCTTCTTCAGGACTGGGATCATACCTCTTTTTCTTAGTTCAATGAACCCACGGTCACTCATATGACCCATCCAATAGTGTCACAACTGGTATAAAATCTGCTCCTCTTGTGCCGCTGCTAGCACCTCTGCACTATCATTTACCACTGAGCCTTTCATTCTGTGAAGATTGTTGCTCAGTCTTCTATCTCTCATCACCACCAAAGTTTCCTTCAAAATTTTCAAACATCAACTCCCAGCCTGGCTACTAAAAGCATAATCCTGCTCCTCTAGGTAGCCCAAAGAAATCAAATTCTTTTTCAACTCCGATACATGTCTGACATTTGATAATGTACGAATGATCTCATCATACATCCTTACCCTGATAGAGCCAATTCTAGCTATTTTGTACGGATGATCATCTCCAAGGCTGACACTTCCACCATCGGCCTTTTGGTAGGTAGCAAATCACTTCCAATGAGAAGTATAGTAGTATGAGCATGCTGAATCCAATATCCACATAGTATCATACTCTGTGGATCCATCTGATATAACTACTAGGTCTTCTTCACTGCTCATAGAAGCTGTATCATCTCCCTTGCTGGCCTTCCCTTTTTCTGATCTTAAAAAGGAACAATCTCCCCTTAGGTATCCAGGCTGATGATATTTATAATATTTCAATGTCATCTTCCTCTAATCGTGAGACTTTGACCTATCCTTGGATTTTCATCTTGTCTTCTCCTTTGATCTTCCCCGTCTTTTGTTCACAGCCAAGATCTCAGACTTAGGATCTCCCTTACAGATCTTTTTTCTTTACTCATTTGATCTGAGCACACCAATAACCTGTTCATAGTTTAGGATCTCCTTTCCATAAACTAAAGTTGTTATGAGACCATCATACAAACCTGGGAGAGAACATAATAGTAGCAATGCCCGATCCTCCTCGTCGATCTTCACATCCAAACTCATCATCTTAGAATACACCTAATTGAACCTTTGGATATGTGCAGCAAGATCTCCACCTTTGGACATCCTTAGACTATACAATTATTTCTTCAACCATAGTTTGTTCGTCATGTTCTTTTCCATGTATGTGTTCTCCAGTCTCTCCTAGAGCCCCTTTGCCATATTTTCTATGCAAACCTCAGACAAAACTTGATCAACCAAGCACATCCGGATTAGGCTAAAAGCAATTTTCTCCAACTCTTCCCAATTCTCAGCACTAATCTTTTCTGGCCTTTCTTTTGTCAAGACATTATAGATCCTCTGCTGAACCAACAAGTCCTTTACTCTTTGCTACCATAGAGTAAAGTTTCCCTTGCCATCAAACTTCTTAAAATCCACCTTGAATCCACTTGATCCGATGACTTCAAACAAGTCAAGAACAAATTCCTAACACCCTTCATGATCTCACACACCAGCAAAACTATTCTTCAAAGAAGATCTAACTAGCCCTAGATCCTCTTTCTAAACTTCTGTATCACCATTCCTCCATATAAATAATCTCCACCTCAATCTAGAGACAACCACGAAGCAAACTAGAAGTTTTAGGATAAAATCTAGTGTAACAGATCCTGTATGTAGTAAACTCTAGGTGTCTTTTTTTCTTTCACTCAACACTGCTCTAATACCAAATGTCGAGAATAAGTGCTCTTCCCACATGGATCGATGTGACGATCGATGATTAGCCAAGCAACAAGAAAGTACTTCTCAAAGATTTTTGTGGATGCACGATCAAACAATTCAAGGAATAGAGAAGAAAACAAGAAGATATTTTTGGGAGAAAAGAGCTTTTATTCAGTATATTTCAGCATTCTTTACAATCTTGACCTATTTTCAGTATATATACTTTACAAAAGATCAAGCCCAAGCTCATAGAAAAACTCTCCAAATCCAAACAATCCATATACACAAAATAATAATCCACAAAAATTAAGCCAGCTCAATTTCAGACTAAGTCGGCTAACCTATGAGTGGGTCTGCTCAGTCCTAGACTAGCTGACCCAATTATGTACCATGCCAATAGTCCAAAAATGCTGATTTCTATCTGAATTTTTCTCTGAGACCTAGCCAACCCAGTCTTGGACTGAGTAGGCTTAGTTTCCAACTTAGCCGGCTCAGTCTTAGGGTGAGCCAACTCAATCTCAAGGTGAGACGGCCCAATTTCTGAACTTTGCTAGGAGAGCTGATTTCTCTTTTGGCTCACTTCCATCTTTCCATGACCTATCTTCTCATATTTTCAAGACTTGGGAGTGCCAATTCTGAGCCCACAATTGGGGCATACAACAACCCACGAGTGCTTTATCTAAAAGGAGTGCTTAGTCGATCCTATAAGCTTTCTCCTTCAAGGGTCATCTCCATTCTCTCCCTTGATCTCAAAATGCCTCCAAAGAAGATGACCACTCGAAGATCCACCACCTCCACTACCAGATCTGAGCCAAATCCGTCTGCCTCACCAGCACCGTAACCTCTTCCACCAGCAATAATGGTGAATCCAAAATAGTTTAACCTATTGATGCAGTAGGTTCGGGGCCTTATTAAGATGGTGCGGGCCATGTAATGGCCTCCAGTGGCAGTCCGACTGAAGAACCTCCCATCGGGATGTCAAGAATCGATCCTAAGGAGGCATACCTAGGTCAGCAGATCTGTCACCTCCAAAAAGGGAAAATAGAGAGCAGAGAGCTCCTATTTCGATCATGACTCTTCTCCAAAAGAGATCTTTCCCATCTATAGTTGGAAAGCCTCTGAGACCCATGATCGAGATCAGGCCCTCGATCAAAAACTCTAAGAAATAAATCGACAAATTGAGGAGCTCCACCATGCTGCCCCAGGTAACCACGATAACATCTGTACTGACCCTCCTTTCTCTCAAAAAATCATGCAGGAACCTATCCCACCGAACTTCAAGCTCTCCCAATTTGAGAGCTACGATAGGACCACTAATCCAGTTGACCATCTGAAGGCCTTCTGGACTATGATGCTGCTCCACGGTGCATCGGATGTCATTTTGTGCTAAGCTTTTTCTTCTACTTTGAAGGAAGCAGCAAGAAACTAGTACTCGGTGCTGAAGCTGGGTATGATCTCTTTTTTCGATCAAATGAGCCACTACTTTGCAGCTCACTTTATTAGCAGCTGACATCCAAGGTGAGGCTCAAACTCCTTCATCAACATTAAGCAGCAGGAAGGGGAGACCATCCAAGCTTATGTCAATTGCTTCAATGCCGCTACACTAGAGGTCCGAAATCTAGATCAGTCGATTGCCATGGCCATGCTTAAGGACGGCCTTCAGAAGAATGATTTGCTGATCTTCCTGGAGAAGAAATAACCTAGAGATTTTGCTGATTTGCTAGCTCGGGGTAAAGGTTATGCTCGAGCTGAGGAGGCCTTCAAATTAAAGGATGAGGAAGCTACGAGGAAGTGATAGGTGGGTGAATCTAGCAAGCCCATAGTTGAAGAAAAGTCGAATGAAGCTCAGCTACAATCACAGACTCCTCCTGAGCACAAGCGAGCCCGAACTCTCCCTCAAGCTCATCATTAAAGAAGCCCTGACAAAAGGATATGATGGGGCTCCCCCTAGAAGGTTCCACATCTACACCCCTCTCAATGCTCTGAAAATTCAAGTTTTGATGGAGATCAAGGAGCAGTTGCCAAGGTCGGAGAGGATGCACACTCATCTCGGTAAGCATAATCCAAACAAGTACTGTCTCTACCATCATGACCATGGTGATGATAATGAAGAATGCATTCAGCTCCAAGACAAGATCGAGGAACTCATCAAGCAGGGTAGGCTCGGTTGATTTCTACATCGTCGACCTGAAGGATGGGAGGATTGGCCGAGGGCCCCCCCACTGCTAGAACCACCAAGTAGGGAGGAGTAGCAAGAAGATTGACCCTCGCTTGGCATCATCAACACCATCTTTGGGGGACTTCAGTGAGGTAAGGTTAGTGGATCAGCAGAGACTGTGAAGAGACAGAGAACTGAGGAGCCCATAGCTTTAACTGACGAAGATGCGCAAGTAGTTCAGTTCCTGCACAAATGATGTGGTTGTAATTTCTTTAAACATTGCTAACTATGATGTACGCCGTATTTTAGTAGATAATGGAAGCTCTATCGATATCTTATTTTATGATGCTTTTACTAAAATGTCTGTACCTAATTACCATCTGGGACATATGAACTCCCCGTTGGTGGGTTTCACTGCCGATGCTGTGCCTGTTGAAGAAATAATAACGCTAACTGTGGCTACAGGACAATATCCGAAGGGAGCCAAAGCACATGTTGACTTTCTGGTAGTGAAGGCCCCATCAGCCTATAATGCAATTCTCAGCAGACCAGGCCTAAATGCACTCCGAGCTATGGTGTCAACCTACTACCTTTAAGTGAAGTTTCCGACAAGCTACGGAGTCAGGGAGATTAGAGGAGATCAGGCCTTGGCAAGGTACTGTTACTCCATCGCCTTGCAAATGGAGGCTATCTAGACCCTTATCCAGTTGATGGGCTGGATGTCCTTGATGACCTTAATGAGGAGTGGGGCGAGCCCATGAAAGATCTTGTAACCATCCCTCTAAACGATGGAAGTACAAAGCATATGGTGCAGATCGGCTCCAACTTGGAAGATGAAGTTCGAGAGTAGTTCATTGCCTTCTTGCAGAAAAATGCTGACATCTTTGCCTGATTTCCAGCAGACATGCCAAGAATTGATGTCGAAGTTATGGAACATCGGTTGGCCATCAATCCTAAGTACAGGCCAGTGAAAGAGAAAATTCAGGGCCATGCAGCAGAAAGGTAGAAGGTAATAGCGAAGGAAGTGGATAAGCTCCTCAAAGCCAGGTTCATTCAAGAAGTCTAATACCCGAGTTGGGTCTCTAATGTGGTCCTAGTCAATAAGGCCAATGGCAAGTGAAGAATGTGTATCGACTTCAAGAAGCTGAACAAGGCTTGCCCAAAGGACAGCTACCCACTACCCAAAATTGATTAGCTGGTGGATGCAACTTCGGGCTATAAGCTCCTCACCTTCATGGATGTCTTTTTTGGCTACAATCAAATCCAGATGGCATCGGAGGATGAGGAGAAAACTATTTTTATTATTGATCATGGTCTTTATTGTTATAGGTTCATGCCCTTCGGGCTTAAAAATGCAGGCGCAATCTATCAATGCCTGATCAATAAGATCTTCAAGGAGTAGATCGACTGCAACATGGAAGTCTATGTGAATGATATTCTTGTCAAGAGCTAGACCTCATCCAATCACATTGCCAACTTTGAAGAGACCTTCGACGTCCTTCGAAGATACAAGATGAAGCTGAACCCAACTAAATGCACCTTCGAAGTGGCCTCAGGAAAATTCTTGGGGTTCATGGTCTCAAGGTGGGGGAACGAAGCTAATTCAAAGAAGATCCGGGACATCCAGGAGAAGACCACCCCAAAGTCAATAAAAAAAGTCTAGCGCCTGACTAAAAAGGTGGCATCCTTAAACCGCTTTGTCTCAAAATCGATCGAGCGGTGTATGTCCTTCTTTCAGGTCCTCAAACAACCAAAGAACTTCTACTAGATGGCAGAGTGCCAACAGGCGTTCAAAGAACTCAAGAGCTACCTTGGTTTGCCCCCACTATTGGCAAGGCCCGAGCTTGAAGATGAATTATTTCTATACCTGGCGATCTCTCCTATAGCCCTGGCAGTGATCTTGGTCAAGGAAGAGGCAAAAGTGCAACAGCTAACCTACTGCATGAGCCGAGTCTTGAGAGATGTAGAAATTAGGTATACTAAATTAAAAAAATTAACTTACACTCTTCTAATTGCAGCCAGGAGACTTTGATCCTACTTTCATGGGCATACCATAACACTCCTCACTAATCAACCAATCAAAATAGTTCTTCATCGAACAGATGCCTTTGGAAGAATAGCAAAGTTGGCTATTGAGCTGATAGAGTTCGACATCAACTATCAACCTTAGCCATCAATCAAAGCTCAGATACTGGCTAATTTTATAGTTGAATGTACGATCTTCGATGATGTTGAATCTGAGTGGAATGAGACCGGCATTTCGTGGTTGTAGCCGAGCTCCCCCGAAGAAAGAGCGGACCTTCCTGAAGGTTTCTGAGCCTTGTATGTGGATGGCTCTTCCAATACTTCTGATGCAGGTGCTGGACTGATCCTAGTCAATCCCAAAGGGGTCATCGTTGATTTGATAGTAGGACTCAGGATAGCCAAGGAGTTGGAACTAGACCTTCTCCAAGTGTACAATGATTTCCAACTGGTAGTCGGACAAGTTAGTGGTAGTTATGAAGCTCGGAAGGAAAGTATGATAAAGTATCTTGAGAAAGTAAGGAATTTGATTCCGACCTTCAGGAGTTTCGGCATCCAACAAATTTCGAAAGCAAAAAACACCAGGGCCGACCTTCTATCCAAGCTGGTCACACTTGCCCCCAACGAACTTTCCAAAGAAGTATACTTTGAAGTATTGAAATTTCTGAGTATGGTGGAACCATAGTCTATAATGCAGATCGACCATGAGCCCTACTGGATCGATCCATTGATTGCTTATCTCAAAGATGGAACACTCTCCAATGATCCGAAGGAAGCTCGAAAGCTGAGAAACCAAATCTTTCGGTATATTCTATATGAAGATAAGCTATATAAAATATCATACTTCTTGCCACTTTTGAAATATCTCTGATCTTCTGAAGTCGACTTTGTACTATGGAAAGTGCATGAAGAAATTTATGGGAGCCATCTAGGTGCCAGATCCCAATCTCACAAGCTGCTTCGATAAGGATATTATTGGCCAACTATGCATCATGATTGTGTCGAATATGTTAAAAGGTGTGACCACTGCCAAAGGAACATAAATATACAGAAGCAACCAGCCTTTGAGCTTACACCATTGAGTGTCCCTTGGCCATTTGTACTATGGGGGATGGATATACATGGCCCCTTCTCGATGGCATCCATACAATGGAAGTTTTTCTTAGTTGCGATTGACTACTTCACGAAATTGATTGAGGCCAAACCCGTAGCAAAAATTACTAAAGCCAAAGTACAAGGCTTTGTTTGGAAGTCAATTGTTTGTAGGTTTGGCCTGCCCTAAACCCTTATAACAGATAATGGGTGATAGTTTGCTAGGATGAAGTTTGCTGAGTTCTGCGAGGATTTGAACATCTCCCATAATTTCACATCGATGTCCCATCTGCAAGAAAATAATAAAGCAGAGATGACCAACAGGACCTTATTACAGGGTATTAAGACAAGGCTTCAAAGAACAAGGAGGACTTAGGTGGATGAACTCTACCATATACTCTAGACGTACCAAACTATCCAAAGATTGCTAATTAAAGAAACACCATTCACCTTGGCCTTCAAAATAGAGGTGATCATCCCAATCGAGCTCAAACTTCCATCGGCATGGGTCATGGCCTTCAATGAGCAGTGCAATTCACAAGACCTCAGAGCTAACCTCGACCTATTGGAGGAAAATGAGAGGATGCCCAAGTTCGGATGGCTGCTTATAGGCAAAGGGTGTTTCAATACTATAACTCCAAAGTCAATGACAGAGTATTCAGAAAGGGGGACTTAGTGCTTCGACGAGCAGTCGTTTCTTAGCCTCAAAATTAGGGAAAGCTTGCCTCAAATTGGGAAGGACCCTATGAGGTCCAGGAGGTTGTTCAGTCTGGGACATATTACTTGAAGGAGCTCGGAGGAGTTGATCTACCCCGATCGTAGAACTCAAAAAACCTATGGATGTATTATCGATGATTTAGTTGCAATAAAATTTTTCTACTCAAACACCCCGATCCTTGTTACAAATCCATAATGGTGGAAAATAACTTTCCAAACTTAACCATATAACGAAGACAACTACATTACGAACAGTAGGAGAACCTCATCCTAACGTGAGCAAATCTGAAGGCCTCGTTAATCTAAGACGAGATGAGGGAAGAGGCCCTTCCAGTGGCCTTAATGTGCCCCTACAGGCACATTAGGAACAGACGGAGAACCTCATCCTAACGTGAGCAAAGTCAAAGGCCTCATTAATCTAAGACGAGATGAGGGGATGGGCCCTTCCAGTTGCCTTAATGTTCCCCTTCAGCGGCCCTAATGTTTCCCTACAGGCACGTTAAGAATAGGATGAGAACCTCATCCTAACGTGAGCAAAGCCGAAGGCCTCGTTAATCTTAGATGAGATGAGAAAAGAGATCCTTCCAGTGGCCCTAATGTGCCCCTACAGCTATGTTAGGAATAGAAGAAGAATCTCATCCTATTATGAGTAAAGCTGAAGGCCTCATTAATCTAAGACGAGATGAGAGGAGAGGCCTTTCCAACGGCCCTAATGTGCTCCTACAGCCACGTTAGGAATAGGAGGAGAACCTTATCCTAACATGAGCAAAGCTGAAGGCCTTGTTATTCTAAGATGAGTGAGGGGAGAGGCCCTTCTAGTAGTCCTAATATGCTCCTATAGCCATGTTAGGAATAGGAGGAAAACCCCATCCTAACGTGAGCAAAGCCGATGGCCTCATTAATCTAAGATGAGATGAGGAAAGTGGCCCTTCCAGTGGTCCTAATGTGCCCGTACAGTCATGTTAGAAATATGAGGAGAATCTCATCCTAACTTAAGCAAAGCCGAAGGCCTCATTAATCTAAAACGAGATGAGCGAAGAGGCCTTTCCAGCGGCCCTAATGTGGCTAATGTGCCTCTACAGCCACATTAGGAATAGGCAAAGAACCTCATTCTAACATAAGCAAAGCTAAAGACCACGTTAATCTTAGAGGAGGTAAAGGGAGAGGCCCCTCCAATGGCCCTAATGTACCCCTACAGTCACGTTAGGAATAGGAGGAGAATTTTTTTCTAACATGAGCAAAGTCGAAAAGTTTCGTTAATCTAAGAGGAGATAAGGGGAGAGGCCCTTCCAACGGTCCTAATATGCCCCTACAGCCATGTTAGGAATAGGAGGAGAACCTCATCCTAATGTCAGCAAAGTCGAATGCCTCATTAATCTTAGATGAGGTAAGGGGAGAGGCATCTCCAGCGGTCCTAATGCACCCCTATAGCCACATTAGGAATAGGAGGAGAACCTCATCCTAATGTGAGCAAAGCCGAAGGCCTCATTAATCTTAGACGAGGTAAGAGGAGAGACCCCTCTAGCGGTCCTAATGCATCCCTATGGTCACATCAAAATTAGAAGGAGAACCTCATTCTAATGTGAGCAAAACTGAAGGCCTCGTTAACCAAGACAAGATGAGGGGAGAGATCGCATCAATGGTCCTAACATATCCCTACGATCATGCAAGGAATAGAAGAGAACCTCATCCTAACATGAGGGAAGCCAGCGCCTCATTAATCTAAAATGAATAAAAGGGAAAAGCCATACCGGTGACCAAATTCGCGGAAGGGACCCCAATTCAACATCCACAACAAGCATCTCATTAGAAGACATAGCAAAAAGGGTACCATTTTATTGCAAATATTAAGTTCATTACAAGCAAGACAAAGGTTGGCATGATCGATTATATGAAAAGGAAGAAGAAGAAAAAAAGATCGAAGTCCTAGGATGGATCGGACTCCTCAGATTTTGGGCTGTTAGCCCCAGCCATCACTAAGGCTTGCTTTAATCTGAGGATCTCATCCTCAAGCTCTCTCTTTTGGTATAAGCCATCTATATACATTCTGTTAATGTGTCCGAATTTGCCTTCAAGCTCTCACCACTACTTCCTCAGGACTTCAGACTCAGCCTCAACATCCATAACAGCTTGCTGCTCACACGACAGCTGGATCTTCAACCGTTGAACCTCAACTTTCTCCCTTCCAACTGCTTCCGAAAGCTTGCCAAGAGTCCTCATCAAGGAGGCAACCTACTCTGATCCCCTGCTCGCATTGGATTGATGACTATCATCGAGTTATTTTTGGAGTTGGGTCACCTCGCTATTAGCACCATGAAGGTTTTGCTCAAGCTTTGATATCCTTTCGCTCCAACCCAACCGGTAGGTATCATAAGTGAGCTCGGCATCATGCAACTGCTTCTAAAGCATGGAGAACTTCTTCGATCAATTCCACTCATATCATGCTTTATCAGAAGACCCAGCAAACTCTCCTCCAATAATTGAGTCTTCTCCCTCGCTGTCTGGTGTTCGACTTCGAGGAAGCCAACCTTCGCTGTTAACGTACAAGAATTATCGCTGGCACTTTTCTTGAGCTCTACTAACTCCCTCTTGAAGCTACTCTTCTTAATGGTGAAGGTTGTGGAATCTTTCATATATAGCCTATCAAGGTGGGTAACCTCAATTGTCACCTCCGATGCATTCTTTCTAGATTTTTTAAGTTCATCTTCAGCCTTTTTTAATTTTCTTCTTAAGTGGTGAACTTTCTTCTTCAAATTTCTAACTATCAATTTTAAAGAAATTGCCTGAGATAGTAGCTCGGCATCAATGGGGGACTGCATCCAATGCACAAAAAGCACTCTAAGCTATTGATTAAAAATTCTACTTTCATTGATTAAAATTTTGAGTACAAGATAAAGCAAAAAAAAAAATACAACTACTAAAGGCTCCTGACCTCCAAAGGAGAAGCAGTAGAGGAGCTCGGCACTCTAGGGGTAGCCATGAGCTTAGGAGTAGGTTTGATTGGTGCTTCAGAGATAACCTCGGGCTCATACATGGGCTCGGGCACCTTGGCAGCAAGCTTGAAGGATTCGAAGATCACATCAATGGGGAAGGGGTTGGCTGCAGCACCGGACGGCCTTGCTTCTTTGTCGGGCTCCTCTTTCAGGAAGCTGAGATCAAGCCTAGAAAACTTTCGGGCCACCCTATCTTCACAGAGCTTGAAGTCTTTTATGAATGCCTTCTGGCCGAATGCGATATTTAAGTCCATTTTGGAGGAAGCCTTGAACTCCTCCATGGGTCGGGCTACTGCCTCCGAAATAGACTTTAACATTCTAACTTCCAACTCGACAACCTTAATCTCGACCTCCTTTTTCTCCTCCTCCAGGGCCAATGTGGCCTTGAGCCCGATTGAGATGAGCTCCTCCTTTTGAAGTGCTCCCCAGAGGTTCTCATTTTCCACCACCTTCTCCTCCATGAGGCGCTCAGCTTTGGCGACCTTCACCTCAAGGTGATTGATCTTGGCTTGAAGATCCCCCTGGACCTTTAGTGCTTTTGCCTCCTAGCGATTTGCCCACTTGAGGTGCACCGGTATGTGGTGGCTCGACTGCCATGGATGAGTCATGGTAAGACAAAGGAAAGAAGGAGGGAAAAATAGAAAATATGGTAAGATGATTACCTTAAGGAAAGTTTCGAGGAACGCCTAGACAAACTATGTCCGATCGAGGTTGGCTAGGTGGTCTACCTCTCCAGGTAGGACAAACTTGTCGGTCAAATCCTGGATGATGTTCGAATTGCCAAAGGGGTCCGCCCTCAGATCATCACCACTGCTGTTGCTTGATCCACCCAAATGAGCCTTATGGACCACCTTCATGACAACGGCTTTTTTTCCTCTTCTTATCATCTTCATCCCCTCCTTCCCTCTCAGTGAGGGACTTTGACATCGGTCCTCCTACGGAGAGGCTTGAGGATGCGGGAGGCTGAGAGCACGCACCTCCGATGCTACCCCCGGTGATTGGGAGGACCTTGGTGTTCGGAAGGACTTCGGGAGTGGCCGCGGGGACATTCGAAACCTCAAAACTCTAGCCATCGACCCTCGCCCTTTTCAAGCTTCCACCTGGGGCCGCCCCCTTCCTCTTCTAAGCATAAAGGCCTTTAGTGAGCCTCTCCATAGCATTAGTATCGATCTTTGCAATAAAGAAAAAACTCTAGTCAGTCAAGGTACATATGAAACTTCATGAGAATTCATATGTATATTTGTGTACATGCATGTAAATGCATTTAATACCGACAGGATTAAGAGGTCTCAGGCCAAGATTTAATAGGATTTACTCCTTTAGAAGGTCGGAAAGGAGTGGAGCTCGATATGCCTTGAGCTTGTTGGAAGACTCAAGGTCGGCTCCATTTAAACTAGGGGCTCAGCGGATTGATTTCCTAAGGAAGCCCCAGGAAGGAAGGTCAAGCATTAAGATTGAATATCGAACGAAGAAGTACTTCTCCTTCTAGTTATGAATGAAAGAAGGAGCACCTTTCAGTAACCCCTTCTTACCAAATTGGAGGGAGAAGTACCACCAGTCCTTTATGGAGGGATGGCATTTGAAGATGTAAAAAATTTTGAAAGAGTGAGACAGTTGGCCAGACTTCGGCCAGATGACAAAGAGAAAAAAAAACTAATTATAAATCGAAAGGAGTTCGGTATGATGGAAGCAAAAGAAATATTCAAAAAGTAAAAAAGCATGACAATGAAAGGAGGAAGTGGAAGTCGAAGTCCAGCGCGCAACGCTTCTAGATACAAATAAATTTGACTGACTGAAGGCAAACTAGCACGGTCGCCTAACCCAGGGAGTTCAAGGTCGTACTCTGGTGGGATACCGTACTATATCCTAATCAGGAAAAGATCGTTTAGAGTGAGGATAGAAGAAATGGTATCGAGGATGAAAGACTGATGGGACATACTCCTAGGATTAACCTCGGCTAGAGGAGCAAGGTCTAAGAAGGTTGGCCTGGATGAGCTCCACGAACTGATAGATTTGAAGGTTTCAGAAGACATACAAGTCAAAATAAACCCCCAAAAAATCTTCAAAAATCAAGAAAAATGAAATAAAATGTAGAGACTCCCTAAAAAAAATTGAAAGAGCAAGAAATCTAAGAGGTACGAATGCTCAAAAAGAAAGGTTGGAAAGCTGACCTAAGTTGACTGAGAAAAGCGAGAACATGGTGAGCATGATGGAAATCAAGCTAAAGAGTGCCTGAAAGCAGAGAGGATGCGACAAGGAACTAGGACTCCCGAGCAGAAGGAAGGCGAGGACTTGGGAAGGAAGGAAGAGGATTCAGGAAGGAAGGATTTTAGAGGAGGAAGAAGGCCTTTAATAGCCAAGAGAAGCCCGAAATAGTTATGATTATAGTCTCATTCGGCTGACCTATGTGCGCCATGTATCCCACTCATCATGGCAAAGAAGTGGCGATGGGCAGATACTTAGTTGCATCGTACCTTGGGTAGAGTTTTGGTAAGAAGCTCAAAAAAAATCTTTTCGGATCCCCTCATGTTTATGAAGTTTCGGCACCAGTGCAGTAAACGTCAGGACATCCCATCCTGGCGGGCGTGGAAGGCTAAAAAGAACTTTAGTCACATCTGTACTTCCTTTCTTTGAGTTTCGAACTCGAGA
Source organism: Cocos nucifera (assembly GCA_006176705.1). Classification (NCBI taxonomy): domain Eukaryota; kingdom Viridiplantae; phylum Streptophyta; class Magnoliopsida; order Arecales; family Arecaceae; genus Cocos; species Cocos nucifera. Next base: position 128,284 of record QRFJ01002767.1, read on the forward strand.
GTAGGAGGGCTATTATTGGGGATAGACCTGCTCCTACTAAAGTTTGGCTAAATGTCTAGTCTTAGAGCAATCTCGGCCACCCTCCTATCATTGGATCCCCTTCGGATGAACTTGAATAGTGAAAGCAGCCTCCTGGGCAGTCTACCCTGGCTAGCTTGGGAGCCAGTCAAACTTCTTCTAGACTTCTCCTCCAGTTGGACCTCTCCACCGATCGAACTTCTTTCGAACTTCTCCTCCAGCTTGACTTCTCCTATGGTCGAGCTTCTTTCAGACTTCTCCAATCGGACCTCTCTGCTGGTCGAACTCCTTTTGGACTTCTCCTCTAGCTGGACCTCTTTACTGGTCGAACTTCTTTCGGACTTCTCCTCCAACTAGATTTCTCCTACGGTCAAACTCCTTCTGACTTCTCCTCCAGTCAGACCTCTCCGCTGGTTGAACTTCTTCTGAACTTCTCCTTCAGTCGGACTTCTCCTACGGTCAAACTTCTTCTGGACTTCTCCTTTAACTGGACCTCTCCTTCTAGTTGCCTGAAGGGCTCCACTCGGTCGAGCTTCTCTTAGATACTCCCAGTAGGATTCTGCCCAGACCTATTCCAGCAATCCAAAAGGACCTCGACTTACATCCTTGATATAACAAGAAACAACCTATGCACAGTCAACCTCGATAATCTCCGAGCTTCTTTGGAATAACAATAATTAGGAACTCGTCATCCCATATAGCTATCCTATTCGGACTTCAGCTATCAGGTCCCAATAGGTTGGCACGTTGTGATAACAGACACTACCCTCCGTAACAAACTTCACGTGGCCCCAAACGGCCCGCTTCCAGATGGTTGTGGCTGTCACTATCAGTTTGTTATAGGCTTTACCTATTTAAGAGACTCTCTAGATATGCTTTCTTTTCAGAGCTCTCTTCTCCTTCTCGACCCTCTACCACTTTCTTTCATATGTACTCCATTTTTATTGGCCGAAAGAGCTGATTTGATCATTGAAGGGTCTTGTCGGAGCCACCATCTCCGACTTTGGGCGAGACTTATTTTGCAGGTCACCAATGACGACCTCATTCTCTCCAACTCCAGCATCGATTCCGATGTCAACCAGATTTCATACTAGTAGTACCAATGCTTGTAGTTTGGCATCAACACACTCCTATGTAAATGGCCAACTATTGTATTCCTATTAAGCATTTCTCTATTGATACATCTCTTACAAGAACAATGAAACCATCCTTGAACAAAGAGTATAGCATTTTCAAAAGCATAATCATCAAAGTAATGGACATCATAGCAAATGTGGATGGTCAGGAGCACATCCCGTGCATGTGGACTTGGAGCTTGCTAGATGTTTAGGCTACGTGAGCATATGAATTTTATTTTAAGATTGTTATTTTATTTTTTTTAAAAAAAATTACTCCTAGTTTGCTGCTCGAGGAGGCAATTAGGTGCTTGGAAAGGCTATGATGTCTGTCTTTGCGAGATACGCCTCAATGGAGGTGATGCATTTCTATTCTTGTTGTTGTATGATTAAGCTTGGATGGTCAGTTACATCACAGACACTGCTTGCAACCACCTCATGGTTAAAGGTGCAGAGGAACTTGTAATGTAGGGCAAGCTTGTGTTAGATATATGTGCCCTAGAAGCCAGAATTGGCTGACACTTGTAATACACTTCTAGGGGCAAAATTGTAATTTTGACTATAAAAGAGAGGATCAAACTTGTCTCTAATTCATCGAATCTCACCGTATCCGGATTCTGATCCACCCTAGTAGTAGAACCCCACCATTCTGCAATAGACCGGGGTTTCCTAATTGGGTCTCTACCGTATCCGGAATATGAGCCCTAACTCATCCTCGCAGCCCATTAGCATCCAATGCCTAATAAGACATGGTTGCATCTTCCCGTCGCAACTGAGCCACTGTATCAACCGAGACAATCAACCCCTGGGAAAGGGCCCGCACGTCTACAATCGCTGGAAACCTCAGACTTAATCTTTTCTTAGCGAAGAATTGATTCAGGTCCATTAAACTAGACTGGCTTAGTCATAAAATTATGACTAACCTAGTGGCTGGGTTAGCTCGGAATTATATGAACCACCTCAGATCAACGAACTGTGTCAACAGATATGGCCAGGTAAGTGAGACTGGTGGAAGGAATAGCCATTAATCGCACAAGAAATGCATTCAGGTCGAGTAGCTTCCAATTACAAACGCACCCGTGATCGTCTATGCCACATAACTTTACCTTAGAACAAATTGTTGGTCAGAACCAATTGGGTTAGCCCTACAATCCAGACCTAAACCTCTGAGCCTAAATTAGGTCTTGCTTGTTTTTATCGTGACTCGATCTTAACCAGATTAATCCTATTAGGCTGGTCAATTTAAGCATTGTTGATCCCTCTAACCAACTTTGATTCGAGTTGATCAACCAGTTAGACCTAATTGAGCTACCCAAGCCCGACCCAGTAACTTATGAATATGTCTTAAGATGCTGAAATTCCTCATTTTTTTAGTCCCCTAATTATATTCCATAAACTTAATTCTTAATTAAGTTGGCGGTTCATAAACAAAATATGCATAATAAATTTCTAGGGTTTCAGGATCTAGGTTTTGCAGAAAAGTAAGTTTTGGGTTTCTGATTAAGGACGAACAGCGGTAGCACCCTAACACGTCATAAAGAACACCCCATCGAATGGGAAGAGAGGGCCTTTAAAACCCTTCTTCGTTCTTATGACGGACGGCCAAGAGGAATGCCTTAATCAGGAACATTCAAAATACTCAAAACAATATCAGATCTAATGCATATATCTCATATATAAAGTAGATTACTCATGGCAATATTTTGCATACATCTCATGTATCATAATCATGCATGTTTTCAAGATGCTAAATTCATCACATAATAATCTGAAAAATTAGATTTAAATTGATATAATCAAAATAAATTCTAATCTAGACAATTAGTAGAACTATTCTACAACTAGTCCTAGACATGCATCAATCATATCTTCATATGATATTTAAAATTAAAATAAATTTTTATTTGCTGTTTATCCACCGATGTTATTATAAACACTTATAATATCAGAACATAGTAATAAGAAGATCTAAAATATGATTTAATTCAGATAAATCAAAAGACCATGCAAAACTATCTATAGAAACTATTTCTATTCTAGAACTAGTCATGCAATCTTCATGTTCTTAGATCCAAATCATTTAATTTTTAATTTTTTCTAATTTCAGATTCTGATCAACATCTTCATGTGACATCCTGAAATCACTTTAATTTTCTTAAATTTAAAATAAAATTGAATCAGATCTATAACAATTTAGAACATGGCTCTGATTACCAGTTACAGGAGCAATCCTGCTTTCCCGGTCCCAGGTTCGTCCAGATCTTGCTCAAGATCAAGAGATTCTTCCTTAAATTTTTTTCTCTTGATCTAATCAGATCTTGATATATTTTCAGCTCTAATTCTTATTATTTTAAAAATAAATAAAATAAGATAAAATTAAATTAATTTAATTTATCCTGATTTTGGGTAATCCTATTAACCTGTAGATGAATCCTGATTGCAGCGGCAAGGTTCTGGATCTAAGCCAACCGCAAGCGCCTGGCCCTCTAACCGGTATCCCACCTCGGTGTTGGATTTGGAGATCTTCTTCTCTATCATGGCCTCCAAAAATTAGATTGGATCCTGACGAGGATCTTCCAAAAAACTCTTTTGAAGATCTGCAGTCGTCCTTTTTTAGCAAGCGCAGCCTTCTTGCTTTTGATCGCCTTTCCTTGATCTGAATCGCAACCAACCAAAGTCCAAAACACCTTTTGGACCCGTAGAGAGCAAGGGGAGAAGAAGCTATGGATGGAGGAAGGAGCGGGGAGAGGCGCCTGGGCATGGGGTTTCTCATTGAATTGCATTTGAATCTGAGTTGGGCGCAGGGTCTTTTTATAGACTAAGCGTGATCCAACTCTCTTCCTCCCAACATGCAATCAAACCCTTTGTGAAATCAGATTCTAAATCTGATTGGTGGGCGTAAAGAGACCCCTGGATTCCTCCTTAGGGGCCAACCTAAGACCAGTCAAAGTTGGTTCTTAGAAGAACTCTAATTGGAAATCCAAAAGGCGATGGAGTCCTTGTCCAACAAGGACGCCCTAGCGCCTCCTACTTGGGCTCACGCCACCTTGGCGTGCGCCCTTCTCCTTGCCAGGTTCTGGGAGGGGGACAGGCCCCACCAAGTCTCCACATAAGGTGTTATGAATGTGGTCAAAAAGTCAAAGGATCAATGGTACGTTTGGAACCAGCAAAGGTAGACTTTTGACCAAAAAGTCAAAGAAAAGAAATGGCGGTGACCAAAATGGCAGGATATGTCTACAAAATAAGACAACCTATTCTAACTTTTGGAAACCTCCAGTCAGACCCTATGAGGCCTCCTAATTGAAGCACAAACTTTTTGGCTCAGTCGGGACCAAACTTATTTATGAAGCAAAACGAAGAACGTTAGGTTCAATTCGAGTGCTAGCACGATTTTCCTTGAACCTAATTGAATCTCATTTCAGATCAATTGAAACTAGATCAGTTCCAATTGATGATACCAGATTCAAACCCTTGTTTGTGTGGAACCCAGTTAAGGTTCAGCTTCTGTATGGTAATGGGATATGTCATGATCTCTATCATAGACATCATCGAAACTCCTTCGATGGATCAGACACCTCTTCTGATGTTCGAACAGCTAGAATGATCGATCATCTAAATCATTCTAATTGCTCCTAAAATCCACCAGTGACACCTAGCAGTATATGGTGGCAACACCATCAGAGCTGCATGCGAACCTCTTGGTGGCAGCTACTGTGTGATTAAGGTTCTTCTAATCTTGAAGCCCCCGATCAGATTAGGGTTAAGGTAAAATCGTCAACGCTAGTTCTCTGTCATATGATATAATCATTCGATTCGAGTCCATCTGTGGATAAATCTAAATAGAAACTCATTCTATTAATTTAACATCTGCCATGGCTCATGGGCTTCAGGATTGATTCTCATGATTATCATAGGGCTGCTTCCCTTTACCCACCCGAGGTAGATAGATCCCATCTTGATTGGGCAATCCAGTTCCTACAATGAACATGTCATAGCCAAATACACCTCATGGTTTCCTATGCTACGGAGACAGGGTAATGGTGTAGTCACAAAACTATAAGACTCAAGGTGAATGCCGATGCATCTCAGGTCAAAGAAACCAGACACACTACTCAGGCATCGAGTTACGTTCAGTTGACGAGAAGGTAGACTCCCTAATGACTACTCGAGGTGGTCCAGACTCAGTGCCTCGTCTCTTATGAGTACCTATACTTTCGCTTCCGTGTCTCACACACGTAGACTCAAGAACTATCTACTAAAGAAAGCGATCGATAACACCAACCTTCCGGATCATCACCATCCTCGTTGATGATCCTATGGTCGGAAGCTTTTATGAGTTTAATAATTGCATTATTCATGTCTTAAATTTTTCAACTCTTGAAAATATATGAATTATCAGTTACCATTTACTCCAAGGATGTATCACAGACACTAATATGAACACAGGTGTGATAGAAAATAACCCATTTCATTAA
>QRFJ01002768.1:0-180000 GCA_006176705.1 Cocos nucifera
TTGACTCCTGAGCTTCCGAGCTTCTTTCTGGTCGTGAGGGAGGACCCCTTCTTTGAGGTAGGCGATCAGCGGGTCGATCCAGCTGGGCTCGAAGTCCGTCCGCAGGATGGCCTGAGGTTCTTCAGTGGTCGGGCACTTCAGAGTTTCCAAGAAACACTTCTTTTGGTAGTTCGGCCGGGGCAGAAGTGGCCAACTTGGAGAGAAGGTCGGCCCTTGTATTCTCGGTCCTTGGGATGTGCCGAATGTCGAAGCTGTCGAAGGCTGGTATCAAGTTCTTCACCTTCCCGAGGTACATCACCATGCTTTCCTCCCGTGCCTCGTAGCTGCCGCCGACCTGACCGACCACCAACTGGAGAATCGCTATAGACTTGAAGCCGACCCACCTTCAATTCCCTGGCTATCTGCAGCCCGGCTATCAGTGCTTCATACTCGGCCCCATTGTTGGTTGTGGGAAACTCGAAGCGCAGTGCGTACTCGGACGACGATCCCCTCGGGGCTAACCAGGACCAGCCCTGCGCCGGCCCCGCCGGAGTTGGATGAGCCATCCACGTGCAGAACCCAGGCGCCTTCAAGAAGGTCGGCCCTTTCTTCAGGGAAGCTCGACCGCCACAGCTCGGCTTCGTTGGGGCTTGGTCTCCCTCCGATGATAGTCTCGCTTGATTCAAGTTCGGCTTCAACTGGTATGGTGCATTCCAGCACAAAGTCCGCCAGTATCTGAGCCTTGATCGATGGTCTGGGCCGGTAATTGATGTCGAACTCCGTGAGCTCGATCGCCCATTTGGCGATTCTTCCTGAAGCGTCTGCTCGGTGGAGGACGGCTCTTATTGGTTGGTCCGTGAGGACCGTTATGGTATGCTCCTGAAAGTAAGGTCGGAGCCTCCTGGCAGCAATTAGAAGACAGTAAATTAATTTTTCTAACTTGGAGTACCTGGTCTCCGCGTCCCTCAGGGCTCGGCTCACGTAGTAGACTGGTTGTTGCGCCTTTGCATCTTCCCTGACCAGGACAGCCGCCAGGGCCATTGGAGAGACAGCTAGGTACAGGAGCAGCCCTTCTCCAGGTTCGGGCTTTGCCAGCAGCGGGGGCGCGCCGAGGTAGTTTTTGAGCTCCTCGAATGCTTGTTTGCACTCCGCTGTCCAGCAAAAATCTTTCATCGCCTGAGGACCTGGAAGAAGGGCAGACACCGCTCAGCCGATCTCGAGACAAAGCGGTTCAGGGATGCCACCTTCCCGGCCAGGTGCTGAACTTCCTTAATTATTTTTGGGGCAGTCATCTCCTGAATGGCTCGAATTTTCTCGGGATTTGCCTCGATTCCACATCTCGACACCATGAATCCTAGAAATTTTTCGGAGGTCAGGCCGAAGGCGCATTTGGTCGGGTTCAACTTCATCTTGTGCCTCCTGAGCACACCGAAAGTTTCTTCAAGGTCGGCGAGGTGGTCTGTCGAGGCTCGGCTTTTGACTAGCATGTCGTCCACGTACACCTCCATGTTGCGGCCGATCTGTCCCTTGAAGACCTTATTGACCAAGCGCTGGTAAGTGGCTCCTGCATTCTTGAGTCCGAAAGGCATGACCCACGGGAGGAAGGAGTATGACGAAGTTCTTCTATGCGTTGGCCCATTTCCAAGAGCCTTTGATCCAAGAAATCTTCGCGATCCTTAATCCCCAAGGTCTTCTCACAGAATAGGTGCGAAGCCTCTCCCTGGGTCGAGCCGCGGTCCGAGCTGGGGCTCTTTGCCGGTTGCCCTTCTCTCCCGAGGACCGGAGGTCGGGTAGCCCACATCGGTCGCTCCTGGACTGGGTTCTAGGGCTCTGGGGAACCCCACGCCGGTCGAGCGGGTGGCGGACCCCACGAATGCGTGGCCTGCACTGCCTGCACCGCCTCCGTAAGATTGCGGACCTGCTGGGCAAGCAGGTCGAACTGCTCCGCATCTACCGCGAGTACGGTGCGGGCCCGTGTTGTCGGGGCCGGAGTGGGAGCGGACGGACCCGAACGGGATCGGGCCGCGGAGGCTGCCGACCTCCGGGTCAAGGCTCTTCTGGGGGGCATTTTTCTTTCCAAAAAAGGAATCCTGAAGAGGGAGAAGAGAGATCCGGAGCAGGGGAAGGAAATCGTCGCCGAGCACTCCTTTAAGAACAGGGGAACCTCGAAGGTTCAAGCCCTTTCTCTAGCGCCAATCTGTTGGTGCAGAAACTGGTCGTCGCCGGAGGTCGCTGGAGTCGAGGCCGCCGAGGTCGCCGCCGGGGACCTGCAAAATAAAGTCCCATCCGGAGCCGGTGGGGGGTGGCTCCGGCAGGACCCTCCGACGGTCAAGTCATCTCTGGCCAACAGTAATGGAGTGCTCAGAATGAGTTCCGGAGCTTAGAGAAGAGGAGAAGAGCTTAGAGATCAGAGAGCTTAGCCTTAGCATATCGGAAGGGTCCTTTTTATAGCGGAGCTTGATGGTGACAACTACAGCCGCGTGCTGGCGGGCCACTCGAGGTTCGGCGGAGTCAGTCTCATGGGATGGTGCCGTGTGCGGCGGATTGATGGTGATAGCTATCGCCGCCTGACAGTGGGTCACTATCGCCTACGATGGACTGATGGTGATGGCTGCAGAAGGGTTGAAGGCCTTCGTCGTGTGCCCATTTTGGAGGAGTTCGGGCTCCTGAAGAGGAAGATTGGAGGGAGTTCGGCTCCCATAGGCGGAGGTATGCAGCTAAGGCTCGTCCGCTGAAGAGTTCGACCGAGGAGAATCCGAAGCTCGGCCGTTGGAGAGTTCGGCCGGAGGGGAAACCCGGGAGGAGCTCGGCTGGCTGAAGGGTCGGCCATCTGTAGAGTTCGGCCGAGGGACGATTGCTGAGGAGTTCGACCGCCTGGAGTCGGTCCGAAGGGGTTCGGCCGCCTGGGCTCGCCTGGAGTCGGTCCGAAAGGAAAACCCGGGAGGAGCTCGGGTGGCCGAACGGGCGTCTGGGAGGAGTCCGTCTCCCGAAGAAGTCCTGCCGCTTGGAGTCCAAGGAGCTCGGCCATCAGGAAGTTCGACTGGCGGTGGGAGTTCGGCCCGGAGCCTGGCGCTGGGGAGTTCGGCAGCTAGGTAGGGGCTCGGCCTGGCGCCCGGCGCTAAAGCTCTTCAGCGGCTACTGGTTGCATTGGGCCGAGCATCGGGCTAGACTTCGGCGGGAGCGGGATTTATCCCCAACACTTGACATGCTCCGATACTTCAAAAGCATGCTGCGATACTTAGATTAACTATGTGCATGAATCATTTAACTGTATGCAGTCTTAAAAATACTACAGATATGATTTATTTAACTGTATGCAATATTGAATTAATTGTGTAACAGTCACTGAACTGACATACTTTGGATGTATCGTAGCATGCTTTTGAAGTATCATGGCATAATCTGTAATTCATAATACTAAACATCGTCATGTTATTGGCTTTTGATGGCAATCATCAAGCATTATAATATTAAACCACAAAAGCTCACAAGGTCAAATTTTATGCTGAAAAATTTTGGATGACATTAAATATAACTGATAATCAGTACAACGTCATAATTTATAATTAAAATTAATCACCAAGACTAGTTATAAAAAATAATATGTCTTAATCTTTAGAAACTAGCATCTTCTTTTCATACCATAACCAAAATTCTTTATATGATACACAATACACATGAAACAGAATATTTGCTGTAACCCAACTCCTATACAATGGGGCATCCTTAAAAACATTGCATAATGATCTTGAGCTACCTCTTGTAAGCATCCCCGCAGACATCATCATATGCACACCACAATCAATACTATCATATTTCTACTGTAAACAGTCACGAACATCTCAAACTTGGGATTTGGGTATGTGTAATCCTACTCGTTCACACAACCATAACCATACGAACGTTGCCTACATATGGTATGAAATACAATATGTTAGTTATAGATGCTGTTAAAAATAAAAAAAATAAACAAATGGGATATAATGTTGCATACATATTTATTTGCATCGTTAGATACATTAAAGCTCCACAATAAGTTATAGCAGTCAAATCGTTGCTCCTTTAAATCTAAAACTAAAAGGTACCAATGCCATGAAATATTCATGAAAATGAATAAGTATCTACAATGCTGAAGATCTGATAATTGGATATTAGCCAACCATTTCTATATACTTGGTTGTGTTGAATCTATGATACGATTGGTGACTTCAGCAGTCACTTTAGTAACACTAGAAAGACATTGAAGTACAATAGTCTACATCGACAAATAAGAAGAAGAAAATGGGTAATCCAAATAAATCCTTAGTTGCCATGTAAAATAAATTATTGAATAAGTTTTGTTGATATTTCTAGCATTACATACTTAAATTTCATATCTATATCTCACAGCGCAAAAATAGAACAGCATTCTCTACAAGCTCCCTATCCTCTATGTGGAATAGCTCCATTACATGGAAGTATACATTAACAAGCTGCAATTAATGCAAATCAAATTATTAAGATCATTAAATAAAATATTTATCCAAGAAAAATTATGAATAGTTAATTTTCGATACATCACTTCGTACTGGCCCATCATTAAGGAGCTGATGTTAGATATATGTGCCCTAGAAGCCAGAATTGGCTGACACTTGTAATACACTTCTAGGGGCAAAATTGTAATTTTGACTAAAATCAATAAATGGATTATTTTCTATCACATATGTGTATTTAGTGTCTGTGATACATCCTTTGAGTTAATGATAATGATAATTCATATTTTCAAGAGTTAAAAATTTAAGACATGAATAATCATTATTAACTCATAAATTGCTCCTGACCATAGGATCATCATGAGGATGGTGATTGATCCGGAAGGTTGGTATACAATCGCTCCTCTTTAGTAGATGAGTCTTGAGTCTACGGTAGATGAGTCTTGATATATTATTTTAATTTTATTTTATTAAAATAATAAGAATCAGATCTGAAATATATCAAGATCTGATTGGAATCAAGAAAAAAAGTTTTGAAATATATCTCTTGATCTGATCAGATCTGAACGAACTTGGACCAGAAAATCAGGATTTCCCTTCAACTGGTATCAGAGCCATGGTTCTAAAATTATTTAGATCTAATTTTAAATTTATTTTAATTAAAAAATAAGTGATTTTAGATGTCACATGAGATGTGATCAGATCTGAAATCAGAAAAAATTAAAATTAAATAATTTGGATCTAAGATTAGAAGATATGCATGACTAGTTCTAGAATAGAATAGTTCTATAGAATATTCTTGCATGTTTTTGATTTAATCTGATTAAATCATATTTTAGATCTTTTTATTTACTATTTTTTGATATTATAAGTGTTATAATAACATCTGAAAAATAGCAAATAAAATTATTTAATTTTTGAATATCATATGAGATATGATTGATGCATGTCTAGACTAGTTGTAGAATAGTTCTACATAATTATCTAGATTAGAATTTATTTTGATTAGATCAATTTAAATCTAATTTTTTAGATTATTATGAGATAATTTAGATCTGAAAATATGCATGATTATGATACATGAGATGTATGCAAAATATGCCATGATTAGATCTAATTTATATATGAGATATATGATATAGATCTAATATTATTTTGTAGTATTGAATGTTCCTGATTAAGGCGTTCCTCTTGGCCGTCCGGTCATAAGAATGAAGAAGGGTTTAAAGGCCCTCTCTTTCCATTCGATGGGGTGTTCTTATGATGTGTAGGGGTGCTGCGTGTTCGTCCTTAATCAGAAATCCAAAACTTACTTTCTGCAAAATCCTAGATCCTGAAATCCTAGGATTTATTGTGCATATTTTATTTATGAACCCTACTTAATTAAGAATTAAGTTTATGAAATATTAATTAGGTCTAAAATTGAGAATTTTAGATCTAAGACATATTCATAATACTGGGTTCGGGCTTGGGTAGCTCAATTAGGTCTAAGCGGTTGATCAAACCGAATCAAGAGTTGGTTAGATGGGATCAACAATGCTTAAATTGACCAGCCTAATAGGATTAAGTCTGGGTCAAGATCGAGTCACGATCAAGCAAGACCTAATTAGGCTCAGAGGTTAGAGTCTGGATTGTAGGCTAACCCAATTGGTTCTGACTCAACAATTTGGTGTCTAAGGTAAGTTTGGCATAGACGACCGACTGGTTTTTAATTGGAAGCTACTCGACCTGAATGCATTCTTGTACGAGTTAATGGCATATTCCTTCCACCGATCTCACTTACCTGGCCATATCTGTTGACACAGTTCTGATCTGAGGTGGTCAATAATCCGAGCTAACCCATGCCACTAGGTTAGTCATAATTGTTATGACTAAGCCAAGTCTAGTTTAATGAGACCTGAATCAATTCTCCCTAAGAAAAGATTAAGTCTGAGGTCTTCCACCATTGTAGATGTGCGGGCCCTTCCCGGGGTTGATTGTTCTCGGCTGGATACAGTGGCTCAGTTGCACCGGGAAGATGCAACCATGTCTATTAGGCATTGGATGCTATGGGCTGGAGGATGAGTTGGGCTCAATATTCTGGATACGGTGAGAGACTCAATTAGGAACCCAGTCTATGCAAATGGTGGGTCTGACTTAACTAAGGAGTGGATCAATATTCCGGATACGGTGAGATTCATGAATTAGAGACCAAGTTTGGGTGCACCATGATTAGAGAATCATTGAACAAGAGTTGTTCACTCATTGGCTAACCCATCACCAATAACTGTTAGGTGAGGTGATGAGTCAGTTGGTGAGACCGCACCACCCACTAGAAATCATTAATCATGGAGATTTTCGCATCTCTACAGAGGGAGTGTAGGGATCCGAGAAAATAGTGGGAGCTAATTTATTTAAAAATAAAATTTCTAAATAAATTGGTCAAGTCAAAATTACAGTATCTAACTAGAATCTTTGACTCTCTACAGGAAAATGTCTGCGTCCAACCCATTGGCACGTATCCTGGACACACATAGACTGACTGGACCCAATTATAAAGATTGGCTCAGGAACTACAAAATTATTTTGGGTTCCGAGAAGTTAACCCATGTTTTGGACCAGGACCCTCCCACCTTACCAGCCCGTCCATCTACTGAACAGAGAGCGTCTCTGGAAAAATGGATTGACGAAGATAATAAGGCCAGATATTACATGTTGGGCTCGATGTCTGATGAGCTCCAGCGCCAACATGAAGATATCGGGACTGCTCGCCAAATGTTGGCTCACCTGCAGGAGATGTTTGGTGAACAGAGTCGCGCAGCCAAATATCAAGTCACGAAATGACTTTTTAAGGCTAAGATGCGTGATGGGCAGTCAGTCCAAGATCACTGTCTGACAATGATCAAGGACATGGAAGAGCTTGAGAAGCTCGGTGTGAAGTTGGACTTGGACCTGCAGAACGATATTATTCTGCAATCCTTGACTGATGCATATGGGCAATTCATCATGAATTACCACATGCATAAACTTCAAGAATTCCTTGGCCGAAGTTAATGAATATGCTGGTTACCGCTGAGCTTTCTATGAAAGGTTCTAAAGGCTCAGTTCTTGCTATGGAACGGACTTCTTCCAAAAGAAAGTCTTATGGAAAGAAAAAGAAGTCTGTGAAAAAGCAAAAGGTGGAAGGATCAAAGAAGAAGAAGGCAGAATCGAAGAAAAAGGCCGATGGCAAAGGAAAGTGTTTCCATTGCAACAGCGACGGCCATTGGAAGCGGAACTGCCCTACTTACCTGGCCACCCTGAAGAACAAGAAGGAAGGTCCTTCTGGAGGTATGCTCGTTATTGAGTCTAACCTTACGGTTTCTTCTGCATCCAGTTGGGTGCTTGACTCTGGTTCTAGTGCTCATCTGTGCACTTCTATGCAGGGTCTTGAGGATAGCAGGAGGCTGAGGGATGGAGACATGATCCTACGCATTCGGTAATGGAGCAAGAGTTGCTGCAGTAGCCGTGGGAACATACCCTCTTCGATTACCATCTGGTTTAGACTTAGTTTTGAAAGACTGTTATTATGTGCCTGCAGCTAGCAGGAATTTGATTTCTGTTTCATGCTTAGCACAAGAAGGTTATGTGATCACCTTCTTTAAGGACCATTGTAACATTCTTTATGAAAGAAATAAAATTGCAAATGGTTTCCTTATTAATGGTCTTTATCAGCTACATATTGATGTACCTATTTCTAACTATCGAGCAAAACGTGAATGCCAAACGACCTAGGGATAGTCCAAACGACAGATATCTATGGCACCTGAGATTAGGTCATATAGCAGAAGATAGGATCAACAAATTGGAGAAAAATGGGCTATTGAGTCCATTGACTTTCGAGTCATATCCAACTTGTGAATCTTGTCTTCAAGGCAAAATGACTAAACTCCCTTTTGTTGGACATGGGGAGAGGGCCACAGATCTCCTTGCCCTAGTACATACTGATGTGTGCGGCCCATTTGATGTGCCGGCTAGAGGCAATTTTGTCTACTTCATTACCTTTACCGATGATCTGTCTAGGTATGGGTATGTGTATCTTATGAGACACAAGTCTGAAGCCTTTGAAAAGTTCAAAGAATTCAGACATGAAGTAGAAAAACAAACTAGGAAAACCCATTAAGGTTCTTCGATCAGATCGAGGAGGTGAATACCTTAGCAGGGAATTCCTAGACTATCTCAAGGAATAATGGCATAGTCTCTCAATGGACTCCACCAGGAACACCTCAACTCAACGGGGTTTCAGAATGGAGAAATCGGACTCTATTAGATATGGTTCGATCCATGATGAGCTTCACAGACCTCCCTGATTTTCTTTGGGGACACTCATTGTTAACTTCAATCTATCTACTGAATAGGGTTCCCTCTAAAACCGTTCCTACCACACCGTATGAGATATGGCACGGTAAGAAACCAAGTCTGAGTCATCTCAGAATTTGGGGTTGTCCGGCTCATGTCAAAAGACAACAAGCGGACAAGTTAGAGTTTAGGTCCTTTCAGAGCTCGATTCATAGGATATCCTAAAGAGTCATTAGGATACTATTTCTACATTCCAGAAGACCACAATGTGATTGTGAGTCGACATGCCATCTTTCTTGAAAAATAGTTTATTCAAGATAGCGGCATTGGAAAGCAGATTCAAGCTTGATGAGAAAGTCTCACAAGCAGAACGAGCTAAGGACCAAGTGGAACCAAATCAGGTTGAGCCAATAAGAACACTACCTCCTCCACCTCGTAGATCGGAAAGAGTTTTCCGTCCCCCTGAAAGATACTTAGGTATTATTTCAGAGGATGTAGAGAAAATGTTCCTCGTAGGTAATGGTGCTCATGGTGATGATCCCAAAACCTACAACGAGGCGATATCAGATATCGACTCCGAGAAATGGCTAGAGGCAATGCAGTCAGAAATTGACTCGATGCACTCAAACCAAGTCTGGACCTTGGTAGATCCACCAGAAGGTATAGTACCTATTGGATGTAAATGGATCTTCAAGAGAAAGATTGGTGCAGATGGGAATGTGGAGACATTCAAGGCTAGATTGGTGGCAAAAGGTTATAGTCAACGCGAAGGCATTGACTATCAGGATACCTTTTCCCCAGTAGCTATGCTAAAATCCATCCGCACATTGCTTGCTGTTGCAGCCTATTTCGATTATGAAATATGGCAAATGGACGTGAAAACGGCATTCTTAAATGGATATCTTGAGGAAGATATCTATATGGAACAGCCGCTAGGTTTCACATCCAGTGATACTGATCACAAGGTTTGCAAGCTGCAAAGGTCCATATATGGACTTAAGCAAGCATCTCGGAGCTGGAACACTCGTTTCAATGATGTGATCAAAAAAGTTTGGTTTCATCAAAAATGAAGAGGAACCATGTGTTTTCAAAAGGGTCAGTGGGAGCGCTGTTGTCTTCCTCGTATTGTACGTGGATGACATCCTCCTTATTGGGAATGATATTCCCATGTTGACATCAGTCAAGATGTGGTTGTCCAAGGAATTCTCCATGAAAGACCTAGGTGAAGCATCCTTTATTCTAGGAATTAAGGTCTATAGGGATAGACCGAATAGGATGCTAGGACTTTCACAGAAGATGTACATAGAGGAAAGTACTAAAGAGGTTTAGTATGGAAAACTCTAAGAGGGGATTAATACCCTTCAGACATGGTATTCATCTTTCCAAGAAGATGTGCCCCAGCACACCTGAGGAAATAGAACGCATGAGCAAGATCCCTTATGCTTCTGCAATAGGGAGCCTCATGTATGCCATGCTATGTACACGACCTGATATAGCCCATGCTGTGAGTGTCACAAGCAGATATCAGTCAAATCCAGGTGAAGAACACTGGACTTCTGTGAAATGTATCCTTAAGTACTTGAGAAGAACTAAGGATATGATGTTGGTCTTTGGTAATGGAGAACTCCAAGTCCAGGGATACACAGACTCGGATTTCATGTCTGATATAGATGATCGAAAGTCGACATCTGGTAGACTGTTTGTGCTGGAAGAGTTTCAAGCAAACGGTGATACCACCCCATCCACGATTACCTCAAAAAGGGTTACGTCGAGGTCAAGAGAGTCGACTCCGCAGATAATGTGGCAGACCCACTTACAAAGCCGTTGGGCCAGCAGAAGATCGAAGCCCACCTTGAGAAGATGGGACTTAGACTTGTAGCCAATTGGCTTTAGGACAAGTGGGAGATTGTTAGATATATGTGCCCTAGAAGCCAGAATTGGCTGACACTTGTAATACACTTCTAGGGGCAAAATTATAATTTTGACTAAAATTAATAAAATGGATTATTTTCTATCACATATGTGTATTTAGTGTCTGTGATACATCCTTTGAGTTAATGGTAATGATAATTCATATTTTCAAGAGTTGAAAATTTAAGACATGAATAATCATTATTAACTCATAAAATGCTCCCGACCATAGGATCATCACGAGGATGGTGATTGATCCGGAAGGTTGGTGTACAATCGCTTCTCTTTAGTAGATGAGTCTTGAGTCTACGGTGTGGAGACACCGGAGCGAGAGTACAGGTACTCGTTAGAGAATGAGGGCACTGAGCGTGACCACCTCGAGTAGTCATTAGGAGTCTACCTTCTCGTCAATGACTGACTCGATGCTGCAGTAGTGTGTCTGGTTCTTTGACCTGAGGATGCATCGGACAGTTCACCTTGAGGGTGTTATAGTTTGACTACACCATTACTCGGTCTCCTAGCCATATGGAACCCTGAGGTGTATGTTGGCTATAGCATGTTCATTGTAGGAACTGGATTGCATCAAGATGGAATCTATCTACCTCGGTGGTAGAGGAGCAGCCCTATGATGATCATGAGAATCAAGTCCAGAAATCCATGGCCATGGTAGAGTGAAATAATAGAAAGAGTTTCTATTTAGATTTTCACATTGGACTCGAATCGAATGATTACATCATATGACAGAGACTAGGGTTTGACGAGTTCACCTTAACCCTAATCTGATCGGGGCTCAAGATAGAAGAACTTGAATCACACAGGTAGCTGCACCAAGAGGTTCGCATTCAGCTCTGATGGGTTGCCACCATATACTGCTAGGTGTCACTGGTGGATTTTGGGAGCAATTAGAATGATTTAGATGATCGATCATTCTAGCTGTTCGAATCAGAAGAGTTCTGATCCATCGAAAGGAGTTTCGATGATGTCGATGATAGAGATCATGACATATCCCATTACCATACAGAACTGAACCTAACTGGGTCACACAAACAAGGGTTTGAATCTGGTGATCATCAATTGAACTGATCTAGTTCAATTGATCTGAATGAGATTCAATTAGGTTCAAGAAAATCGTGCTAGCACTCGATTGAACCTAACGTTCTTCTTTTGCTATCATAAATAAGTTGTCCTGTCTGAGCCAAAGGAGTTTGTGCTCAATCAGAGGCCTTCATATGGTCTGACTGGAGGTTGTCCAAGTCAGAAAAGGTTGTCTTATTTGTAAGACATTACCTACCATTTTTGGTCACCTGCCATTTCTTGTTCTTTGACTTTGGTCAAAAGTCTACCTTTGACTGGTCAAACGTTGACCATTGACACTTTGACTTTTGACCACATGTCATGCACCTATTGGAGAGCTGGTGGGGGCCTGTCCCCCTGCCAGAACCTGGCAAGGAGAAGGGTGCACGCCACCCTAGGCGTGTGCCCAAGTTGGAGGCGCCTAGGAGTCCTTGTTGGACAAGGACTCCATCTCCTTTTTGGATTCCAATTAGAGTTCTTCTAAGAACCAACTTTGACTGGTCTTAGGCGCCCTCTAAGGAGGAATCCAGGGGACTCTATTCCCACCAATCAGATTTAGATCTGATTTCACAAAGGGTTGTGATTGGTTGGGAAGAAGAGGAGTTGGATCACAGCTAGTCTATAAATAAGACCCTGTATCCAACTCAGATTGGATGAGATAGAGAGATATGATGAGATCATAGTTTCTCCATGCCCCAAGGCTGCCTCTCCCCTCCTTCTCCATGCCATAGTCTCTTCTCCCCTTGCTCTCCACGTCCAAAAGGAGTTTTGGATCTTGGTTGGTGCGATTCAGATCAAAGAAAGGCGATCAAAAAGTAAGAAGGCTGCGCTGCTGCAAAGGACGACTGCTCATCTTCAAAAGAGTTTTGAAGATCCTCCAGATCAGATTCAGATCTAATTTTTGGAGGTGTGATAGAGAAGAAGAGGATCTCCAGATCCAACCCGAGTGGATACCGGTAGAGGCCAGGCGCTTGCGTGGCTAAGATCCAGAACCTTCCGCTGCAAACAGGATCATCAACAGGGTAATAGGATTACCCAGATCAGATAAATTAAATTTGATTTAATTTATCTTTTAATTTTATTTTATTAAAATAATAAGAATCAGATCTGAAATATATCAAGATCTGATTGAAATCAAGAGAAAAAGTTTTGAAATATATCTCTTGATCTGATCAGATCTGAACGAACCTGGATCGGGAAATCAGGATTTTCCTTCAGCTGATCCAATGCATAACATGTGCAAAAAGGTTTAGAAGTATCTAGATCCTTCCAGATAGTCTCACTACATAAAATATGCATGGATATTATAATAGGATGTGCTTTAACAAAATAACTTATTTGAGATAAAAAAAAGCTAGTTATGAACAATGAGATGCATGCAAAAATATTAGAATTACTTACTCAAAGTGATCACCATCAAGATAGAAATCAACAGATGCTTCAAGAAATGATGATGGTATATCTCTTCCTTTCTCGTGATATGTGCGTCTATGTTTCAATTGTCTTGGCTTATACTGATGACTCAAGATCTATAAATATGATAGACTCTCAAATATGCTAAAAGTGATAAAATATAAAAAATATTTAAAATAAATGTATTGAATGTTTATTATGTATCATACAAGAACACATACAAATACAGTTAGTTGATACATCAAAAAGTTCTTAAACCTCGTTATGTGGGGGAGGATCTTCTTGTTCCTTAACTGATTGACTTAGCTCCATCAGTGCGGTAGTGATCGGCTCCAAAACTAAAAACTGATCTGGATCAGCATCATTCTCGCTAGTGGATAAGACCATACTTCCTTCAGCTATGTTCCCATCCTGCTATTTTTTTTTTGCACATTTGTAGATCTTAGGAAAGTATGATGTGGTCTTTCCCTTCTCCGTGGGCTTTCTCTCCCGACCTTCTAATTTTACCCACCTACATAATGAAGATACCAGTTTTGCAGTAGCACCTTCTTTCTCGCACTCCACTCCGGCCGCATAACTGATCTGAAAAATATGTATATTATTTATTATTATTTTAATAAGCATTGATATTAAAAAAATATATATCTTTAAGTTCTTTTTTTCTGAAAATTACCTCCACTGCTTCACTACTATGAGCTATAGTAGTGTCCACTACAACCGGATGGGTTTCTTCACATATAAAATATTGATCCATCCTCACCTAATAAAAAAGATTAATTATGTCAGGAATAGCATCATCTCCATACATGAATATTAAAACTACATCATTGTACTTACCTTAGAAGGATCTACAGTCATGCTTGCAATATCAACTGTTGGCATTAAGCCCTTATCCTAGAGCATCTTCTCAATGCACGAAAGCCTCCTATCGAGGACATCAATCCATTCATCCTTCGATGTGGTATCCTCAATTGGTTGAGAGTTCCCTAAGTGAAAACCATGATTAATCAAGGATCTTTCAACTGCTGCGATCCGCATCTCCAAAGCATTAATTGGATCTTGTTTAGGTCTGCTAGACGATTAATCCTAAAAATCATAAAAATATTGGAGATGGTATAAGTGAGAATAAGATGAACTATGTGCTAAATGGCTATGTACAAAAGAAAAATAAGTATATGCGACATGAAGACAATGACATAATAGAAAATATCTAAGAATGCATTATAAATGTGTGCAAGATGAACTTTACTGTGTGCCAGCACATCGCATGTGTGTGCCAAATAGAAAATAATATGAAAATTAGAAAACTAATATAAAATATAGAAAATTTTAAAAAAATAAATTTTATACATCCCTGTTCCTCTATTGAAATTGCCTCTTATGGCCTTTGTGATAGGAGATGCACCTCATCCTCCTTAGACTCAATCCTCTGGATCACCTATCATGAAACAAAAAAAAATTTCAAAAAGATTAGTTATGTTTAAACTAAAATTTGTATTATGATAGATACAAAAGCTAATACCTCAATTTTTTTTAATTTTTTAATAGCTTCGATTGTCGCCTCTACCTTATGAGGGAATGGGGCGTTGTTCCAACACAACAAACGAAGATAAATAAATGGAGGTCTGTGCTTTCTAAGTAGACTATTGGCATGCTGAACAGTCCATGCCTGCACAAAAAAAAGGCAATGTAAGCGTCATATTTTAGAAGAATTTAACTATGTATCATACCAGAAAAATATAGATTTACTATGTATCATAACAAATTAACTATATACTATAGTAAATTAACTATGTACTATAGCAAATTAACTGTGACCCAGTAAAGATTAATTATGTAACATAATAAATTAACGGTATACCAATAATATAAATTAACTATATACTATAGTAAATTAACCATGACCCAACAAACATTAATTATGTAATATAATAAATTAACTGTATACCTATTATGGATTGATTATGTACCATAGTAAATTAACTGTGTACTATAGCAAATTAATCGTGACCAAGTAAAGATTAATTATGTAACATAATAAATTAATTATGTACTAATAATAAATTAACTATGTACCATAATACTTAACTGTGTACCTATTATAGATTAATTATATACTATGGTAAATTAACTATGTACTATAGTAAATTAACTGTGATCCAATAAAGATTAACTGTGTAAGATAATAAATTAACTGGGTACCATAATAAATTAACTATGTACCTATTATAGATTAACTATATACTATACTAAATTAACTATGATTCAGTAAGAATTAACTGTGTACCATAATAAATTAATTATATACCATAATAAATTAACTATATATTATCATAAATTAACTGTGACTCGGTATAGATTAACTGTACACTATAGTAAATTAATTATGTATCATAAAAAACTATGTTTCAATATAGATTAATTGTACATATAAATATAAATTAATTATGTATAATAATAGATTAAGTGTGTACCAGTATGAGTTAACTATGTACCATAATACAATAACTACACACCATAACAAATTAACTATGTGCCATTCTATATCAACTATGAACCATACTAGACTAATTATATACCATATTAAAGTAAGTGATACCATAATATATTGACATCAAATAATTAAATTTAAAGTAAATATAGTTATGCTTACCACCAGAGCCACCATACATCCATCCATATACCCACTAGAGTCTCTTCCAGTCATGTTTTTCATGCGCACATTCTTTGCTAGGCTAGACATATGCTGTCAAAGGAAAGAAAAAACTGCAAGACCCCAACTATATGAATCTAGATGATCCATACTGTCAAGATATTGACATAAACTTTTTGGAGCATGGTATCGTACGGTTGGAAAAAGAATAGTTATAAAAAGAAAAAAAACCTAACACTTGATAAAATCTTCTATATCTTGCAACCCTGACTTTCCAATAAGAGACATCAATCTATTTTAACTAAATTCCTAGTAGTCTTTTTATAGTCACCATTAAAAAATTGGGTGATGAGGTCCGACTGAATCTTCTCATCCCTATACAATTCAATCTTATCATCCGTAGCCTTCAAACTAAGGATGAGGACAATGTCAGTCCCCATAAAAGAAATCATAGTACTATCCAACCTAAAGTTCTCCTTCTCATCATCCCAAAAGAATAATAATGCATCCAAAAGTGGCCTACTTTGCTTGATATATGGAGGTCGTAGCAAATGGACAAATGGAGTCGCAGCCATCTTTGTCTTCTGCTCTTCAGACATGGACTCTATAAGTATGTCCATAACCTCAATATAGTGACTAAAATAGCATCTTTCATTCACCATATTAATTGGACCAATACACAAATCTTTGCCTCTCCTTGAACTAGCCATCTTTATACTGCATTGCAAATCAAATTCACATGATACATATTAAAAACATCATCATAATATTGTAAACAAATATAAATCTAATTTAACTCAAAAAACTAAAAAAAAAATTGAGATAGCAAAGCTTCTGCTAATTAAAATATATTATTCTGCAGTGTTAATAGTTTAACTCAAGTTGATAAAATAATTTAAATTTGCAATGATGAAGTTTAATATAAAATTTTTTGTCATTACTCTAATTTAAATTTGCAACGGAGAGTTTTTATTATAGCGGCATCAAATAAGAGACCAATAATTTTTTTTTTTTTTTTACGTAAAATTTCAGAGTTTACCAATGAAAGAAATGCAATACCCTACAATTACATTCACATGTTCTCTCAATACTTTGAATGCCTTAAATTTAAGAAAACATGCATCATGAATTGGATGTTTTCAAGGATAAATTGAGAAATTAAAACAAGTCAAAGCCAGAACCAAAAAAAGGATCATGAATATGAAATATAATGCAGAAACAAAAGAAAAAATACCTACCTATCAATTGATTCTTCTTCTTCCTCTGTTCAAATTGAATAGAGGTTTTCGGACAGGGAGGAAATGCAATGTCCAACGCTAAAATATCTGAAAGCAATCGATCCAGTAGTTAAAAACTTCTTTGTCTAAAATACACAAGAAGGAAGAGAGAAAAAGAATTAGTGTCGTTGAAGAGGCAAAAAGAAAAATATCGATAAAAAAAAATGAGAATGATTATAATTACCTCTATTCGCCACCTCCATCGTCATCCTTGCCATTAGAGATTTTGCTAAAAAAGTAATGTCGCAGATATCGCCGCTGATGGTTGAGGCAAATCATCCTAAAATTGATCCATCGGAGGTCGTCGGGATACCAGAAGGGGAAAAGAAAGAAAGATGAAAAATTTTATTTCGGGGAGATGCCGTATTTGAACCGAGAGTATTTTTATCTCGTTAGGACTAAAATTTAAACAATAGACCAAAAATTATAGTTTGGGTCAACGGGCCTTAAAGGTTAAAGTCCAACTAAATTTTGGATCGGAACTCAAAATCCCTATTAAAATATACTCAAACTCAAGTTTGAGTTTAAATTCGAGTCTTGGTTATAATTTAAAAATAGAGTAAAAATAAAATATAACATAATATTATAATTTAAATATTAACATAATAATATATATTATAATTAAAAAATAATATTATTTTTTAATATAATATTATTAAAAATATATATTTGACTTAGCATATTTATGTTTATGTGTGTACACTTGACTAGATTCATGAATCTTTAAGTCCGGTATTTTGCTATTCGAGCTTGATTCGAGTTCGACAAAAATCAAATTAAGCTTGCACCAAAGTTGAGCTTTGACAATTTATGAGCTGCTCGACTAATATGCATCTCTACTGTGGATCTTGGGTGAAATTATTAAAAATGAATTCATTTCACCCTAAAATAATATTATTAGATTTAAATTGTATCTTTCGCACAAATCAATAATTGATCTTTTAACACAACATTAACTATTGGATCATATCTCGTACAACTCTCAAAGCATCCCGAATGCTCTCTTTCATATGTTTGCATAAATACATTAGTGGCTATTGCATAACTCAAGAAAAAGGGTGAATCATTCTTTAGATACAATCCAAACCCAACATTATTAGGTGGATTCATTTCAATTTAAGTCCATGGTGGACCTCGTCCCGCTAATAATTTCATGATCATAAGTGTATCTCAACTATCTGGCTATGGTTTTGTCATCGTCAATAAGTCTTCTACACCTGCCTACGTTGTTCATGGAGAGCTTATTTGGGTCGTTCGCTTTAACCAATCTTGTCCATGAGGGCATCATATGTCTTAATGGAGGTGTCAAAATGACTCAGTTAAGCCCAATCCCTAAGGGTCTAAAATTTGATGGACCGAACCGGGCTAGGCCTAGCCAAAAAATGGGACATTATATAGCTAGCCTAGCCTAGTCCTTTAAGGCGTGGGCTGGACCATACCAACCCATCAATTTTTTTTTAAAAAAAAATAATCTAATAAAAAATCAACATATACTGGATGCTAACAAATCTACGTATCTTTAATTAAAACATTATCAATTCAAACATCTAAAATTCAAAACTTCAACCTAAACATTAATAAAGTACAAATTTAAAGTTTTAAACATTACCAATTCAATAATTCATCATACAAAATCATATAAAATTTAATATCCATAATAAATCATGGTGGTTTTTGTATGTTTCGTATGTTTTTATTGGCCCAATCGGTCTAGTCAGGCCCAACCCATCTCAACCCTTGGCCTGAGATGGGGTGGGCTAAAAAGTTTGATTATTATTTGGGCTAGTAATATGGCAACCCAGCCCATCCCATTTTTAGGATTGGATCTGGCTGGTCTTGTGGGCTAAGCCCATTTTGACACCAAGATGTATTAGCTAAGGTTGTAAATGGGTTGAGTTGACCCATGATCCTATTTGACGTATTTTAAAGGAGATTTTGAGTTCCAATCCAAAATTTGATCGGACTTTAACCTTTAAGGCCTGTTGACCTAAACTATAATTTTTGATCCATTGTTTAAATTTTAGTCCTGACGAGACAAAAATGCCCTCAATTCAAATACAGCATCTCTCCGAAATAAAATTTTGTCTTCCTTCTTTTTCCCCTTTTGGTACCCCAACGACCTCTGATGGATCAATTTTAGGGCGATTTGCCTTACATCACCAGCGGCATTATTTCTTTGGCAAAATCTTCAATGGCAAGGATGATGATGGAGGTGGCAGATAGAGGTAATTTTAATCATTTCATTTTTTTTTTGCCGATATTTTTCTTTTTGCCTCTTCAATGGCACTAATTCTTTTCCACTCTCCCTTCTTGTAGATTTTAGATAGAGAAGTTTCTAACTGCTGGGTCAGTTGTTAGGGTTACTTTTAGATATTTTAGTGTTGGACATTGTATTCCCTCCCTGTCCGAAAACCTCTATTCAATCTGAACAGAGGAAGAAGAAGAATCAATTGTCAGGTAGGTATTTTTCTTTTTGTTTCTACATTATATTTTATATTTATGATTCTTTTTTTGGTTTTGACTTTAACTAATTTTAATTTCTCAATTTATCCTTGAAAACATCCAATTCATGATGCATGTTTTCTTAAATTTAAGGCATTCAAAGATTTGAGAGAACATGTGAATGTAATTATAGGATATTGCATTTCTTTCATCGATAAACTCTAAAATTTTATATAAAAAAAATGAGAATTTAATTATCGATCCGCTATAACGAAAACTTTTCATTGCAAATTTAAATTAGAGTAATGACAGAAAATTTTACATCGAACTTCATAATTATAAATTTAAATTATTTTATCAACTTGAGTTAAACTATTAACACCGTAGAATAATGCATTTTAATTAGCAGAAGCTTTGCTATCTTAAATTTATTTTAAGTTTTTTGAGTTAAATTGGATTTATATTTGTTTACAATATTATGATGATATTTTTGATATGTATCATGTGAATTTGATTTGTGATGCAGTGTCAAGATGGCTAGTTCAAAAAGAGGCAAAGATTTGGGTATTGGTGCAATTAATATGGTAAATGAAAGATGCTATTTTAGTTACTATATTGAGGTTAAGATGGCTGCAACTCCATTTGCTCATTTGCTACGACCTCCATATATTAAGCAAAGTAGGCCACTTATAGATGCACTGTTGTTCTTTTGAAATGATGAGAAGGAGGGCTTTAGGTTGGATAGTACTATAGTTCCTTTTGTGGGGACTGACATTGCCCTCATCCTTAGTTTGAGGGCTATAGGTGATAAGATTGAATTGTATAGGAATGAGAAGATTCGGTCAGACCTCATCATCCAATTTTTTAATGGTGACTATAAAAAAGACTACTTAGAATTTAGTTAAAAATAGATTGATATCTCTTATTGGAAAGTCAAGATTGCAAGATGTAGAAGATTTTACCAAACATTGGGTTCTTTTTGTTTTTGTAACTATTCTTTTTTCAACCATACGATACCATATTCCAAAAGGATTATGTCAATATCTTGATGATTTGGATCATCTAGGTTCATATAGTTGGGGCCTTGCAGTTTTTTCTTTCCTTCGACAGTAAATCCCTAGCCTAGCAGAGAATGTATGCATGAGGAACATGATTGAAAGAGGCTCTATTGAGTATATGGATGAATGTACGATGGCTCTAGTGGTAAGCATATCTGTGTTTACTTTAAATTCAATTATTTGATAGTCAATATATTATGGTATCACTTACTTTAACATGGTATATAATTAGTCTAGTATGATTCATAGTTGATATAGAATGGCACACAATTAATTTATTATAGTACATAGTTATTGTATTATGGTACACAATTAATTCATATTGGTACACGCTTAATCTATTATTGTACATAGTTAATTTATATTTATATGTACAATTAATCTATATTGAAACATAGTTTTTTATGGTACACAATTAATTTACTATAGTGTACAATTAATCTATACTGAGTCACAGTTAATTTACGATAATACATAGTTAATTTATTATGGTACATAGTTAATTTATTATGGTATATAGTTAATTTAAGCTGGACATGGTTAATCTTTATTCATACATAGTTAATTTATTATGGTACATAGTTAATCCTTATTGGATCATAGTTAATTTAGTATAGTATACAATTAATTTATTATGGTATACGGTTAATTTATTATCTTACATAGTTAATCTTTACTAGATCATAGTTAATTTACTATAGTACACAGTTAATTTATCATAGTACATAATTAATCTATAACAGGTACACAGTTAAGTATTATGGTACATCATTAATTTATTATTGGTACATATTTAATTTATTATGTTACACAATTAATCTTTACTTAGTCATAGTTAATTTGCTATAGTACACAGTTAATTTACTATAGTACATAATTAATCTATAATAGGTACATAGTTAATTTATTATATTATATAATTAATATTTACTGGATCACAGTTAATTTATTATTGGTACATAGTTAATTTATTATGTTATACAATTAATCTTTACCGGATCATAGTTAATTTGCTATAGTACATAGTTAATTTACTATAGTATATAGTTAATATGTTATGATACACAGTAAATCTATATTTTTTTTGTATGATACATAGTTAGATTTCTCTAAAATATGCTACTTACATTGCTTTTTTTTGGTGCAGGCATGGGCTGTTGAGCATGCCAATAGTCTACTTGGAAAGCACAGACCATCATTTATTTATCCTCGTCTATTGCATTGGAATAACGCCCCATTTTCTCATAAGGTGGAGGCGATAATTGAAGCTATTAAGAAATTAAAAAAGTTTGAGGTATTAGCTTTTGTATCTAACATAATATAAATTTTAGTTTAATCATAACTAATCTTTTTGAAAATTTTTTCTATTTCATGATAGGCGATCCAGAGGATTGAGCCTAAGGAGGATGAGGTGCACCTTCCATCATAAAGGCCACAAGGAATAGTTTCAATAGAGGAGCAGACACGTATAAAATCTAACTTTTTTTAATTTTTTATATTTTATATTAGTTTTCTAATTTTTGTATTATTTTTTATTTGGCACACATATGCAATATGCCGGCATATAGTAAAGTTCATCTTGCACACACTTATAATACATTCTTAGACATTTTCTATTATGTCATTGTTTTCATGTCGCATACACTTATTTTCGTTTAGTACATAGCCATTTGGCACATAGTTCATCTTATTCTCACTAATACCATCTCCAATATTTTTATGATTTTTTGGATCCATCGTCTAGCAAACCCAAACAAGATCCAATTAATGCTCTAGAGATGTGGATTGCAGCAGTTGAGAGATCCTTGATTAGTTACGGCTTTCACTTAGGGGACCCTCAGCATCGAAGGATGCATGGATTGACGCCTTCAATAGGAGGCTTTCATGCATTCAGAAGATGCTCCAGAACAAGGACTTAATGCCGGCAATTGATATTGCAACCATGACTATAAATCCTTCTAAGGTGAGTACAATTATGTAGTTTTAATATTCATATATGAAAATGATGCTATTCCTGACGTAATTAATTTTTTTTATTAGATGAGAGTGGATCAATGTTTTATACGTGAAGAAACCTGTCCGACTGTAGTGGACACTACTATAGCTCATAGTAGTGAAGCAGTGGAGGTAATTTTTAGAAAAAAATATTTAAATATATATATATATATATATTTTTTTTTAATATCAATGCTTACTAAAATAATGATAAATAATATACATCCTTTTTAGGTTAATTACATGGCTGGAGTGGAGTGCGAGAAAGAAGGTGCTGCCGCAAAACTAATGTCCTTATTATGTAGGTGGATAAAATTAAAAGGTCAGAAGAGAAAACCCACAGAGAAGGAAAAGGCCACAATATACCTTCCTGAGATCTACAAACGTGCAAGAAAGAAACAGCAAGAAGGGAACATAGCTGAAGGAAGCATGGCCTTATCCACTAGCGAGAGTGATGCTGATCTAGATCAGTTTTTAATTTTGGAGTCTATCGCTACCGCACTGATGGAGCTAAGTGAATTAATTAAGAAACAAGGAGATCCTCCCCCACATAGCGAGGTTTAAAAATTTTTTGATGTATCAACTAACTGTATTTGTATTGTGTGCTTGTATGACATATAATAAATATTTAATATATTTATTTTAAATATTTTTTATATTTTATCACTTTTAGCATATTCGAGAGTCTACCATATTTATAGATCTTAAGTCATCGGTACTATTGGATAAGTCAAGATAATTGAAACACAGGCGTACATATCACAAGAAGGGGAGATATATACTACTATCATTTTTTAAAGCATCTGTTGATTTCTTTCTTGATGGTGATCACTTCGAGTAAGTAATTCTAATATTTTTGCATGCATCCCAGTGTTCATAACCGGCTCTTTTGTTATCTTAAATAAATTATTTTATTAAACCATATCCTATTATAATATCCATGCATATTTTATGTAGTGAGACTATCTAAGAGGATCCAGATACTTCTAAACTTTTTTTGCATATGTTACACATTAGATCGGCTCCTTAATGATGTATGAAAATTAACTACTCATAGTTTTTCTTGGATAAATATTTTATTTAATGATCTTAATAGTTTGATTTGCATTAACTATAGCTTGTTAATGTATACTTCCATGTAATGGAGCTATTCCACATAGAGAATAGGGAGCCTATGGAGAATGCTGCTCTATTTTTGCACTGTGAGATATAGATATGAAATTTAAGTATGTAATGCTAGAAATATCAACAAAACTTATTCAATAATTTATTTTACATGGCAACTAATGGATTCATTTGAATTATCCATCTTCTTCTTCTCATTTATCTATGTAGACTATTGTACTTCAATGCCTTTCTAGTGTCACTAAAGTGACTGCTGAAGCCACTAATCGTATCATTGATTCAGCACAATCAAGTATACAAAAATGATTGGCTGATATCCGATTATCAGATCTTCAGCATTGTAGGTACTTATTTATTTTCATGAATACTTCATGGCATTGGTACCTTTTAGTTTTAGATTTAAAGGAGCAATGATTTGACTGCTACAACTCATTGTGGAGCTTCAATGTATCTGACAACACAAATAAATAATTATGTAATATTGTATCCCATTTGTTTATTTCTTTTATTTTTAATAGCATCTATAACTGACGTGTTGTATTTCATACCATATGTAGGCAACGTTCGTAAGGTTATGGTTGTGTGAACGAGTAAGATTACACATCTCCGAATTCCAAGTTCGAGATGTTTGTGACTATTTACAGCAGAAATATGATAGTGTTGATTGTAGTGTGTATATGATGATGTTTGCGGAGATACTTACAAGAGGTAGCTCAAGACCATTACACGATATTTTTAAAGATGCCCCATTATGCAGGAGTTGAGTTACAGTAAATATTCTATTTCATGGATACTGTGTATCATATAAAAAATTTTGGTGTAGTATGAAAAGAAGATACCGGTTTCTAAAGATCAGGACATATTATTTTTTGTAACCAGTCTTGATGATTAATTTCAATTGTAAATTATGACGTTGTATTGATTATCAATTATACTTAATACTATCCAAAATTTTTCAACATAAAATTTGACCTTGTGAGCTTTTGTGGTTTAATATTATAGTGCTTGATGACTACCATCAAAGGCAAATAACATGATGATGTTTAATATTATAAATTATAGATTGTGCCATGATACTTCAAAAGTATGCTACGATACATCCAAAGTATGTTGGTTCAGTGATTGTTACACAATTAATTCAATACTGCATACAGTTAAATGAATCCTGTGTGCAGTATTTTTAAGATTGCATATAGTTAAATAATTCATGCACATAGTTAATCTAAGTATCACGGCACACTTTTGAAGTATCAAGGCATGCCGAGCATTTAAAGTATCGTGGCACACTTTTAAAGTATTGTAGCACGCTAATTTAAGTATCAGGGCATACTGAGCATTTGAAGTATCGCGGCATGCTTTTAAGGTATCACGACATGCTAATTTAAACATCGAGACATGCCGAGCATTTGAAGTATAGCGGCATGCTTATGAAGTATCGTGACACGCTAATTTAAGTATTGGGACATGCCGAGCATTTGAAGTATCGTGGCATGCTTTTGAGGTATCGCGGCATACTAATTTAAATATCGAGGCATGCCAAGCATTTGAAGTATCGTGGCATATTTTTGAAGTATCGCGACACGCTATTGAAGTATCTGGACATGCCGAGTATTTGAAGTATCATGGCATGCTAATTTAAGTATCAGAACATGCCGAGCATTTGAAGTATTGCAGCACGCTTTTGAAGTATCGCAGCATGCTTTTGAAGTATCAGAGTATGCCGAGCATTTGACGTATTATGGCACACTTTTGAAGTATCGCGGCATGCTTTTGATATAAGATTTGGTGGTGCTCCCAAGCCTTAAAAGGCCACGAGAGGAGCCAGGGTGTTGGCTCCGAAAGTCTAGGATGGATGTAAGTCATAAGGCACATAGGAATTGTCTAGGTGAAGGCGGCGTGCAGTCCTGCACGAACTCGAGGTTTAGGTATGAAAATCTTGAGGAGACTTGGTAGGTGTTTTGGAGACCTAAGATGGAAGGTAGAGCCTTAAATTAATTATGTGCAGTCTTTAATTAACTGTGTACAAACTTAAATTAACTATGTACAGCCTTAAATTAACTATATGTAATCTTAAATTAATTGTATATAGTATTCATTTAACTGTGTGTAGCCTTAAATTAATTATGTAGTATTAAATTAACTATGTGCAGCCTTAAATTAACTATGTGCAGTATTAAATTAACTATATGCAGTCTTTAATTAATTATGTGCAGCCTTAGATTAATTGTGTAGTAATAAATCAACTGTATGCAATCTTAAATTAACTATGTGCAGTCTTAAATTAACTATATACAGTATTAAATTAACTATATACAATCTTAAATTAACTATATATAGTCTTAATTAACTATATACAATCTTAAATTAACTATGTGCAGTATTCAATTAACTGTGTGCAGCCTTAAATTAACTATATGCAATCTTAAATTAACTATGTGCAGTATTTATTTAACTGTATGCAATCTTAAATTAATTATGTACAGTCTTTAATTAACTATGTACAATCTTAAATTAACTATGTGCAGTCTTAAATTAACTATGTACAGTCTTAAATTAACTATCTACAGTCTTAAATTAATTATGTACAGTATTCATTTAATTATATACAGCCTTAAATTAATTATGTGCAATATTCATTTAACTGTGTGCAGCCTTAAATTAACCATGTACAATCTTAAATTAACTGTATGCAGTATTCATTTAACTGTATGCAGTCTTAAATTAACTATGTACAGTATTAATTTAATAGTACACAGGATTTATTTAACTATATGTAGCTTTTGAAGTATCGTGGCATGCTTTTGAAGTATCGTAACATACTTTTGGAATATCGTGGCATGCTTTTGAAGTATCACGACACGCTTTTAAAATATCCTGATATGCTTTTGAAGTATCGCGGCATGCTTTCGTAGTAACTTTCATATCATTATTTTAAGTATATAGAGTAGTTAATTTTCTTGTCATGGAATATTATTTCAAGTATAACTTCCGTATCATTACATACTTTTGAAGTATCATGGCATGAAATACTTTTGAAGTATCATGGCACGCTTTTGAAGTATTGCGGCATATTTTTGACTGTGTGCAGTCTAAAATTAAATGTGTGTAGTATTAAATTAACTATGTACAGTCTTAAATTAACCGTATGCAGTATTCATTTAACTGTGTGCAATCTTAATTTAACTATGTGCAGCCTTAAATTAACTATGTACAGTATTCATTTAACTGTGTATATTCTTAAATTAAATATGCAGTATTCATTTAACTATGTACAGTCTTAAATTATTAACTATGTGCAGTATTCATTTAACTATGTACAGCCTTAAATTAACTGTATGTAGTATTCATTTAACTGTGTGCAGTCTTAAATTAACTGTGTGCAATCTTATATTAACTGTATACAATATTTATTTAACTGTGTGCAGTCTTAAATTAACTGTGTAGTATTAATTTAATAGTGCGTAGGATTTATTTAATTATATGCAGCTTTTGAAGATCGTGGCATGCTTTTGAAGTATCGTGGCACGCTTTTGAAGTAACTTCCATATCATTATTTCAAATATATAGAGCAGTTAATTTTCTTGTCATGGAATATTACTTCAAATATAACTTTCATATCATGGCATGCTTTTGAAGTATTGTGGCATATTTTTGATTGTGTGCAGCCTTAAATTAACTGTATCATCATACATTAGAGTGTGCTAGTACACCACACTAATACTAACAATGTGTTAAATTTCATTATATTCAAAAAATAATAATGCCCAAAATTTATAATTCTTAGCAAAGCATATAAGTTCAATGAAGAAACGATTGAATAACTAAAAAAAGATAGATGTTTTTAGGTTTTACCAGTTCACAAAAAATTACACTTTCAAAATATTCAAACTGTCTACTTTTGATAAAACGACTCCAATCTAAAATATTACTCTAAAGGATCATTACATGTTCTTTTGTTGTGTCCTTCCTTTCCACATCATCCATATTTCATATTTCTTGATGAATCTATTTGTGAAACTCTTCTCTTCTTTCGAGGTCTGCAGGACGAGTCTTTGTGATAGGAGGTAAAATATGAATATCATCTGAGATAGTCTAGATCACCTCAATATCAGAAATTGGATAGATGAATTTTGCATATGCTGCTCTATATATTTTAGCTTGAAAATAATTATCGGTAAAGTGATATAATGATCTACCAACTTTCTCAATACATGCACATGCGGGCTTACATGGCATCCGAAAGATTTGTTAATCACCACAAGAGCATGTGCATTCCTGTAGGTCAACTTGACATGAGTACTTCATATCCTTTACATCATAAATCATGATACTTGATATAAAGATAGATAACCTATGACCCTCTTCTGCATTTCTTTGCAATACCTTTTTAGGATCAGGACAAAGATAGGTTTGGATGCTATAACCCCGACTTCATCTATCGTGCATTAATTGCATAATTTGGATTCTTATATGATCAACCATTTGAGGAATGGAAAGATGTCGAGCCTCCAAGATCCAACTATTAAAACATTCAGCAATATTAGATGTCATTATATCCCAATGTGGACCTAGAAAGATTGAATTTGTCCAATGCTCCGGCTTCACATGCGCTATAAAGTTTCTTGCACTCTGAACTTCTGCTATAAGTTTGCTCATTAATTTTTGAAAAATATTCAGTCTTGGAGTATATGCAGCAATATTTAATAAATCAACAAATCTGTTCCTTTGACTTGCAGGATAATGGACAAGCACCTGCATGTAAAACAATAAAACAAGAACATATACAATAGTTGTATGTTAAAATACTCAACTAATTTAAAGATACGATTGATAATTTAGAAAAGGATGCTACATACCTGATTTTTAAAATGATCTTTAACATGATGGATACAGTAGGAGTGGAAGCTATCTATGAAGTACTTCGGCATTGCTTTCATAGGTCCCTGACGTCTATATGTCATAATCGTGAATGGTTGTTCATGATAGTCGACACAAGACTCTAAGGCTCATTTCAAAATCTAATAAAACCAGTCCTAATTATCATCATTCTCTGTATCAACAGTGGCATATGCTCTAGGAAACATATCATCATTCACATCTTTACCCGTAGCACCAAGTAAAACTCCTCCATCTTTATGCTTAATAAATATTGCATCCATGATTATCAGAGATCTACAATCTTTTATGAAATCATTAATTGATTCTTTAAATGAAATAAAAGACGTCTGAATCGATCATCGAGGGTTTCATACTCTGCTATACTGCCGAAATT
Source organism: Cocos nucifera (assembly GCA_006176705.1). Classification (NCBI taxonomy): domain Eukaryota; kingdom Viridiplantae; phylum Streptophyta; class Magnoliopsida; order Arecales; family Arecaceae; genus Cocos; species Cocos nucifera. The sequence continues at coordinate 28,989 of QRFJ01002768.1, forward strand.
GGTCTCAATAATGGCATTGCAGTATCATCGAATCTTTTCATAAGATACTGACCTCTGACTATAGAGCTCCTTAGTAGCAACCTCTTTCCCATGCCAAGCTTGATGATATGGTAATTCTACATTGAATTCACAAAGAATATCTTTTACAATATCAATTGGCCTATACAAAGGCATATCCTGAATTCTTTCTTTACAATATTTGAAACCCAATGTTTTGAAGCCTTAGGATGAGATCAAACTTTCAACCCTACTCAGCATGTATGTTCATTGTTCAATGTTTTGATTGCAAATTTATCTTGATTCCTAAAGCGAGAAGCATGAAGACGCCATCCACATCCTTTATATGCACACTCAACGGTCACATGCTGACGATCATTCTTCATAAATATAAAATCTCTGTAATTTATGATGTAGAAATTATGAATTGTAAGACGAAGGATTTTAACATTCTTAAATTTTTGACCTACTCCTTTTATAGAATTTTTCCAAATATTCAATGTGTTTCTTAGATTGAGTTCATCTTCAATGATAGTTTTTGTTTCTTCGACCACTCGAACAAAATTACTTGAGCTACCAAATGAGAAAAAATAAGATGAATTGCTCTTCTTAAATTTTTTTGAATAATCTACATATTTACCAATTTCTGATTGGTCACCATCCTTGAAATGTAAAAGAATCATTTTTTTAAAATATTAGTAAATATTGATTATCACATTAGATTAAGTCTAATTAGGACTACTAAAATTAATTGCAAATACATATTATATTACCTCATGTTGATGATCACATTATGCGATTCAGCCAATGACAAAGAATGATATACAACCATTTCAATTATTACAGCTTTTAACTTTACATGTATCTTATACATATTCCAAACATCCTTATCCATAGTGAGCGCAACGAGCATCCTTGAATTATTAGTGTTGGTGCAGAATTTAGTTGATATCGGATTGAGCTGGAGTGAAGGAGGACGAGGTCACCGTCGGTGACCTACAAAATAAAGTTCCATCTGGAGTCGGTGGTGGTGGCTTCGGTGGGACCCTCCGATGATCAAGTCAGCTCTTCTGACTAACAAAAATGGAGTGCTCAGAAAAGAGAAGTGATCTTAGAGCTTTTGAGGAGAGAGAAGAGTCTTGAGGAAACATGTCTGGAGGGTCCCTTTTATAAATGGAGCTTGAATGATGGTGATGACCATACCATCTAGTAGCGGACCGCTTTAGGCCGCATGAAGTTCGGTATGGAGAAAATGGTGTCATCAGATTGGTAGTGACAGTCATGTCGTTCGATCGTGGGCTGCATGAAACTAATTACGGAGAGAGTAGTATCATCAGTAATGGTGATCATGTCATCCGATCATGGGCCACATGGGGCTTATTACGGAGGAAAAGATGCCGTCAGACTGATAGTGACGGCCATACCACTGAGGTTCAATAGCCATAGGTGAAGAATCTCGATGTATATTCATTTTAGGGGAGCTCGAACTCTTAAGGAGGATATGTCTGAAGGAGATCATCCGGAAGAAGTTCAATCGAAGGAAAGTTCGAAAGGAGCTTGACTGTTGAGGAGTTCGATCGACTGAAGGAGTTCGACTAAGACTCAACCGCTAAAAAGTTCGAAAAGGGCTCGACCGTTGAGGAGTTCGATCGGCTGAAGGAGTTCGGCTAAGACTCGACCACTGAAAAGTTCGACTAGGGCTCGGCTGCTGAGGAGTTTGATCGGCTGAAGAAGTTCGACTAAGACTCGACCGCTGGAGAGTTTGAAAGTGGCTCGACTGTTGAGAAGTTCGATCGACTGAAGGAGTTCGACTAAGACTTGACTGCTGAAAAGTTTGAAAGGGGCTCGACCGCTGAGGAGTTCGATCGGTTGAAGGAGTTTGACTAAGACTTGATCGCTGAAGCTTTTTCATGACTACCGATCGTATTAGACTGAGTATCGAATTAGACTTCGGTAGGAGTGGGATTTATCCCCAATACTAGTGCTTCCACTTTCGAGTTTGAAATTTGAAGAAAGAAAGTGCAGAAATGATGACTACCGAAGTCTTTTTTAGGGCTCTACGTCGGTTCAAGTTAATGCTCGAGAGAGATCTCACCTTCTGCAGTCGAGGTTGAAGTTTGGAAGAGATCTTATCTCCTGTAGTCGAGGTTGGCTCAAAAAAGATCTCATCTCCTACAGCTGAGGTTGAAGCTCTTGGTAGATCTTATCTCCTGCCAAAGTTGAAGTTGAAGTTGAGGATCGGAGGATCTCATCTTCTGCAATCGAGGTTGACCCAGGCGCTCGGAAGAGATCTTATCTCTGGTCGAGGTTGACTTGATCGCTCGGGAGAGATCTTATCTCTGGCTGAGGTTGAAGCTCAGAGGAGATCTTATCTTCTGCAGTCGAGGTTGACTCGATCGCTTGGGAGAGATCTTATCTCTAGTCGAGGTTGACTCGATCGTTCGAAAAAGATCTTATCTCTGACCAAGGTTGGCTCGATCACTTAGGAGAGATCTTATCTCTAGCCGAGGTTGACTCGGGCACTTAGGAGAAGATCTTATCTCTAGTCGAGGTTGACTTTGATCACTTGGGAGAGATCTTATCTCTGGCCGAGGTTGGCTCAATCTCGAAAGAGATCTTATCTCTAGCTGAGGTTGACTCGATCGCTCAAAAGAGATCTTATCTCTGGCCAAGATTGGCTCGATCACTCGAAAGAGATCTTATCTCTGATCGAGGTTGGCTCGGGTGTTTGGGAGAGATCTTATCTCTAGTCGAGGTTAACTCGGGCGCTCAAAAAGAGATCTTATCTCTAGCCAAGGTTGGCTCGATCACTCGGAAGAGATCTTATCTCTAGTTGAGCTTGATTTTGGTCGTTCGAAAGAGATCTTATCTCTAGCTGAGGTTGACTTTGGTCGTTCGGAAGAGATCTTATCTCTAGCCAAGGTTGACTCGATTGCTTGAGAGAGATCTTATCTCTAGCCGAGGTTGACTTTTATCGCTCGGGAGAGATCTTATCTCTAGCTAAGATTGACTCGGGCACTCGAGAGAGATCTTATCTCTAATCGAGGTTGACTTTGGTTGCTTGGGAGAGATCTTATCTCTAGCTGAGGATGGCTCGATCGTTCGAAAGAGATCTTATCTCTAGTTGAGGTTGGCTCGATCGTTCAAGAGAGATCTTATCTCTAGCCGAGGTTGGTTCGATCGCTCGAAAGAGATCTTATCTCTAGCCAAGATTGACTTCGATCGCTCAGAAGAGATCTTATCTCTAGCCGAGGTTGACTCGGACGCTCGAAAGAGGTCTTATCTCTAGTCGAAGTTGATTTTGATTGTTCGAAAGAGATCTTATCTCAGCCCGAGATTGACTTCGATCGCTCGGAAGAGATCTTATCTCTAGCTAAGATTGGCTCGATCACTCGAGAAAGATCTTATCTCTAGCTGAGGTTGACTTCGATTACTCGAAAGAGATCTTCTCTCTAGCCGAGATTGGCTCGATCGCTCGAAAGAGATCTTATCTCTAGTCGAGATTGAAGGACTTCGACCTACTTATGTTAAGATGAGGTTCTCCTTCTATTTCTAACACGACCACTATTGATTGCTTCTTTTCCGTCATTACGTAGTTTTTGCTCCAAGAAATAATATTATTGAAATGGAAGAATTTTATTAAAAGAAAATTACTGGCAGTGTATTCCTAAATTTTTTTTATGTTTTAGGATCATGGGAGCGTTGTTCCTTCGAATCCCTTTAGCCGACCGAACTGGTGTCGGAGCCTACCGATGCATGGCCTGCATTGCCTCCATGAGGCCATAAACCTACTGGACCAGCAGATTGAACTACTCCGCATCTACCGCAGCTATAGGTGGGACCTACATTATCGAAAATGAAGCGGAAGCAGATGGATCCAAACGGGATTGGGCCGTAGAGGCCATCGATCGTCGGGTCGAAGCTCTCCTGGGAGGCATTTTCTCTCGGAAAAGAACTCTAGAGAGGAAGAAGGGGATCTCTCGAGAGGGAAGAGAGAGGTCATCGTTGAGCACTTCTTTAAAAATAAGAAAATCTCAAGAATAGAGGGCCCTTCTTCTAGCGCCAATTCCATTAATACAGAATTTGGTTGACGTCAGATCGAGCTGGAGTGGAGGAGGACGAGGTCACCATCGGTGACCTACAAAATAAAGTTCCATCCAAAGTCAGTGGTGGTGGCTCTGACGAGACCCTTCGATGATCAAGTCAGCTTTTTTAGTCAATAGAAATGGAGTGCTCAGGAAAGAGAAGTGACCTTAGAGCTTTTGAGGAGAGAGAAGAGTCTCGAGGAAACATGTCTGGAGGATCCCTTTTATAGATGGAGCTTGAATGATGGTGATGACCATATCGTCTGATAGCGGGCCACTCTAGGTCGCATGGGATTTGGTACGGAGAGAGTGGTATCGCCAAACTGGTAGTGACGGTCATGTCGTCCGACCATGGGCCGCATGGGACTGGTTACGGAGAGAGTGGTGTCACCAGTAGTTGTGGCCATGTCATTCGATCATGGACCGCATGGGACTTGTTACGGAGGAAAAGATGCTGTCAGACTGATAGTGGTGGCCATACCACCGAGGTTCAACAGTCGTAGGTGAAGAACCTCGACGTATATCCATTTCAGGGGAGCTTGGACTCCTAAGGGGGATACGTCTGAAGGAGATCATCCGAGAGGAGTTCGGTCGAAGGAGAGTTCGAAAGGAGCTCGACCGCTGAGGAGTTCAAAAGAGGCTCGACCGCTGAGAAGTTCGATCGACTGAAGGAGTTCAGCTAAGACTCGATCGTTGAAAAGTTCGATAGGGCTCGACCATTGAGGAGTTCGACTAAGACTCGACCGCTGAAAAGTTTGGAAGGGGCTCGGCCATTGAGAAGTTCGGTCAATTGAAGGAGTTCGATTAAGACTCGACCATTGAAGCTCTTCCGTGACTATCAGTCGCATTAGACTGAGCATCGGACTAGACTTCGACATGAGCGGGGTTTATCCTCAACAGTTAGGAACATAGAATTTTATATCAATCATCATAGGAGATAAATACTTCTATCTCTTCACTATTTCATCAAAAATATAATTGAGAGTTATGTTTTATAAAATTAAAATGATATGAGCTTCATTATCATAAGAGCATACAGCCATAAAAATCAGATTTTTACTATTTTTACAATCCATGACTTCTAGAAATCTAGATGAAGTGTTTAAAAAAGACATCAATAAATAATAAAGATGTTTAGAACATGAAGACAACAAAATGAGCTAAGAACAACTTTATACAGAAATTTAATACATACCTGCACCTTAATTTCACAATGAAAATAAGAAGACTACATACAACATGGCAAGGTAAGAAGATTTGGTTATCTTGGAAGGCTACGAACATTGAAAATCTACGATATTATAAACACGGCAAGCTAAGAAGGTTTGCTTATCTAGGAAGGTTAAGACACTACTACAGAATCAGGCTACGATAGTGATTTGTATCCGCTATCATAGCCCAAAAAAATTATTGCTATAGGATATGGCAGCGGTTAGCTAACTATTGCCACTACAGTCATCATCGTAGGTTTATGGTAATGGTTATTGCAGCGGTTATTGAAACGACTGTCATAGACTTGTCTATGGCAGAGCTTATGAAACCATTGTGATAGATTGATCTATGGCAACGGTTATGGAACCGCTGTGATAGATTGGTCTATGGCAGCGGTTATGAAATCATTGTCCTAAGCTTGTCTATGGTAATGATTACATAATCGTTGCCATAGGTCTAATGCAGCGATTGATATATTGCCTACGATAGTGGTTGGCACATCTATGGCAACGATTGTAAAATCGCTGCCGTAGCTTCTGAATAATTAAAAAAATATAAAAGTTTTAATTTTTTATATATTTTATCTGATAAATGCAGAGATATATAACATAAAAATATTATAAACATAAAAATATTTTTAAAATACTAAAATTTTATTATCAAATAAAATTTATTATAATATTTTTCTAAAAAAATGCATCAAAAGTTTTCTAAATCTACATTGTCATCGTCCCCGGAAGATAGAGCATGTGCTAGAGCTGGAGCCTGAGCCGAAGCTGGAAGAGCTGGAGTTGGAATGCGTGCCAATATATCCTCAAAGCCCATGAAGGCACCTCTAAAATGTGCATTGAGCGTCGACACTATGTCTCCCACGATGCCCTCCAGATGAGATACGCGCTCCTTAGTCCGATCTGCCCACGTCACAGCATAATCTGCCCGTGCCAACACTGCCTCAAGCTTCTTCCGACTGACGATACTAGAAGCCTATGAAGAGACGCTCGTCTCTAACCAATAGCTGATCGACGTATGTTCGGGCCTGCATCAGATCCTCCCAGAGTGCTCAGGCTCCAAGATCTGAGACGGATGGTCATAAGGGCCAAAGGTATCCAGGCCCTCGCTCGCGAGCACATCTAACTAATCTTGTAATTATAAATATAAATAAAATTTTATAAGAAATACTATAATACTAATCATATATACTAATATATTTAATACTTACAAAAATTCTTTCGGTCGCAGCATTCATCAGCCTGTCCTTCTTGTCCGTATGGTTGGATCAAAAGATCTCGCTATGACTGAACATCACTCTATCTCTCATCAACTATAATAATGGATCAGTTTATCAAAAATATGAAAAAAATATCAATTTAATTTATCTAATAAGATTTAGAATTTATTATCTCTCTATGTACACGATTGGCTATAAACTCACGATCGAGAGTGTGCATATACTCCTGGGCTGCCTGATTCTCTCAGTTCTGATGGGAGGTAACCTAACAAGTATTCAAATAAATAATAAATATTTAAAAAATATTTAAATATAATTTTAAATATATTAAAAAATTTAAAAATTAGTAATTTTACTTCGAACTCTTGGCTCCTCTAATATGTAACCATCCTCTTCCACTGACTCGGAGGACAGTCCTGTATCCAAGGAATAAGCTCTTCTGGAGTGTCTCATTGGTGCTTGAGCTATCCTCTATGGAGCTTGATCTTATAGCTCCAGTACAACTTCTCGATCTTCTTCAGTCGGGCATCTTGAGCCCTTTCATGATCAGAAATGTCGTACCTCCTCTATATAAAATTATCAAAAGTCAGTTATAAAATTATTCTAATTAAACATAGTATAAATATGTAAAATACATAAATATAATTAAGATGCATTTACCTATATCTTCTTCCATACTCGATCCCTGATAGTATCATCCATCAATCGCTAGTCTCTGAATTTTATGGAAATAATGTCTGATCGTCTCACAAGCACTCTAAAAAAGGAATGCATCTCCCGCGCAGTCTCTCCTACCAACACGACATGACCTAAGGCATGGCATGGTACGGCCCAAGACACGGCACGATCTACCGACATGCCACAGCCCATGATATGGTATGGCACGGCCTACTAGCACAGCTCAGATGCGGAGCTCCATGTAGTCATTCGAGGGGCGGGGGTTGCAATCTCTGGGCAACAAATTTAACATTTTGAACAATAATATTAGCAACATATCAATAAATAGACTCTAATAATTATACCAAAATGTTAAAGTCATCGCCTAGTGGTATCTACAATATGGACATCACCATCACTCCTGACAAATATGTCTGGGACCTCGATAGTATCAGGTAAGTTTTATCCTAGAGGAGCACTTTGTATGCATGGTCCAACATCATTATCAACTTTGGTATCATCAAAAATATGCCTAGTTTCGAATCTCCCTCCTTTCCTCTCCCTTTCTTAATTTTGGATCCCGAAATTGGATCCAGATACCCAAGATTCATTAGGGTCTGGGTCTGGTACTTCAAGTACGAATCCATCGGGTATTCGGGTTCGGATATGATACCAGTAATTAAAATCGGATCTGGATCTGAATATCCAAGTTTCAATCCAAACCCGATCCATTGATAGGTCTAATCTAGTGATTAATAAATAATATTATAAAATTAAAATAAAAGATATACCTATGACTATAGAGAAGGGGTCGCACCGAAAGCTCTAATGGTCACTGGAGGAAGACGATAGTGCTAGAGGTAACCTACGAAATAATAGCAAGATAGTGAGATAGAGAGAGAAAGAGAAAGAGGAAAGAGAGAGAGGGAGAGGGGGCCTGGAGGGGCACCGTGATGGGGAGGCCAGGGGATGGGGAGGGCATGGGTGGTGGCGGTCGAGGATGGGGAGGACAGGGGCGAGCGACTGAGGATGGAGATGGCGGGGGGCGAGCGACGGCGGCCGGGGATGGGGAGGGTGGGGGCGGGCAGCGGGGGGCGAGCGATGGCGATCGAGGATGGGGAGGGCGGGGGGCGAGCGCAGCGGTCGGGGATGGGGAGGGTGGGCGGCCCTATCGGCGGCGGTCGAGGATGGAGAGGGCAGGGGCGGTGGCAGCCGGGGATGGGAAGGCAGGGGCGAGCAGTCGGGGATGGGGAGGGCAAGAAGAGGCGGTGGTCAGGGATGGGGAGGTGGGCGACGGACGATCGGGGATGGGGAGGGCAGGGGATGGGTGGCCGTGGCTGGGGATGGATGGAGTCTCACCGACCATGGAGAGGAGGGGAGAGAGAGAGCGTGCACGGAAGAAAAAAAAATTAGAATTTTTTAACCTAACCTACGGTAGCGATTTTTGAACCACTGCCATAGATCTATGACAATGGTTATGGTAAACCATTGTAATAGATCTATGGTAATGATTTATAACCACTGCCATAGATTTATAGCAGCAGTTTTTAGTAACCACTGCCGTAAGTTAGAAATAAATTTTTTTTTATTTTTTTTAAAATATTATATAATTTTAAAATTTAATGCTCATCTTCATTATTCATTATCTAAATAATTATCATTAGAGTATCATCACAAAAGATCACCTCGATCCAATGGCCCTAGCTTCATCGATCAGAAAAATTCGATTTCGACAATCACGAACGATGATGCAATGACTGATAGATGAAGACCTCCGATCGGTTCAAAAATCTGCAAGGATGATCTCGGTGATATTTGTAGCATACTATCAAAGTTTTACTTCAATCGAGTATTGTTATCATGATCAATTTAGTACGGAATGATTTCGACCGTTAAATTAGAAATAAGGAATCAAAGAGCTAAACGACATCCGATTATGAGATAATTTTTTAGTTAAATAATTTTTACTATAATTTTAATCATTTTATACAGCGATGATAGTAAAATTTAAATCATTTTCATATGAACTGTTCACATTAAGCAGATATTGCAAAAGCACGAGTATATATATATAACAACCAATAGAGTTTAAGAATGGTTATCAGATGATGTATAGTTTTAGATTGTTCTTAGTCTCACGAGTTGAATTTTATAATCATTACTATAAAAAATAATTAAAATAGTAGCCAAGATTATTTATAAAAAAAATTATCTCATAATCGGATATCGTCTGATCCTTTGATCACTCGTTTATCATTTAATGGCCAAAATTAATCTATACTAAATTGACCAAGATAATAATATCTGATTGAAGTGAAACTTTGATAGTATACTACAAACATAACTAAGATCATCGTTACAGATTTTTAGACCTATCGGAGGTCTTCATCTATCAGATCATCGCATCGTCGTTCGTGATCATCGAAATCAAATTTTTCTGATCGATGAAGCTAGGACCATCAGATCAAGGTGATCTTTTACGACGATACTCTAATGATAATTATTTAGATAATGAATGGTGAAGATGGATATTAAATTTTAAAATTATGTATTATTTAGAAAAATATATATATTACAATGGTTACAAATAAATGCTACCATAGATCAACATATAGCAGCGTTTACAAGGAACCCTTGCTATAGGTCTGACATATGGCAGTAGTTATAAGGAACCGTTGCTATAAGTCGGACATATGGTAGCAGTTACAAAAAATCGCTGCCATAGGTCGGACTATGGCAGCGGTTTGTTGTAACCGCTGCTATAGGTCGGACCTATAGCAACGGTTTCTTATAACTACTGCCGTAGACTCTATTACAGCGATTTCAAAAACCACTGCCATAGTATGTGCTGCCGTAGGCTCTTTTTATAATAGTGAGAACAACAGCTAGAATGGACAATCTTATTTTCTATTATTTCTGATATTAACCAATGAGAATCTGCGATCAAATATGACGTCCTACAAATTCGAAAATAACAGAAAAGGAAGTCCCAAAAAATCTATAAACCATAGATATGGAAAGAAGTCCAGAACGCAAGAAAGAACTGGAATAAGGAACATTTCCAAACATGAAGTCTCTAAGGATAACTTGGGTATTTTGAAAAAATGAATGGCACCAAAAGGATGTTTTATTAAGAAAAGTATAAAGATAGGGACCGACAATTAGAGTCTTAGTCAACGGAGAGTTTTCATTATAGTGGCATCAAATAAGAGATCGGTAATTAAATTTTTGTATTTTAATTGACATTTGAGTTGAACCAAGATGATCTCAAATATTGCTTCTTTTTTTTAAATCAAGTCAAGCTCAAGCTTGGATGTTAAAACTCTATCGATCTCAAGTTGAGTTTTTATTGCAAATATTCTGAATTGAGTCTAGCTTAAGTCTTTAGCTACTTAGCTGGGTTCGACTCAACTTGATTGCACCTATAGTTCATGGTGAATTTGATCTATCTTATAATTTTTTCAAAGAAGAGATCTAGTCTCATGCTAAGTCGACTCAGTTTTTAACTTGAAAGCTGTCGCATGCATTGCAACCTCCCCTCTCCAATCAGGAATGCGCTCGGAAGTCAGCCTTTGCCCATAGCTTAGGGCTCGTTCTTTTGTAGATAAATATCATGAAAAAGTTGGTCTATTTTTTTATTGACTAACTTATTTATGTTCTCATATTTTTCAAGATGAGAAGGTTACTTTTCCATAGATAATATTTATCCATGAAATGAAAAAAGATTTTATCCACCCAAAAGATAGCTAAATCATTTTTTCATGAGTCAGTAAAGTAGATATTTAATTTTATACTTAAAATATTCCATCATCATTTCCAATATTCTCATCATTTAATACTCAATAACTTAGCTATCCATTTTCTTCAAATATAAAAAATATAAAAAATATTATAAAAAAATATGAATAAATTTTAACAACTTATCCGAAAAAGTATAATGTAAAAGAATATGAATAATAGATTTCGTAGCAACTTGCCCATGCATAAAAAAATAAGTAAATTTTTTTTTATCTAAATATTATTTAAAAAATATTTATTTTTAAATAATATTTAAAAAATATTTATTTAGAAAAATATAAGTTTAGATAAATATTTTATCTGTAAAAAAACGATCCGTTAATGGTACCAGGCTGGGTCTCATGGCCGGAATGCCCGACCACATGCTGGCCGAACGACGGCCGGTGGCTCTGCCCAGCTCAGCTGTCTCCAGAGCCTGCTCTTTGGTGGGGATGTTGTCCTTGGTGATGACCTTTCCTGACCGTCCCTCCCAGAAGGTGCACTCCCAGTGAAATCCCATTGTTAACCATCCATTCACAACTTCTAACTGTCTGGAGTGTTTTCGGTAGTGAATCACCGAGTGATAAAAATTAGTGATTTTGCACCCATCAGATATTTGCGAACCTTGAACATTTGGCATCAAACTTAATTAATCTGTGGGATAAAATGAAACTATTCATATCATGACAAACTCAATGGATGGTTGCAGCACCCACATTGTGAGTGATAAATTCTTTGCAAGCCAAATCCTAAACACTCTAGACTCGTTTGGCTCGTGCAAAAAATTTTTCGTTCTAAAACTAACATTTTAGAAAGTTATATTCTAAAAATAAAATTTTTATATATTTAATTAATTATAAAAATTAATTTATTAAAAAATAATTTATATTTGCTTGAACATTTATTTTTTTAAAAAAATTATTTAGAACATCCATTATATTCTTAATAGATATAAGACCATATATTTTACTCCTAAATTTAAAATACATAATAATATTATATTTATATTTATATAAAAATAATATTATAATATTATATTATATAATTTATTATATTAATATAATATTAATATATATTATATTATGTTAATACAAAATTTATATTTTCATATAATAAATTTATTAATATCTTCATAAATATAGTATTATATTAATATATTAATATAAATACTATATTGATATTAATAAAAATATTATATTAATATAAATATTAAAATATAATAAATATTATAATATTCATATTAATATTAAATTTATATAAAAATTAAAAAAATATTAATATAATATTATATTATCATTATTTAATATTTTATTTTAATCATCCATAATTTTTATAAAATTTTAGCCATAGATTTTAAAAAAATATTTTAAAAAAATATCATAATTTTTTCTTCTATAAAAAATAACAAAATCTATCTCTTCCATGGATATTTATGTCGCATAAAATATAAAAAATAAATTTTCATAAAATTTTTTTTTTCATTCCCTCTTATTTTAAAACTTCAATCAAATAAAAAACTTCCTCTCTTTCCTTCCTCACCTCCGATAAACCAAGCGAATCCTCTGCCCACAAACTCTAAACGAGAAATGAGTGAAATAAGAAAAGAACTTGGCATTATGATTCTTGATTTGCAGCAAGTCCAACATCAACAGTTAGCTCACATGAGTTCGGAATGCAGCGATTGTATTCCAACGCTGTATGATGAGGCAATCAATTAACAAAATGGCTAAAAGGAATTCTTTGTCGACCAAAGCTCCGCTCGTGGAGTGGAGGCGGCTGGCAACCAATGGCAATCTGATATCCAAGTTCACAGCTAATCCAATGTACATCACTGATTAAGCAGAAAGTAATGCTACGACAAGTAAACAGAGAGAGACAACACATTAACAACATCCGAATAAAAATCCCATCCTCCACATAGTTTTACACTCTTAATGTTTGCCTATTGGAAATAATTCAATCACTCGCTAAGCTATCAAATATAGCATGAACAGTCCAAGGATTTAAGAACAAATGTTTATTGTGATGCTCAAAAACCATCCATGCCTGTTAGTCATCATCTTCAAGAACACTGCGACGCCTCTGAATCTGAAGAACCAAATAAAAGTTAAGAATCAACAAATGTGACTCGTATGGTATGGATGAATTTTGCTATCAATGCTTGTTAAAGATCTAGGCTGAGAATTTCATATTAACACTGAAAGGTCATATAAAAGACTTGAGAAGTAAGATGTATATGTTAAAAGAAAGGCAAGATACATACGGTCACTTTGGTCTGTTTGCTAGTTTGGATGTTGATCTGCTCAAGAAGTGATATGAGCCTCTCCTCAGATACCTACGGATGACATAAATCAAGAGTCTTTCCAATATCAAACTTTGCAATAAATAAATAATAAAACAGCAGGCTTAGTTTGAACTATCATTCCAAGTCCCTTAGACATGATACCTATGTTTTTCTCTTACCTTTTCAGCTATCTGTCCCATTTGAGCAGCTCGTAGGAGAACATCCTCTACACCTCTTGCCTTCTCAGGTTTAACCAAAGCAATTCGAGCAACTGTTAACATGAAATCACCATCATCATCCTCAAAGCTTAAACAATATAGTTAGCTGAAGATCAGGCTGTAAAATATATTGTGAGGATATATTGAAACATCTAAAGCATTCATGGTATGGTTCAACATCTACTACAATGGGTTATAGGGCCAAAAAAGACATACCAAAAAAACAAAAAAGTCTCTTTTAGGAGGAGACTTCTTTTATTACCATGTATGTGCATATTGGACCATCTGGATTTGATTTCATTGCCCCAGACACCCCAATCCATAACAGTAATAACTTGATTTTAGCTTCCTGACATGCAACACCACCGCAATGTCAATGCAGCAAAATACATAATAGCGGTTATGAGCTATTTAGAAGCTCAAATTTCCCATCGGTATTATTTTCTTTACATGGTGCTTACGCTGAGAAGAGTTGAGCTTACTAAGGAAAACTTGGCCAGGAATTTGGGCAATCTAGTCCCACAGTTTTGAGATTTTCGGAATACATGGAGTCACCTCATAAAGAGATGATGGTATTCAAAAATTTTGGGATTACAGGTTTGGATTGTCTTCCTAATCCCGTCCATTCTTTCCCCCTAAAACCCATTGCTGGTAGGTATTGAAAATTTTGGATATGCTTTCAAGCAAGTTTGCGGATTTGTTTTCTATTACTCTTATATGGTGTTTATCATCATCCTGCAGTTGAGCTCCTCCAAACTGATGTTCTCATACATAACTGAAAGATTACATAAAACAGTATATACCTACATTGTCTTGTATAATAGTATAATATATGTGGTTTTATTTGATTGTTTAATACAAACACCTTCATTGTACTGCTAAATATGCATCCCTGCACCCATGATCTTACTTAATGTGCGATGCTATGATGATCAGCAACTGTTACAGACTATTCTCACAAGCCCCCATCCAGGGACAAAAGATTACATGAATTTTGTTGCTTTCTTTCTTTCTTTTGCTCTTTTGTAAGAACAGCGAGGGGCTCTAACCCCAAACCCTACACCCATAGTCTCCCTCCATCTAGGTCAAAACCCAAGTAACTAGGAAAAAAGCCTAATGCTTGTGGAACCGGAGTACCGAGAAACAGGATTCCTAAAGGAAGGCCGACGACCTTCTGAATCGAACCCTGCCCCTTGCCCGCAAGGATGGTACCATCCTAACTAAAGTTCAGTGGGCACATGAATTGCGCCTTGACAAGGGAAGACCACCAGGAATGTGATGTTTCATCCCAAAAGGGATAAATTATGATTTGTGAGGGTTGTCTGTCACAAGGGCTGTGGTGTAAAACCATGAGCAAAATAAAGAACAAAAATAAAATTGAAAGAGAAAAGAAGAAAAATCAAAGTCTGGAATCTCAGGAATCAAATTAACCAATAATTCAAATATGTTTTTCTCCACATAAGTGGAGCTTTTTAATAGAGAAACAAAAAGCAACTTAACAGGACTCTAACTACTGATTTGTAACCTAATAGAACTCTACTTACTGAGTTCTAAGAAAAATAAAAAAATCCTAAATAAATCCACAAAAATTAAATTAAGATTAGGGTTTAGCAATGCTTTCTTCTGAAATACGTGTAATCCCTGATTTCTATCATTCCCTTCTGGCCGAAAAGAACTCGATTTTGGCGAAGAATTGATGTAATCTTCTAAAATATCTGGATCAATACGTCGCAGTTCATCTTCAAGAATCCAAGTAGCATTTGAGTGCGGGCAGCCGTGCTATTTGATCAAAAATTGACAAAATTCTCCATCAGCAGAAGAAACAATCTCATCCGTGATAATACATTCAATTCAATCCGATGCAGACAGTAGAAGTGATAGAAGAACTGGAACTGAAACTGGCACTGGAGGAGACGAAGTGTGATCCCTGCTATCACCTGCATGCATAGTAGGAGGCTCGAATGTGTCTCGATAAAGTAGCAAGTCCTCAACATTAAAAATTGGACTAAATTTTAAATCAGAGGATAATTTCATATAATAAGCATTAGGCCCAAGTTTACGAAGAAAACGAAATGGACTAGTGGTTCGAGCATGTAACTTTTTAAATGAATTTTGTGGATAACATTAAGGACGAATACGAACCATCACATAGTCACCCTCATTAAACTCTATTTTTTTATGGTGAGCATCAGCAGCAAGTTTATATTCTTTAGTACTCATGACAATCATTTGCCTAATATCAGTATTAATGTCATTAATGTGTTTAGCAAAAGAAGTGACATACTTAGAAGTGTGATTATTCATGGACCAGAGAACAAGATTAATGGATTAATGGGGAGAAGGCCCTTGGGTATGTCTTCATAGGTCATATCCTTAAATGCCTCTTTCAATTGCTAAATTTCAAGAGGTGGATTATCTTAGGAGTCTGAGGTCAGATGAATCTCATTTTTAGAGAGGACAGTTAATATTATCCTAGATTCTTCACTTTCTTTTTCAAATTCTTTATAAGTTGAAATGTGACAACTTTTCTGATCATGAGTTTGAAGATAGTTCTTATCCCTTTTGGCAGGTTGGCGCACGTTAGACTTAGCAAGATTTAATCTGATTTTCTTATCATTACGAGTGAAGACATAGGTATTCTTTCTACCAAAATTATGAGCATCTACATCATAAATCCAAGATCGACCTAGTAAGATGCTAGCAACTCCATGGGTAACATATCGCATATAATCTCAGTAGAATAACCTTCCATCTAAATTGGCACTAAGCGACTCTCATTAATAGGAAGTGAGGTTTTGTCATTCCAAGCAACTCTATAAAGATGAGGATGAGGTTGAGGTTTTAGCTTTAGTCGATTAACGGCAGTTTTAGATAGAACATTCACCATTAATGACAAGTTTACAAACTTTATCCCCAAATTGGATATATATATAAAAAATACTAGTACGTTTCTAAGCCTCAGAGTTTACAGTAGTAACTATATAGTGCATAACGTTAACACAACCTCCTGATTCTTCATATTCTTCATCATACTCTTCTTCTGAATTGGTTGGTTTTAGGAGATTAAAGTCTTCTAGCATATTTTCATGTATTATTTCCTCACATTCTTGTTCTATGGTCAGAGTACGACGTGAACATCGAGCAACTATGTGACTCTTTTTTATGGCAATAGTGATATTCTATATTTGAAGAATTGGCTGTTGAGATATTTTTGGCATTGGTTCTCGGGTCCTAGTGTCTATAGGATTCGATCCTGGATGGAAAGGGATATACCTAAACTGCTCAGAAAAGAAACTTTTCGTTGAGATGAAGTTCTATAAAATTTCTCAAGTTCTAGGACTTTATAATAGACTTCTCCTACAAAATTTGGTAAATACAAGGAGACTTCTCTTTTTAGATCATTTCGTAAACTGCTAATGAATTTAGAAACCAATTTTCATGACTCCTTAGATATGTCACACCTCAACTGTAGATCCTCAAAATGAGTCATGTAGTCAGTGACACTAGTATTTCCTTGTCTAAGAATATACCATTGATCTAATAACTGATTTTTATAATAAATAGGAACATATTTCTCACACAGCTTAAATTTCATTTTCTTCCAAAGTATTATAGGTGGATGACCTACTCGTTCTAAATCCTTTTCAATTACTTGGCAATACCGTTTGGCATAACTTATCAGCTTCATTTTTGTAAAATAAATGCGAAAGGCATCCGACAAGTGATACCACTCAAAATAAGACTCTAAATCCAGTAACCAATCATAGAATGCCTCTGAATTAATCTACCATCATAAGAGGTGGCTTCAATCTTAACCTCTTTTAAGTGATTTTTCTAAATTTTCATATCTATTTGGATATGCTCTAAATTATTATCCTTGGAGTCTAAAGTATCCAGGATTTTGTACATACCTAGTAGGCTATCTAGGATATCGAGATATGGGATTCGACAGATCTACTTCTCTCTCATAGCCTTCTCGATCATACTCATCTCTCCTATAATAATAAGAACCCTCAAAATTGTTCGTGGAATGATAGATAATTGGAGGGGCTATTGTGTAGATTGAGAATGTCTGGCTAGTGTGTATGACATAACTCTGATCTCCAATAGGTTTAAGATTTCGTGAAAGAGATCAATGAATAGGTTGACTATTAGAAAGATCATCTTCTAGAGGTTGTTTGCCTATTCTTAACTCTCTTAAAAAAAATTGGCATTCTACTTGTTGACTTATGAGGTTGGCTATATCTACACGGTTACTTGGCTAGCACGAAGCTCACCAATCTTAGACTCTCAATATGAAGTTGGTTTAATGACTGACAAATTTGGTTTAAAATTTCTTGAAAGACTGTTTGGGTATTTTTAACAAATTCAAGTTCTTTTTTTATGGCAGTATGTGCATCTTTCAGCTTACCAATAGTCGTGATAGCAAAAAAAATTTCAATATTAGGCTAAATACTGGGTACTAAAAATTCTCACTATGATGCTCACAATAAAATTGTAGAGTCGAACATAATGTCTATGTATCTGGTGCGTGCAATGGCAAAATATGTAAGTGTATTTGGTGTGTGCAACAGCAAATATGTGAAAAATATATGCCCAAACAATAATATAAATTATCTAAAGATTTAAAAAAATTTAAATTTTTAATGAGAAAATTGTATCTTTCACTAGACAAAATTAAATAACATCTTGTGGTACTTGTAGGTTGTAGACAAGGAAGACCTCCAAAAAAAGCTCCTCTTTTTCTTTTTCTTTTTCTTTTCTTTTTTCGGATCTACGAACCCAATCTATAAACCGAGCAGTCTATAGACCGTTATTCACACACGGTCTATAGACCGCGCGTTTTTCTTCAGAACGAAGGCGTCACCCTTTGTTTATTTCTAATGGCTTCCAGGGTTCCAGCGACCGGCGAATAGGGACGAACGGCGATGGACTCCAGCCGGTCAACGGTGGGGCGGAAGATGGCAAAAACGACGGCAAACCAATGGAGTTCACCCGATTGAGGCTCTTGAGGGCCGGCAATCAGTGGGTTGTGCAGCGTCGGCAACAGTCGGTGGTCGAGATGGGGACGACGTCGATCGACGACTGATCGGGGCGGACGCTGGCGATGATGGGGAGTAGGCCGTGGTTACGACACGGAAGAAAAAAAGAAAGAGAGAGAGAGAGTCGAAGAGGGGAAGGAAGAGACATCCTTTTTTCTCTTTTTTTTTTTTTTTTGCTGACGAACACCGTGGAACCTGGAAAAGATGTGGTGGTGGGCATGGAACCAAAAAAGGAACCTCGCTCTAATATCAAATTGATGTAAAACCACGAGCAAAATAAAGAACAGAAATAAAGTTGAAAGAGAAAAAAAGAAAAAATCAAAGCTTGGAATCTCAGGAATCAAATTAACCAATAATTCAAATCTATTTTTCTCCACATAGGTAGAGCCTTTAAATAGAAAAATAAAAAACAACATAACAGGACTCTAAATGTTGACTTGTAACCTAATAGAACTCCACTTACTAAGTTCTAACAAAATAAAAGTTTCAATAAAATAAGAAAATCCTAAATAAATCCACAAAAATTAAATTAAGGTTAGGGTTTAGCAATGCTTTCTTCTGAAATACGTGCGTAATTCCTAATTTCCATCAAGCTGTCACATAGCATTATTCATAATCCATTTTTCTTACCAGAAGTTAGAATTATTTTCTGAACCAACCATTTTTCACACCAACAGCACAGTGAATGCATGAGAATATATAACCCAATAGGTAATAAAAATCATGCTAGATTGACAGGAGTAGAGCTCAGTGAACATGCAAAGTAAAATTACCGACTAGATTGCAATTCTTTGCGAATAGTAAATGCCCATACCCAAAGAAAATACATTTATGGTTAAAGAACTTACGCCTTTCTCTTGCTTGAGCAGACAAAATCTGACTAAGCATGAGTTGCCTTCATTCCTCTGCTTCCCTAAATAAGGATTTTATCACATTTAGCTCTAAAAATGAAATCATTTACAGTGATAACAAAATATTGCAAGCTTTTACATTGGAGACCATTAGCATACAGAATTAAGGACACAAAGCTACCTTTTGGCATCGTCCTGTGCTTTCTGCTGATCTGCATTCTGTTGATTGCCCTGATTCAAAAATAGGACACCTCATAAATTATCAAAAGTATGAGGACAACAAATGTTCTAACAGATTTTAGTTACTGAAAATGGCATGACTTACAATGCCATGTTGTGCCATTAACTCCTGCATTCTTCTTTGCCGAATGGCTGCTAGTTCTGGGTCATCCTAAAAAGATACACCAATACAATTTAAAAATTAGAAGGAACTCCAAACTAAACATTCTATGCATACAAAATTTCTAAGCATTGCACCAAGTAAATGCAAGTTTGAAATCCAGATAAAACTTCAGAAAGCAATAATAAAATCCAATTCTACTGATAGTAACAAATGCGAAGGGTTAAACAAATATAAATACAATGACCCATTTTTTTGACTCCTTGTTGCATTGACTATATTATTATGCGTTGAGTTTCTTTCAGTATCTTATGCAATCCTATCCAAGTAATATCTAACACACAAGGAAAGAGTTGAAAACGATAATATGACAATAACAGAACTATTAATCACTAGAAGTATGAGTAGAACATCTGAGTGCAGGACAAATATTCAAGCATACCTGATACCCGACCAGGAGACTGAACCCTTCACTCCACCAGAAAAATGGCCACTCAATATTGATTTAGCAGTAAGAACAAAGTATTGTTCCATTAAGCAACAATATCATTGGGCACAAGGACAGAAAGCAGCATAAGGCCTTCAGTCAATAGGAGCGCCATTGTTATCAGTCCCCTCCCAGGCCACAGGCACAGTAAAGAAACCTTACGTGGTCTGCCTTCATAGCAGCATGCCACATTTTGTCAATAAGAGCATTGTTCAACGAATGCAAGAAGACCTAAATTGGTCAGTTCTTTTGAAACTTTCTAATTAATTTTCAAATCAGTAATCCCCAGGTTATAGATAATTTAACTCCCCTTTCAATTATTCATGGATCTCAGCTCCTGAAGAATGTTGCCATATTTTTCGCACTTAGTAAAAGGCAATCATCATTTCATTACAGAACCACTGTTTCCTTATCTTACATGAATCCTTAAAAAAACTAGTTTTGTGATGACATTCCTGTCACTGAGTATGCGTAACAAACATAAAGAAAATTTTTAGGAGCACAGAAAAAACTAGATGAAGATTTTAAAAGCATCTATGCTGTGTTCCATGCAAATGGATTTGGACTGGGCAATATAACTAGAAAAGCTTCAAAACTCCTTAAGCTTTACTAATATTTTGCTTTTGGTCATCCCTCCATCTTCCTGTCCTTAAACGTGTTCCTTAAGATCCAATGTGGAACAATAGGTTAAATCAAGGCACTTGGCTAAAGCTTCATGCAGTGACTAAATCGAACAAAGTAATATGCATGAGTGGGCAAGCAACATGCACACATAGATGACTATCCAAAAGAGGGAAGCTAAAACATAGGTGGACTATTTGCTTAAGCATGTTCAATTGCTATGGGTATGTAAAATATGATGGCCACAAAGACTCGGGTAATGAGCTCACAAATAATTGTACATGAATAAAGAATTGAATTTTCCTACTAAAAACAAGTTGCTAAAAGTTCCTGTTTCTAGACAGCATACATGATATAATTTGGATGAGATAAAGCATGCCCAGAGCAATCCACCTTAGTGTTTCTTGCACGAGTGCTAGCTAGGTAAACATGTTCTATGGAGATGCTTATTAAAAAAGAAATGATAAAAAGTATTTCCATCTTTCAAACCTTTCAAGATGTTGTTAAGTTATATGCTGATTTCATTTCCATGACTTACGTCAGTACATTGTTTCTCATCTTATCGAAAGAAGCGAGAATATTGTTTATCGATTTTGCCTAAACATTTCATATGCAAAGATATTTATTTATATTGAGAGAGCTGGACTGGGTTCTGTTTATTAAACCTATGACTGTGGAGTTTTGAAATTAAAATCTTTTATCCATGTACCAAAAAAAAAAAAAACTTTTATCCATAGATGGCTAGTGCTAAGAATTTAATTACCTATAATCCATCCAGCCACAAAAATTACACCATTGTGGACACCAAATTCATGCTAACCCTCACCCCCCAACCAGCTCTCCATTTTCCCAGAAGCTTATTCTTCTATTGCATCAATGAATTTTCTTTCTAGAGCTTTGAGGCTTAAAATGTGAGAGGAGCATAGTGATACCATATTCCTTTTTGCACTTTCCAGCGCTTAGATACAAATATACCCGGTAGAATGATAGATAACTTCTAAAGATAATAGAATGTTGCGAAGTCTCTCATGATGAGAACTTTGCCAGGGTTTCATCCCTTCCTCTAGATCCTTTTCTAGCGTAATTATGCATTGTGGTCCAACAGTACCCTCAGGAGACACTGCCACCAAATTATTTGCATAAAGCTCCAATTTCCCAAACCAAACATAATGAGGCATCAAAAGCATCTGGTATCATAAATTATGAAACATCTCCATGCGATGCAGCTCCTCAGGACACTCAAGCACCACGAAATCCCTCATAGTGTACTAACACAAGCGCTAACCCTTGTCCCCACAATGGACCTCGTCTCTATTACTTTTCTTTCTCAATCCATTGTCCCTTACGACCACTCAGATCCATTATTCTGGAGAATATAGACCTTATAGCTTATTAGCAGGAAGTCCAACAAATCCACGATTGGCATATAGTCGTCAAATTCAACGATAATCAAAAGGGGAAAGGAGTTCTTCTTGGTTTTAACCCAATCAAATTCGATCGCCTAACAAACAAGAAATATCAAATTTATCCTGAAAGAAACCTAATCGATCGAAAGAAGTAAGCTTGTGAGGCATCGAGAGTCGACAATGGGAAAATAGACATCTGTAGAGTATACGCTAGCAAAGCAGCGGGAAGAGGAAAGAGATAAGAGTGCGAAGGGTTGAGACAAGAGAGAGAGTACCATGGCTTGCCGTTGCTGATTCGACTTCTTCGAACTCCAGACGGCTTCGGCGCTCCTCCGGACCTAATTTGCCTTCGAGAAATTCTTTGCGCACGGAGGTGGCCGGGGAGAGTGGGGAATAAAAAAAAAAAAAGAAGGGTGCGGGCCCCCGTGCAAGCCAATTACCGCGCGCGGTGCGCGTGTTGCACACCGTTTTCCCATTTGCCTTCACGATCGCCGCGGCCTGGCCGATTCTTATAGCATGGTTTATCCGCGATGGCTGTTTTTTGCGGGTAAATATTATAAAAAACTAATTTATTTTTTTATTAATTAATTTTTTTATATTTTTATATTTTTAAAAATAAAAAAAAATATTTTTTTAGATATCATTTACCTATAAAATGAAAAAAAATCTTATCTTCCGACTAAATCATTTTCTCATCAACCAAAAAAATATTTTTTTTAATTCATTCCTATTATATCCTTAACCTTATAATATAATATAATATATCATGATAATAATATAATATAATATATCATAATAATAATAATATAACATGATATAATATATAATAATATTTATATTAGATATTATAATATATTATAATAATATAATATATTATAATATGATATCAAATATTATATTATAATATTATCATAAATTATTATAATATATTATGATAATATATATACTATAATAATAATATAATAATATGTTATTATATATAACAATATATATATATATATTATATTAATATAAGATATTAACATAATATAATATAATATATAATATTATATTATATATTATAATAATAATATAATTAATATATATATATATATATAATATATATATTATATATATATATATAATATATATTATAATTATATAATACTATATATAATATTATAATATAATATATATTATAATATATATATTATATATATATAATATAATATATATAATATAATATAATGTAGTATAGTATAATATAATATGTAACATATTACATTATATGATATTATAAACATAATATAATAAATATATAATATATTATACATAATATATTTATATAATACTATAGTAATATAATATATCAATATAAGATATTAACATAATATATATACTATAATATAATAATATTATATTATATCATTAGATATTATAATATATTATTATAATATATTATGATAATATAATACTATAATAATAATAATATAATAATATATTATTATATATAATAATATATATTATATTATATTAATATAAGATATTAATAAAATATAATATAATATAATATTTATATAGTAAAGGATATTATAAAAAATATGGGTGTATCTTAGTAACTTATCCAGAAAATTAGTAATATAAAAATTATTTTTCTATCTGAATATTATCTAAAAAATATTTATCTAAAAAAATATAGATTTTTGGATAAATCTTTTATCCTAAAAAAAAAACCCTAAAAAGCCCAGGGAGCTCTATTTTTGCTGGATTTTTTTTCCAACAAGGGGCCTAGGCCCAGGACAGTTAGAAGTAGAGTTGTCAAAATGAGCTAGCCCGGCCCATAGAGAGTCGGCTCTTCATAGGCCAAGCCTATTAGGATCGGGCCAAAAAACTTTTTTGATAAATGGGCCATTAAATAGGTAGCCTAGCACTAGTCCTTATAAGTGAAGGGCCTAAACGAACTGACCCTTATAACTCATCAAATAATTAAATATTTATAAAAATTAAAAAATTATAATAAATTAAAAAACTACTTCATCAAATAAATAAATAAAATCAATCTTCATATCAAATTTTAAAATACCAAAAATAAATATGAAATAACTCCAAAAAATTTACTTTGCTGGTTACGGTTAAATTACTTTAAAATATTTTTTTAAATAAATAGACCGGCCCATGGGCTAAACGGGCCAGCTCTTCACGGGCCAGGCTAAAAAGTTCTTTTGTTAAATGGGCTACCAAAATATTAGCCCAGTCTTACCAGCCTAAATGAGCTAGCCCGTGGGCCACGGCCGTTTTGATGGCCCTTGTTAAAAGGTGCTTGGTTGAGAAGAATTGAGGTTTGCAATGAAAATCAAAATGGATTATTTTCATTTCAACTGCTTGATTTGAAGAAATCCCATTTCGATTCCAATTTCATAATGAAATAGAAATGGCCCAATATATCTAAAACTCAATCTCCACTCTCTTCTAAAGATTCAAATTTTTAATTTGATTTTGATTTCGGTCATGAACCAAATACTTAAAAATATTTAGTCATTCAAATTTTTATTCTAATCTATTTTAATTTCGATTCTGGATCACGAACCAAGCACCTCCTTAATATTTTACATAATAACAAAACTAGGGCCGGTATCATGCGGCAGAAAAGGTTGATGCAGTGCTTGACCAGCAACCCAATCTGTTGCCTGAAGATTGACCATCGTTTTCCATTGAAGCAGGTCTGGTAACAAACAATGAGGTGAGCTGTAGGCGTGCCATAGGAAAGAGAGTTAAGCCACTGGATGCTAGCGAAGGAATTCCCCTCAAGTGCGTGTTGTTTGTGTGGAGCATATTGAGAATGTCAAATCGGCTATCGTGTTAACTCGTATGGAAGGGAAAATTAGATTTAGGAGTTAGTGGATGAACTAATCAGTCTATAACAGAGTACTTAACTATATCTAGTTCATGCATTTGCAAAGAGAGCACTCACTATCTTGGGATTGCAATGAGTTGGGTCATGTCGGGTTTAGATCGGGTCATATAAGGATACCACAAACAAAATCTTGATCTATGCTAGGTTGATCCAATATGGGGTCAAGATCTCCTCATCCATAAATGCTTATTGGTGATTTGGAATCACCCATTTGACCCTGACTTGTTTTGCAATACTCGGTCCTTAATAAATCTAGGTTAATCTATCAAATTTAGTATTTACAGTTATTGCAAGCTAATTTTCAAAATAACGTAGATAACTAGTATCGAGAAAAAGATCAATTATTCAAAATAATCTTATTCAATATCATGACTTGATGAAACCTAAACTATTTCAATGTAAGAGAACTAAGTCATGTAAAAAATTTAGAACCATTTAAAGTTTAGGTCAAAAGCCTTTACACATGATCAACCCTAATTAGAAAAAAACTTGACTCAAATCCCACCCAAATTGGGTTGCTTTGGGTTTTGTTTTTCGGATCAAGTCAATTTTTGCCACCTCTACTCAGTCCATGGCTCAAACTTTCAGAGGTAGGTGCGCGGACTTAGGAGCATTTGGATTGTGGAAACCCTAAATTGTTATGTACCCCAATTAGTTAAATGTGCAGAAATTTTCATTTTTCCTCTTAAAAAGTGTATGGACTAATTGTATCCTGGAAAGAGATAAGAGCAACCCACTTGCTTATCGATGATCATTTCTATAAAACATCGAGCCAGAATGTATGTACTATTCTCTACTATTTTTCATTGCATCTTTTATAAGTAGAAAATAATGGAGGATATTCAAACATCTCTGATGCATGTAATCAGCTACAATGAATTAGCACTTATTAAATGAAATGGAAGAAAGTTTTATCCACCTAGAAGATGACTAATTTATTTTTTTATGAGTTGATAAAGTAGATATTTAATTTTATACCTAAAATATCCTATCATTATTTTCAATATTTTTATTATTTAATATTTAATAACTTAGCCCTTTACTTTCTTCAAATCTAAAAAGTATAAAGAATATTATAAAAAATATGAATAAATTTTAACAACTTATCCAAAAAAAATAGTAATATAAAAGAACATGAATAACAGATTTTAGAGCAACTCGTCCATGCATAAAAAAATAAAAATAATTATTTTTCTATTTAAATATTATCTTAAAAATATTTATCTAAAAAAATAAAAAATTTTAGATAAATATTTTACCTACAAATAAATCATGAATGATGACTCTTTAAAAAAGTTTGAAGTTAATTACCAATTAATGCTGCAGATATTGATTCAATTCCTATCCTGAAAATTTAAGGAAGTTGATTTTTATGTCATGGTTGTTTGGTGTAGTTCATGTCCGGATAGAGCTAATAATGTGGCTTATCGAATGGTCTTATATGTTGTGAATCATGCAGACTTAGAAGTCAGCCATGTTTGGCCAAATTTTTGAAATAAAAAAAAAATATTTCAAAAAAATATTTGATTAAATTTATTTTAAAAAATAATTTATTTTTAAGTAATAGACGATAGTAGAAATAATTTTTTTTACTGTAAAAAAAAGTAGAAAATTAATTTTTTTTAAAAAAATCAATTTTTAAGATAAAAATAATTTTATTTAAAATTATTATTTATCATAATTATTTTTATTTATTTTTATCTAATTCTTTCGATATTTAGTGAATGATGTATTTTGATACATATATATTATTATATAAAAATTATATAAAATATTTAATAAATAATATCTTTAATTTAATTATATTTATATTGATTAAATTTTAATATATTTTTTATTATCTTATTTTTTATTTTAATTAAATAAAAAAAAATTATATTAAAATTAATTATAATGAATATTTAAAATTATTTATTTATTTAAATAATATTAATTATAAAGTAAATCTTTTTTCATAATTTGATAATCAAAAATATTTTTTATAAAAATTTATCAAATATAAATTATTTTTAAAATATGAATAAAAATATTTATTAAATATAAATTATTTTTTCTCGTAATATATTTTTTTAAAAAAAATATAAAAAAATAATTTTAAAATAAATTAATTTTCATGGTTTGGTCAAGAGAACGGAAACTTACTTCAGACACGGTTTTTTCCGAAAGACCCAACTCACGGGTCGCAACCCCCGCAGCCTCGAGTTGCCCCTAGAGTTCTGTTGACATGTCAAAGCATAATAACTCGGAGGAGAAACCAGGTTAATTCCCCGGCGATCCGCGTAAAGATGCGAGATCGTGAAGGCGGTTGTTCGAAAGGCGTCATCGCCCAATAAACAGCCATCCAGCGGAGGGCAGCCGGGTGCGCGGGGGAGCGGAGACCGGCAGAGTCTTCCGTCGCCCGAGGTGAGGTGGAGGCCTGGGCACCACCAACGACGCCGGTACTCCTTGTTCCCTTCTCCTCTTTCCTTTCTTGAAATACTATTCTTGAACCCCTTCACCTCCATCCTTTCCTTTCTTCCGCGTCTTTCCGCCGTCCGGCACCGCCTCTTTCTCCCGTCGCGGATCTTGGGCTTGCCGGAGCGGCCGCGATCGGTTTACCTAGGCGGATCCGAGGGCTGCCGGCCGATAGATCGGCAGTGTTGGTGAGATTCAAGGATGAAGCATACCCTTCAGCCTTCTCCTTCCATCCTCAACCCGAATCGGGTCGACGGTCTGGTCCGGATCTTGTCGTCTCTAGTTACCATTATGAGGGCTCGTATCAATCAAGATTCGCGCAAGATCCGCTCTGATGCCACCTCGTCGCAATCCATGACGATCTTGTAGCAGCCAAACTTGTGGGAAAATCATCCTTAAAAATCAATTCCTTCGACGTCCACCAATCAAATACAATCTCGGTGTCATCAAGAAACGGTCTTGGCGCCAAACTTATCTGAAATCAGCCTTAAAAAACAATTTCTTCGATATCCACCGATCCAACACAATCCTGGTGTCATCAAGAAAGGGTCTTGCAGGAGATCTGATTAACTTCTCCTACTCTCCTTTTTGTTTGTGCAATTGGTGTAGTTCTTTCTTGCCTGATTTTGTTCTACATTAGTCTTCCTTGCTTCGATGTGAGCTCCACCATTTTTGTTTTTGCTGTTTTATCCCCTTTATTAATTTTGTAATAACTACAGATTGAGACTCCGCGATTGGAATTTTACATGCATATAGTTTTAGAATTGAATGTCTTTTCTTTAATGCAGATTCCATGCCTCTGATTGATCCGAGAAGTTATTGGTTATTAAACTCCAAGTGGGTAATTCTGTAGCCTGTAGTCTACTCGCAGGTGGCCACTGGCAGATATGGATATACCTAGTAAGTCTCTCTGAAATGAACTTTATAAATTTCATACTGCCTGCCGTCCACATATGTTCTATGTGTGTAGTTGCAGATTTGGAAGCGTATGATGTCCATTTAGGACCAATCCATGCCAACTCTTATTAGAGATCGGTCACCTGGATTCTTGGTTGATGTGGCGAGTATGATAAGAAGAAGATTTAGGATGCACTGCACGAAGTATTTGTACGAGAGCAAAAATAACTAATGATTTGGTCTAGCATCATATGTCTTTCTTTAGTCTTAGCACATTTTATTATAACTTTGTGTTGGCTAGTTTTGAATCATCTCATGACCTATGTCATGTTCTGATCATACACAATATCTATGTCATCTAGAAGCAAATCCCTGGTACCATTCCAGAAAATGATTGCATGCCATTGTGACTAAATGAAGATTGCTTTATTTCATGACCCAGCAATAATCCAATAACACCAATCCTTGTTTACTAACTTCTATATTCCGTCAGAAGATAACATCTCCTTTTATGCCACGTGTAGCCCTGATTCTAGTGCCTCTAGCAATGGCTCAAGAGGATTCAAACAAGGATTTTTCACTTATAACTGTTGCTATTTTGCCATGTCAGAAAAAACCCGAAAAAAAGGCTGAACTAAAAGAATCAAGAATAGCAAACTGGATCTTCTCCACCGAGCAATATGCTATCAAAAACTTGTCATTTAAGCGGCCAGCTTACTGGACATCCCACTTTGCTCTTTGCAGCCACCATTCAGTTTTTATAACAAGTATCAAAACTAATGTATGTTGCTTACAAGTTTAGATAAAGATCATGAATTTTGACAAAATATTTGACAAGTTATATGAACAGAAGAGTAGAGTAAAAGAAGCCCTTTTTTTTTTGATGATCATGCTTTTGTGATATGACCTTCATTTTCAATCTGTTCATGTAGACATATACACAGTATGCCAAATGCATTCTACAAATAAATGGGATGGTAGATCTCAAGAAGCACCTTAATCCTATTCAAGCAAAGAAATCTGTTATGTACCATGACATTGTCATGATGAAAGACTTTAACCATTCTTCCTAGTAACAGCACAATCAACTTGTGCAATACTATAATCCTTGTTTTGAAGCCACTTTCATACAATGCCTGCCAAACAAACTGTGATGAGTCCTTAAGCTTGCAAACAAGTGATTTGTGAAAATATGTGGTATTTTATATGGTATTTTAAGAGTTTAGTACCATGAACTCATACTGGTGCCTAGAACCTGAGCATGTGCTTCTATGAATTTGAAAGGGAACTTCAAACCCTGCATATTCTTGCATACCTGATTCACTTGTATACACTGTGCAACTTTCAGGAGGTTAGAAAGATAGTTAATGGGATAAGCTGCCATCAAGATGAAACAAACTTGTTCAAAGTGTGGAACCTCAAATGTGATGTCATATGCATGGACTTGTAATTTGATGCAGTGAATGATCTCATTATTTCACCTGGATAACCTTAAATCCCATGCTATCTTTTAATTTCTTATCTTGCAGTAGACTTAATCTGATTTTGAATATATCTTATTCTCAAGGCATGAGGTTCTGATTTTTATTTCAGGTTCTTGTTCAAGAGATACCTCTGTTCTTGTTGTTGTGCTAGAAACTAGTGAAGTGTATATCATTATCAGCTTGTCAACAGGGCATGACACCCAAGTAATTTATGTTGATCCAACTACTGGTTCATTGTGTTATGGTGGAAAGATTGGACATGATCTTTTTAATTCAGAGGAAGAGGCCTTACACCATGTCACAAATGGATCAAAGCTCCTGTGTAAGAGTACTATATATGCTAGAGCTTTGCTTGGTTATGCAGCACTGGGAAGTTTTGGATTACTTCTAGTTGCAACAAGGCTGAGCATGACGATTCCCAATCTTCCTGGTGGTGGATGTGTATATACAGTGACAGAAAGTCAGTGGATCAAGATTCAACTTCAAAATCCTCAACCCCAAGGTAGATGGGAACCGGCGAACATCCAGCAATTGGCTGAGCTTGACATTGATGGAAAACACTACTTCTGTGAAACAAATGATATTACCCGGCCCTTTCCAAGCCGTATGGCTTTCCAGACTCCAGATGATGAATTTGTCTGGAATGGTTGGTTTTCTAAGCCATTTAAAGATATTGGGCTGCCAAAACATTGTGTCATTCTTCTGCAGGTACATGAATCTTTACTTTGTTATATATTTGACTATATCTGTTGAAATAAGTAAATAACTATGTTACAACTACTGTCATCACTCATTGTTAAACTAATGGTGAAAGCCACAATTTTTGCCTGCTACATGTTCCACAACGGTCCCCCCCATCCTCCTGGCCCTCGTAAATTGGCTACTGATTAACATGAATAGATGAGAGCTACAACCCAATACTGCTTACACATGGAATGATGGATCATTCAAAAACATGGGTGCCATTTAGCTGCATTGATGATGGTTGTCATCATAACACTTGTTGAAATTGTACAAACAAAACCTCCTGATTATCACCCAAGATAATGTAATTTATGCCAAATTTTGCATAAAACAGAAAAAGGTAACGTAAGGTGGTTTCAATCAACTGAAGTTGTATAGTCCAATTAGTAGCAAAGGATATAGTACCAGTCGGCATGGACTTACAGATACCATGCTGCTGAATGTCTGCCACTCCATGCCAATGTGTGCTCGTGTGTGCCAGAAGTTGGCACAGCGGGACACTTATGCTGTCCGTGCCAAATCACACTGGATGCTGGCGGCACTTCCTTGCCTAGCTGTTTATGTGCTCAACTTGCACTATTCACTTTATAATCTATTTACTGTTTTCATATGAATGATCTCAGAGATGTGCTACTTCCAGGGATTTGCTGAGTGCAGAAATATTGGAGGCACAGGCCAGCAAGGTGGAACAGTTGCTCTTATTGCTCGCCGTAGTAGATTGCATCCTGGTACTCGTTATTTGGCCAGAGGATTGAATGCATGTTCTAGCACAGGTGATGCACCTTTATTGCCAGATTATCTATTGTTTGGAATAAATTCTCAGACTTGGATGCCAAACTTAAATATTAAAATGATCCGACACCATACATGCTAATTGCTCATAAATCTTTAATGAAGTAGCGGCACATATCTTGCTGCTGTAAAATATCTGCTGCTGTGAAACTATGGATCTGTTTCAGGACATAAAAGTTATGAGTGTTGAGCTCCTCAGTTCTTTTAGTCTGCATGGTTGGTACTTCCAAAAGTATTTAATGTAGTTATGCTAGTCTGTTAAGAATGGCAACACACAACCACGTGTGTATGAAACCATTTATTTAACGAATTACAACTATTATGATAATTTTCACAATACTACAATATTTATTTTTAGGGGAAGGCATGGCCTTTCTTATTGGGTGAAAGGCTTGTGAAACTTCACACTTCATTATTCAACTATACATACGTGTCATCTAAAGCCAACCATGCCTCTTTCCATAATAACCTGAGAAAGCAACATGAGGGTTAAAAACCCTCATTAGAAGACTGCTGTTAACAAATTACTTCCACAGCAATACATAAGCCCGTTCTTAAATCCATCCATTTATACCAGTGCTTGCTAAATTGTGTATTCAATCTTTCTATTCTGCATTTTATTACAATTCTATTTGACATGATCTTTTGCGAATTGAAACTTGTCTTGATTCTTTTGATGGCATTCCTTCAAAGAATTCTTTTGAGCATTTCCATATTTGCATTTAGCTGCCCATTTGGAGGGAAAACAGTTCCACATTTAAGGAGGCAATTCCCACCATCCACTAAGAAGAAAGATTATTTAAGCCACAAGCATTCAATGCTATATTCACCATTCATACATAATACATGCATTTGCTCCACCATTGCAAAAATGTCAAATTGGCGATTTATCATCCACAACCCTCCAAATAGCAAAAGCTTGTGAGGGGATAGTCATTTTACCCCAAACAAAATTGGCCCATCCCTCCTATTTAGCTCTGCTACTAATCAAGCTCTAGCCAGATGCTTTTGGAATATTCGGAAAATGAGAGCTCAGGTCTATTCATGAATTATAGGATTTATCTGAAACTTTATTCCACAACTAGGTGACTTTAAGAGAACAAATATAGAACAAACTCTCTGTATGGGAGACCTTTCTTAATGTGGATTTGTGCTTTGTCAAAGGTTGGGAATGTGATAGAGAATGAACCAGCTGTAAAACTAGGGTAGTTTCTGGTTATAAAAGGGTTTCTGAAGCAGTTATTAAGATGAATTGTAAGGATTTCAGAAATATTCCTATTTCCTTCAACTTTGAAAGTACTAGTGCTCTATGTCCTTCAACTTTTGAACTACTGCTCTATTTTACTTCCTGGCTTTTTTTTTTTGCTGTGCATATGCCAGGTTAGTTGCATGAAAATAATGCTCAAAGATGAATCTGGCAGTTGAACTAGGAGACTGAAACTGATTGTGAAAATCAACTAGCTTCATGGCACCAGAGTCTCAATGGAACTAAGTAGCATGTTTTAGGGTTATCCTATAACAAATGACATTCTGTGTTTATGAATTCTCGTCCTCAGATCTGCTGTTTGGGAATAGATTATGCAATCTTCTTGTTGTGAGTTGGATTTCTATATCAAATCAAAAATAATAGATAGAACAAACTTAGGATCATAGGATGATGCTCTACAAACTTTTAAAATGATTTTGGTTATGTTATCAAACAAAAAGCTACATATGAATAATTGTGATTATTTACAAGTATTGGTGCATTTTAATATAATTTATGTGCTTTTTTAAGCTTTTAATTAGTTAAATTACCTCTGTAGGTTATGTACAAAAAACTCATTTCTTTGGTCTCTTGCTTCCCTTGCAGCATGTGATGTGATTAGTTTATCATAAGTCTTTTTTAATAATCTCAGCTGTTTTTACCAAACAACTGTCCATTATCAATATTACAACTTTTGGCTTTTAAATCAACTTGTTGAAAGATGGCTATATGCTCTAACAATCAAGGCTAATGTCCAAACAAATGGAAATGATTTTTCTTCCTTAATGGGTTGACATCCCATTTACCAAAGTTGTAGTTGAATTGCCTGTGTGTGCAAGGCATGCCATCTGGTTGTGAGGTAAACTTTTTCTTCTTTTTCTGTTGTCACATATTGTTTTCTTTATTGAAACCAGTCTGCATGCTAATAATTTGTAGCAGTTGATCTTATGTTAAAAGGCTTTCCTGTTGGGTTCTTATGGTATATACGACAGGTAATGAAGTGGAGTGTGAGCAGCTTGTATGGAGGGCTGGACAGAATGTCTCATTTAGCTCATACATTTGGCGACGGGGAACTATTCCAATCTGGTGGGGTGCAGAGTTAAAGTTAGCTGTGGAAGCTGAAATTTATGTTTCAGGTCAGGATCCTTACAAAGGGAGTTCCCGGTACTATGAGAGATTAAGTAGGAGATATGGTGCTCAAAGTTCTGAACTAACTGTGGTCAAGCAAAAGAAAACTCCTTTGGTTCCTATTGTATGCATTAACTTGCTTAGGTATGGAGAGGGAAAGTCCGAAACTATTTTGGTCAAACATTTTAAAGATTCCCTAAAGTATATTAGATCAACTGGTAAGCTTCCTCATACTTGGATTCAGTTGATAAATTATGACTGGCATGCCTCTGTAAAATCAAAAGGTGAGCAACAGACAATTGAGGAGCTCTGGAAACGTCTCAAGGCACCCACGATGACCATTGGCTTTTGTGAAGGAAATTATTTTCCTTCTTGGCAGCAACTCAAGGAATGCAAAGGATTAGTTGTCAGAAATGATGACTTTGAGGGTGGATTCTGCCTAACATCTCTCCAGAATGGGGTCATACGTTTCAATTGTGCGGATTCCTTGGATAGAACAAATGCTGCCAGCTTTTTTGGTGCTCTTCAAGTTTTTGTTGAACAATGTAGGCGGTTAGGCATCTCTCTTGATAGAGATGCAGTTTATGGATTTCCTTCAATGAATAGATATGCAGATTTTGGTAATTATGGTGGAAGCACAGATACTTTGCCTCCAGGGTGGGAGGAACGGTTTGATTCCGTAACAGGAAAGCCTTATTACATCGATCATAACACACGGACTACCACCTGGGAGCCTCCACGGCAGGACAAACCCTGGAAAAGATTTGATATGTCATTTGACCAATTCAAGAGTTCAACAATGTTAACTCCGATAAATCAACTGGCTGATCTTTTCCTGCTAGCAGGTGACATCCATGCAACTCTCTATACTGGCTCAAAAGCCATGCATAGTCAAATTCTGAATATATTTAGCGACGAGGGTGGAAAGTTTAGTAAGTTCTCAGCAGCACAAAATGTCAAGATCACTCTTCAGAGAAGATATCAAAATGTTCTTGTAGACAGTTCTCGTCAAAAGCAGCTGGAAATGTTTCTTGGATTAAGGCTCTTCAAGCATCTTCCTTCCACCCCTATTCATCCTCTGAAAGTAGGTATAACTAAATTTGCTATAGTTTTTCAATTCTACTTCATTCATCTGATATGCTTGTTTTCAGGTGCCCTTTTGTCTTATATACTAATTAAATGAATGTGTGATGTATGGGCCACTTGCTAAGGATGCTGTTTCTAGCTTTTAAGTCACTATTGACGTCAACTTTAGACAAGCAAAAGGGCAAGAGGGCTTTGATTACTGGGTATACTATTACTAATGCTAATTACTATCACATTCATGATAGAACTCCAATAACCAGCTGTTTTATAAAGAAATTGGTGAAAATATTTGTAAATAGTTGCATATAAGACCACCAATCAAAACTTTCTTCTTCAGTTTGAGTATTTGTTGCTATTCTTAGCCCCTAAAATTAACAAATTCTAATGTATTTTTCATCTAGTGTTGCATGGACATGGATATGGCAATAAGATTGTCACGCATACTGAAGTGTCTGACTTGCAAGAGGGAAAAAAGAGATATGGGGATTTGTAGAATAAGTTATAATTGTAACTAAATTATATATATTGATACCTTTATTATTGTTTGATTAAACATTAAATATAGATTAAAAAGACATTGGTTGTTAAGGTCTTTCAATATACATGTTTCTCATTCAAACCTTCAGATTAACTTGTGGATAAAATGAAAAAAAATATTTTTCAAGTTATTTGAATACCAATATCCTTGCTCTCATACAAATATCAGAGTAGATATTACTTCGGTAGTTGTGTGACTGAACTAGAATGATGCTTTCTATTGTAACTAAATGAGATGGGGCATTTTGATAAGGTCCTCCAGTTACAACTACTTTGTTCTGTAAAGGTCTAGTTGGGTCTATGTTCATGCAGCAAAAATTGAGTTTGCTGAATTTGAAAATTAGGTGGCCCTAAAATTGAGCCCTAGTAGCAAGAATTTTAAGTTATGTGGCGTATTGCAGCATAATGGCTATACCATATTGACTGGTAAAGTACTCATAGCTTGCCCCTCCATATGGTACTGTATGCACATATGGTACGCACCCTGTCATTGTGGTGCTGGCACTGATAGACATGTCATATGCTGTATGACATCATGCTGGTGGAACTATTATGCGTACAATTATTGGTACTTTAGCCCTACTTTGGATATTTTCTTGCACATAATGCTTTCAGTCGTGGCTAGAGTTGTGATGTTTTCCTGTGTTTGTCTAATTGTTTTGATGGCACCATGAAAGGCCCATTGCCCCTTGAAATTGATGTAAGCTTACCTTTAATTAGACAGTTACAAAGTTGCTAGGTATGGTACTGAGCTAACTCATATTATTTTGGTCAGCCTAGTTGATGCATAAGGAAAAAATTGCAGTGTTGTTAGATTTGATCAAACCAAGTTTTTGTAGTTAAAACAATTAACCTATATGTACTCATATTGTTGCCGGTGCTGATGAAACTAGCTAACCTGAATTGCTTTGACTAAACTACTCAATGTTACAGATTATAGTCTTACACTTTTCAGTTTCTAGTATGTTATCAAAATATGTAATGGTCTTGTTTTTGTGATTTGCTAACATAAAAATATTTTAAAAGGGATGGTTTTATTGATTGATATAGAAGTGGAACTTTTGGTCTATAACTTGAGCCAACAATCAGATGGTGAGGACTCCAATAAATGTTTGAGGTGGGAATGGTCTTTTTCCCCCTTCCTCTGGACAAGGTTTACATTTGAGCAGGGTGGGGGGGTTGGCTGGCTTTCCTCCTTAGAACTACCACTCATGTCCATTATACATTACATATTCAACCTTACAAGCTTTTTTGTATCTTGTATACTCTTCCTAGAAGCATATATGGGAACCCAAAAGATATACTATCACTGATTTAAACTTGATCACTCTATTTAACACTTAGCTTCTCAGTTTTAATTGCATTACAAGAATGCTGAATGGTTGTTGTTCTTCGTCAATTTTCAGATCCAAACATTTATTGTTGCTTTGATGTAGAATGACATTACCATTTTTTAGAAGGTTATTACACGAATCTAGTGATTCATTAATGTCATTATATATTATATTATTATCCTCAATTAAAAGTTCCATATATTGATATATTATACTCATTGTTGAACCACTAGTAATATAACATAGGAATTTGCATTGCTTGTCAACCTGGAGTACATACTACATAGTTTAATATTGTGTATAAGGCACAGTTTAATATTGTGTATAAGTTTTTTTCTCTCTTCTTCCTCCAAGTTCCAATATAAGGAGTCAGGCAATTCCTCTGCTAGCTTCTTGGAGTAACAATTAACTACAACATGCCTTATTCATCCATGAAATGATTGCAATATGTACACTGAAAATGATTCTGCAGTCGGTGGACTGGTTACTTGCATTTGCATCTCTTGTTTATTAGCATGTTATTGAGGCCTGGCCTTACTGGGATACTGAAGTTATATGTCTAGATTTTAAATGTGCTTGGTGGTTGCATGCAGGTATTATCACGACCTTCAGGGTGCTTCCTGAAACCAATTCCGAGTATGATCCCAATTGCTAATGGTGATTCGAGCCTTCTTAGTTTTAAGAAAAAGGAGCTAGTATGGGTACGATATTTGCACCTGTAACAATTTGGAACACTTCCTTTGCAGAAATGTTCTTTCTGTTGCTTTTTTAATGCAGTATTCACTATTATCGGATCCTACTTGAAGAATTCTTTCCACAGGTGTGCCCACCAGCTGCAGATGTTGTCGAAATGTTTATTTATCTTCAAGAACCTTCCCATGTTTGTCAGCTTCTTCTGACAGTCTCACATGGTGAAGAAGATGCATCATACCCGTCAACTGTAGATGTTAGGACTGGATGCAGTTTAGATAGTCTCAAACTTGTTCTTGAGGTTTGATCTCTCTTCAACATGACTTTTCAACTCTCATGCTACAGAAGTATTGATAATACCTGCTATATATTTTCTCTAGGATATCCTTCATTCAAAACAGATCTGTTGAAAGGAACTCAGTCAATTTATTTTGTTTTTTATTTCTTTACAATTTTGATTCCTATTACGTTGTTTTAAGAAAAAAATTAGTACCTGCTCCCTTGGTCTAGTACTATTATAGATTGAAGCATCCTAGAAACTTTGACATTGCAGAATTTGAAACTTAAAAATCTGCTTACTTTATCATGTGGTCAACCCATGCTTGAGTCTTGAAGTTTGTATGAATTTACGTATCCGCTGAGGCTGTAATATGATTTTATTGGTTATTTTCTGTGAATTTAACTCGACACATTTCTCATAATCAGATAATTTACTGAAAACTGAGTAAAGATTGGAATGATATAAAAGATATATGAACATAAACTGCCCGTGGCAAACAAACCTCTTCCCATTTAGTTATTTTGTCAAGGAATACATTCATTTGCCAGTGTGTGGTTTTCCATATAGTGACATTTCTTATAGCTTTTTGGAGATCTTCACCTTGTTTTTTGTGACCTTTGCTCAAGTCCGAGGTCTCCTTTCCCAGTGAGGCCTAGTCCTCATTCTATCCAACTAATTCATCTCCTATATTGATGCAGTTGCTTGGTTTCTTCTGATGTACTCATTTCTGAACTTTCTGTTTCTGAGTATTCATGGGTGCATGATTCATGCAACAGCCTAGTTAATCAGAAGATCAAGTGAATGATTGACACTTGCGAACATATTTTTAAAACTGAATCCTATAATCTTGTAGTAAACTATTGATAGGTGACGAGCAACATTGATGGGCCACGTACCTGACACAGGGGATGGAAAAAACAATATTGTGTTGCTTGCTCTTGGGTAGATGCCAGAACTCCTGTTATGTTGCTTCCTTCTAACATTCACGATTGATGCCAACTGAGATACTGCCTACTGTAGTGGTTAGTATTTTAATTGATTTCATCAGGGGTGATGCATGGATCTTCTTTATCTTGGTTAGAGGGAGATGGAGAATGAGTGGATATTGTGTATATGAGATCATATCAACGTATTTATATCTTTCCCTTCTTGTATGATAACAGGCTTTCCATATCATCTAAACTAAGTTGAGATTTGGAACAACTTTTGACTTACACTCTTCATTACCAGGTAGGATTTTGAGATTTTCCCCAGTAGAAGGCTAGAAGGGGTTTCATTTAAGATGTCAGTTGAATAAAGTGCAGATGTTTCTTGTTTCATACCTGATTACTTCTATATCTTGGGCAATCTTATCTGCAAGACCTACGCCTTTCGAGTTTTTTTACATTGGTTCAGAGTTGCACCATGTTCGCTGCAATCATACCATGGCCGATGCTGGTTGAATTTGATTTTTTTTTTTTAAAATATATATCTCTTTGTATTTACTTTTTGAGTCTGCTGGTATGAATCACCTCCATCCTTAGCGA
The DNA here is from genome assembly GCA_006176705.1 of Cocos nucifera. Lineage (NCBI taxonomy): Eukaryota > Viridiplantae > Streptophyta > Magnoliopsida > Arecales > Arecaceae > Cocos > Cocos nucifera. Next base: position 68,285 of record QRFJ01002768.1, read on the forward strand.
AATGAGAGTGAGACATTAATAATGCCGAATTATCTTTGCTGCATTCATCATTTCAATCATAAGTTCAGCCAAGATGTCATTTTAAAATTTTTGAGATCAATTTTTAGATATTTGAGAAATCATCATATTTTCATAAAAGGATGTATTTTGTATGTACCTAGGTAGTGATTACAAGTTCTTAACCTATCTAACATGGGCAAAGCATGAGTGATTTAACTGGCATTCTTCTCTAGTGGTATTTTTCTTTTTTTGGTTATTACAGATGAGACATCCTATCTGTATAAATTAGAACAAGGAAAATACCCCCACAATGCAGGAGATAAATGGGAAAAATAAGTACTAATGTACGAAACAAAAAAGTGAGTGTTTTATATTATTGACATATAAGAAAAATCTTGCTAAATTAAAGTAAATAGGAGTTTAAATAAAAGCAATAAAAATGTTACTCCATGCTTTCCCCAAGCAGATTAATTGTGATGTCAGTTTAGATTTGTGTTGTGTATTTTGTTGAGTTTAAAATTAATGAGATCAATCTTGAGGTTAAGTTAGATAATTATGGTATATTTGGTTGGTTTGAACTAAATGTGCTTACATATACAAAGATTTCTTATTAGAATTTGGTTTAAATTATGTTAATCAGATTAATTATCAGGTTAAGTTGGACTGGTATTGTATATTTTGTGGATCAGGTTAGTTTTGGTTAGATCTAACCCAAACAACTTCAAGTCAATTCCCCAATGAAGAGAGGCTAGGTCTGGAATAAAAGGATGAACAAGCCTTCTCCTTTTTTATTTTGTTTATCATTAAATTTTTGATAGCTAGTATTAAGCAAAGGAATGGAGGAACTTAGGTTTGACTTAGGAATTACAATTTTTTCTTCTGATTTTTTTCCTTTTGCTTGAATTTTGGGATGGGGTGTATCTTTGCTATACATTTTTGATTGAATTGAATTTATATTTTGTTACTTAAATTAATTGTCACATTAGGTCAGACTGAAATTTTATATTTTCGTGGTTGGGTTATGCTTGGTCAGATCTAACCCAAACAACTTCAAGTCGATTCCTTATAAATGAGAGGCTACGATAAGAGGAAGAATAACCTTTCTCCTATTTTACTTTGTTTATCTTTTAATTTTTTGATTGATAGTATTAAGCAAAGGAATGGAGGAACTTATGATCTGAGTTGTTGGAATGGCAATTTTCCTCCTAATTCCTTTCTCTTTTCCTTGTATTTTGGGACGGGTTGTCTCTCCTATCCATGTAATAGGTGTAAATAAAGGATATGTATGCTTGATAAGCTCCATCTTTGCACTTCTCTCTCTCTCTCTCTGCCATCTTTTCTTTCTGCATTCTTCTGTTGTTTCTTACTTTAACTCCCTTAATGATTTCTACTTATCCAAGACCTAATCATTGCACTTCAATATTATAAGTGCAAAAAGAGGTTCTGATCGTTAAAGTGTGTCTTCCATCTGTGAAAAGTTAGTGCATGGTTGTGCAAGATTAGTTTCATTGTCTCAACAAATAGGTGTGTGAATAGTTGCTAGGATAATGTTTTGAAATGGATTACAAAAATATTTCGCATGTGCTAATTACTTTTGGTAAATTAACTTGAACATACACTCTCCAATAGTTAACTAGTATAAAGATGTTCATGTGGATAAATTTCTTACATGTTCTTCACTTATATGTGATCAGGTGGAAATAGATAAACAAAGGTCAGATTCCCAAATAAAAAAATGTTTGTGGAATAGAATGGAGACCCACGGAAGCTCCAAAATTATATACTACAAAATTGCAATTACTGATACAGGGTTCACTCAATCTACTCGTTTGAAAAAAAAATATAACATGATTCACTGATCTCCAAGATCCTCTTAATTCAGTTGGATTATTAATCTATTAGTAAGTACTGTTCATTTGTGATGCCCCTATTTGAGGGCCTAACATGTTGCACATTCTTACCAATGACCTCAAAACTTCATAGAAAAAAAACAATAGGAATTATTTAGTTGCAAATTTCATGTTTGCCGTAAATTTGGAAATGAAAGTTTTTGAGCAATTCTTTTTACTAGTAATCGAGATTTCCTTTGTGATGTCTATTGTATAGATTCAACTTGCTTGTTGTAGACTTGGCCATTTACATTGGAAACTGGTTCGTATTTCCATTCATAATATGATAAAAACATCTAGAAAAACTACTAAAGACATGGTTACCTATATTGACCCATATTGCCCAGTATCATGCATGCAGTACTATATTGGTAAGGTACCAATGCAGTACCAAGGTTTGATATAGCACAAGTGCCGAACCAGCCTATATCGGTGGAACTGACTGGCTCTGCTTATTTCATGTACAGACCATACTGCTTAGTTTTGGGTGATACCATGGCTGGGTGTGAAAACAGTCTCTTGACTGTGTATGATATAGGACAAGGATGGTCAACTCGTAACTGGATCCCTTGCTAGCTGGTCAGTGGTATGAGTCGGTACACCCTCGTATTGGATTGTACTGGACCTGAACCGACATGGAAACAGGAGGATGAACCAAAGAGAAAAAGAGAGAGAGAGGGGGGAGGGAGGGAAGGAATGGGAGGCCAATGGATATGCCTGTTGTGGCTGTCGGAGGGCTATGGAGGCTGTCGAAGGGCCGCCAAAGCTTTCCGGGCTCCATGGTCCCCTACAAGAGAAAGTGAGGAGAGAGAGAGATAGAGAGGGGGGAGGGAGGGGAGAGGAGGGAGGGGAAGGCGACGGGGAGGCCACCATGGTCGCTGGGCGGCCCAAAATCCCCCACGGTCACCCAATGGCCTCCTTACCACCTTCCCCTCCCTCCTTTGCCCTTTCTTCCCCTCTCTCTATCTCTCTCTCTCTTCTCAGTTTCTCTTGTGGAGGACTGTGGAGATCCGGAGGCTTGGCGGCCCTTCGACGGTCTCGGTGGGCTACCATTGGCCTTTCCCTTTCCTTCCCTTCCTTTTTTTCTCTCTTCCTCTCTTTTTTTTTTCTCGCTCCATTTTTGCTGGTGTTCTGAATCGGGTGTCCGAACTGTACCAATTAGCCGTTGGTATGGTTCTGCATGCCCCGAACCGCCTAGTTTAGGCCGATTTGGTGAACCCATTATAGGAGCCATACCATACCATACTAGCAGTACTATACTATACTGGTAAGTTATTCATAAGGTACTAGTACAATGAACCATGACTCAAGGTTGAACATTTACACGAGACAAAGAAGTGGCAGATGTGTCCCATTATGATGTTGTGACCATGGTCATTGTTGACGCAGAATCTGGTCGTCGCCGAAGTCCGCTGGAGTTGAGGCTGATGAGGTCGCCGCCGGGGACCTGCAAAACAAAGTCCTGTCCGGAGCCGGTGGGGGGTGGCTTCGGTAGAACCCTCCGACGATCAAGTCAGCTTAGGCCAACAAGAATGGAATGAGTTCTGGAGCTTGGAGAAGAAGAGGAGAGCTTAGAGATCAGAGAGATTAGTGTATCTGGAGGGTCCTTTTTATAGCGGAGCTTGATGGTGACAGCTGCAGCCACGTGCTGGTGGGCCGCTCAAGGTTCGGCAGAGTCAGTCTCATGGGAAAGTGTCGTCTGCGGCGGGTTGATGGCGACAGCCATCGTCGCCTGATAGCGGGTCGCTATCGCTTGCGGCGGACTGATGGTGATGGCTGCAGAGCCAGCCGAATGAAGGGTTGAAGGCCTTCGTCGTGTGCCCCTTTTAGAGGAGTTCGGACTCCTAAAGAGGAAGCTTGGAAGGATTTCGGCTCCCATAGGCATCTGGCTGGAGATATGTGGCTAAGACTCGGCCGCTGGGGAGTTCGGTAGGAGCTCGGTCGGCCGAAGGGGGTGTCAGGAAGGAGTCTGGCTCCTGAAGAAGTCCGTCCGAAGGGTGTCTGGGGTGAGTCCAGCTCCCGAAGAAGTCCGGTCGAAGAGTGTTTGGGATGAGTCCAGTTCCCGAAGAAGTCCGACTGAAGAGGAAGCTTGAAGGGGAGTTCGGCTCTCGTAAGCATCTGGCTGGAGGAGTGCGGCTAAGGTTCGGCCGCTGGGAGTTCGGAAGGAGCTCGGTCGCTAGAAGTTCGAAGGAGCTCGGCCGGCTGAGCAGTTCGGTCGGCTGTAAGGGTTTGGCTAAGACCAGTCCGCTGAAGCTCTTCTGCGGCTACTGGTTGCATTAGGCTGGATATCGAACTAGACTTCGATGGGAGTGGGGTTTATCCCCAATACTAGCCCTCCCACTCTCAAGTTCGAAACTCGAAGGAAGGGAATGCAGGAAAGGCGACTGTCGAAGTCTTCTTCTGAGCTCCGTGCTGGTCTAGGTCGAAGCTCGGGGGAGATCTCATCTCCAGCTAAAGTTGATATCGAAGTTGAAGTCCGGAAAAGATCCCATCTCCAACCGAGGTTGAGGGAGGCTTCGTCCGCTGCGATCGAAGTCGGAGGTTGAGCTCCTCGGGGGCGACATTGTCTCCTACAGCCGAGGTCGATGCGGGCGCTTGGGAGAGATCTGATCTCAGGGCGAGGTTGTCTCCGATCTTATCTCTGATCGAGGTGGAAGTTGAAGCTCTCCAGCCGAGGTTGACACGGTCGCTTGGGAGAGATCCTATCTCTAGCCGAGGTCGAAGTTGAAGCTCTCCAGCCGAGGTTGGCTCGGTCGCTCGAGGGAGATCTTATCTCCTTTGGCCGAGGTTGATGTGGGCGCTCGTGTTAGGACGAGGTTCTCCTTCTGTTCCTAACCTCGACTTTGCTCGCGTCAGGACGAGGTCCTCCTGTTCCTAACAGGCTGTGGGGTACATACGGACCGTCGTCCGCACCTCTCCCTCCGTCTCGTTCTTTGTGAACGAGGTCTTCGACTTTGCTCGCGTTAGGACGAGGTTCTCCTCCTGTTCCTAATGGACTGTGGGGGCACATTCGGACCGTCGTCCGTCTTCCTCCGTCTCGTCTAAGGTGAACGAGGCCTTCGACTTTGCTCGCGTTAGGACGAGGTCCTCCTCCTGTTCCTAACGAACTGTGGGGTCACATACGGACCGTCGTCCGCACCTCTCATCCCGTCTCGTCCTTTGTGAACGAGGCCTTCGACTTTGCTCGCGTTAGGACGAGGTCCTCCTGTTCCTAACGGGCTGTGGGGGCACATTCGGACCATCGTCCGTCTCCCCCCATCTCGTCTAAGGTGAACGAGGCCTTCGATTTTGCTCGCGTTAGGATGAGGTCCTCCTGTTCCTAACGGACTGTGGGGGCACATACGGACTGTCGTCCGTGCCTCTCCTCCCGTCTCGTCCTTTGTGAACGAGGCCTTCGACTTTGCTCGCGTTAGGACGAGGTCCTCCTGTTCCTAATGGGCTGTGGGGGCACATGCGGACCGTCGTCCGAGCCTCTCCCCCCGTCTCGTCTAAGGTGAACGAGGCTTCGACTTTGGAAAGGTCTTATTTCCCGCGGTTAGTGTTGACCCGGGGCATATCTTGTCTCCTGCAGCCGAGGTTTAGAGGTCTTTGACCTGCTCGCGTTAGGACGAGGTTCTCCTCCTGTTCCTTACTGGCTACTTTTGCTCATTTCTTTCCTGCCATCATGTAATCCTTGTACCAGAAATCAATAATGCAGAGCAAAGAAGTTTTTAAAGGAAGTCCACTGATAATACATCCTTAGATTTTCTGAGTTCCACGGTCGGGGAAGCACTATCCCTCCGAGTTCCTTCAGGCGATAAATTCTGGGTCGGATGGCCTCCGTTACCTCATACGGACTTTCTCAGTTTGGGGCGAGCTTCCATTGACTCTGAGGCTGAGCGACAGCGGCTCACCGGAGCACTAAGTCTCCCACTCTGAACGTCTTATTTTTAACCCTGGAGTTGTAGTACCGAGCCACCTTCTGTTTGTAGGCTGCCATCCGGACGCGGGCTTTCTCCCTCTTTTCTTTCAGAAGGTCGAGGTTGACTCTGAGGTCCTGAGGGTTGTGCCGCTCGTTGAAGCCCACGACTCGTGCAGATGGGAGCTTAAGCTCGATCGAGATAACTGCCTCAGTACCGAAGGCCAAGGCGAAGGGTGTTTCTTCGGTTGGCACTCTCTAGGTAGTTCGGTATGCCCAGAGGACATGGTCGAGTTCGTCCACCCAGGCCCCTTTTGCCCTATCGAGTCTCGCTTTGATTTCTTGCAGCAGGATTCGGTTGGTTATCTCAACTTCCCCATTGGCCTGCGGGTGAGCCACCGATGTGAAGCGGTGGGAGATGTTTAGTCCTTCGCAGAACTCGGCGAACCTTGCCCCAGCGAACTGTCGCCCATTGTCGGTTATGAGGATTCGAGGCAAGCCGAACCGGCAGACTAGTAACTTCCAGACGAAGTCCTGCACCTTGGCCTCGGTAATCTTCATGAGTGGTTCGGCTTCGACCCACTTGGTGAAGTAGTCGATCGCGACCAGGAGGAACTTCCGCTGCCCAGACGCCGTTGGGAAGGGGTCGAGTATATCCATTTTCCACTGCGCAAACGGTCAGGATGAGCTGAGCGGAGTGAGTTCGGATGCCGGCTGCCTCTGCATGCTGGTGTTCTTCTGACAGCGGTCGCACCTCTTTATATATTCCACGGAATCGCGAAATAAGGTCGGCCAGTAGTACCCCTGCCGGAGTAGTTTTTGCGATAGGGATCTGGCTCATACGTGACTTCCGCAGAGTCCTTCGTGTACATCCCATAGCGCGAGGTCGGCTTCTGAAGGTCGGAGATATCTCAGCAACGAGAGGAAGTACGACCTCTTATACAACCTGCCTTCGTATAAGACGTAGCGGGAGGTCTGATTCCTGAGCTTCCGAGCATCCTTTCGATCGTGGGGAAGGACCCCCTCTTGAAGGTAGGCGATCAATGGGTTGATTCAGCTGGACTCGAATTTCGTCTGCAGGATGGCCTGAGATTCCTCTGTGGTCGGGCACTTCAAAGTTTCCAAAAATACTTCTTTGGACAGTTCGGCCGGCGTTGAAGCGGCCAACTTGGAGAAAAGATCGGCTCTTGCATTTTCCGCCCTTGGGATGTGCTAAATGCCGAAACTGTCGAAGGCCGGAATCAAATTCTTCACTTTCTCGAGGTACTTCACCATGCTTTCCTCCCGTGCCTCGTAGCCGCCGCCAACTTGACCAACCACCAGCTGGGAATCGCTGTAGACTTGAAGCCGATCTACTTTTAATTCCCTTGCAATCTTTAATCTGACGATCAGCGCTTCATATTCGGCCCTATTGTTGGTCACAGGAAACTCGAAGCGCAGCGCGTACTCGACGACGACTCCTTCGGGGTTGACCAAGACCAGCCCCGCACCAGCTTCAGCGGAGTTGGACGAACCATCCACGTGCAGAGCCCAGGAACCTTCAGGGAGGTCAACGTTCTCTTCGGGGAGGTTCGGCTGCGACAACTTGGCTTCGTCGAAGTTCGGCCTCGCTCTAGTGCCGGTCCTGCTCGATTCAAGCTCGGCTTCAACTGGAATGGTGCATTCTGGCACAAAATCCGTCAGTATCTGGGCCTTGATCGACGGTCTGGGCCGGTAGTTGATGTCGAACTCTGTGAGCTTGATTGTCCATTTTGCGATTCTTTCGGAAGCGTCTGCTCGGTGGAGAACTGCTTTTATTGGTTGGTCTGTGAGGACCATTATGGTGTGCTCCTGAAAGTAAGGTCGGAGCTTTCTGGCAGCAATTAGAAGACAGTAAGTTAGTTTTTCTAGCCTGAAGTATCTGGTTTCCGTGTCCCTCAAAACTCGGCTCACGTAGTAGACCGGTCGCTGCGTCTTTGCTTCTTCCCTGACCAGGACTGCCGCCAGGGCCACCGGGGAGACAGCTAGATATAGAAATAATTCTTCCCTGGGTTCGGGCTTTGCCAGCAGCGGAGGCGTGCCGAGGTAGTTTTTGAGCTCCTCGAATGCCTGTTGGCACTCCGTCGTCCAGCAGAAGTCCTTCGATCGCCTGAGAACCTCGAAGAAGGGCATGCATCGTTCGACCGACCTTGAGACGAAGCGATTTAGGGACGCCACCTTTCCGGCCAGGTGCTGAACTTTCTTGATCGTCTTTGGAATGGTCATTTTCCGAATGGCTCGGATTTTCTGGGGGTTTGCCTCGATTCCGCATCTCGACACTATGAACCCGAGGAATTTTCTGGAGGTTACACCAAAGGCGCATTTGGTCGGGTTCAGCTTCATCTTGTGCTTCCTGAGTGCACCGAAGGTCTTTTCAAGGTCGGCCAGGTGGTCTGTTGAAGCTCGGCTTTTGACGAGCATATCATCTACGTACACTTTCATGTTGCGGCCGATCTGCTCGTTGAAGATTTTATTAACTAAACGCTGGTATGTTGCCCCTGCATTCTTGAGTCCAAAAGGCATGATCCTGTAGCAATAAAGACCTCGATCAGTAATGAAGGCGGTCTTCTCTTCGTCCTCGGGCGCCATGCGTATCTGGTTGTAACCAGAAAAGGCGTCCATGAAGGTGAGGAGCTCATGGCCCGAGGTTGCGTCCACCAGCTAGTCGATCCTGGGTAGGGGGTAGCTGTCCTTCGGGCAGGTCTTGTTTAGCTTCTTGAAGTCGACGCACATCCTCCACTTGTTATTCGCTTTCTTGACGAGAACCACGTTCGAGACCCAGGTCGGATAGTTAATCTCCCGGATGAGTCCGGCTTTGAGGAGTTTGTCTACTTCTTCGGCGATTGCTTTCTGCCACTCCGGGGCGTGGTGGTGCAGATTTTCTCTTATCGGTCGGTGCCTCGGATCGACGGCCAGCCGATGTTCCATGACCTCGGCATCGATCCTCGGCATATCCACTGGGGTCCAGGCGAAGACGTCCGCGTTTCTTCTGAGGAAAGCGACGAGCTGCTCCCGAACCTCGACCGCCAAGTTGGAGCCGATCTGCACCACGTGCTCCGAGTTTCCGTCATTCAAGGGCACAGAGACGAGGTCCTCCGCAGGCTCGCCCCGCTCCTTAGTGAGGTCGTCGCGGACGTCCAATCCATCAACAAGATAAGGGTCGGGCTGATCTCCCTTATGCAGGGCAATCGAGTAGCAATACCTCGCCAGAGCCTGGTCTCCTCTAACTTCTCCGACCCCATGACTCGTCGGAAACTTCATCTTCAAATAATAGGTTGACACTACCGCCCAGAGTGCATTTAGACTAGGTCGGCCAAGGATCGCGTTATAGGTGGACGGGGTCCTTACGACTAGGAAGTCGATCCGAGCTTTGGCCAGCTTCGGGCGCTGCCCTGCTACTACGGTCAATGTTATTATGCCTTGGACTGGTACGGTGTTGCCAGCAAATCCTACCAGCGGAGAATTCATCGGCCCCAAGCGGTCGTCGGGCAGGGATATTTTTGAGAAGGCATCGTAAAACAACACATCGGCCGAGCTTCCATTATCTACCAGAACGCAGCGTACATCGTAGTAAGCAATATTCAAAGAAATTACAACCGCATGATTGTGTGAAAATTGGATTTCCTGACCGTCCTTGGTGAAGGCCATGGGTTCCACGATCCTCCGCCTCTTCACCGATCCTCCGGATCCGCTGGTCTCCCCTTGCTGAGGTCCCCCTAAGATAGTATTGATGACGCCAAGGGATCTTCCTTCTCCTCAGGCCGTCTTCGCAGAAATCGGCTAAGTCTACCTCGCCTGACGAGCTCTTCGATCTCGTCCTGGAGTTGGATGCACTCCTCAGTGTCATGACCGTGGTCGCGATGGTAAAGGCAGAACTTATTGGGATTGCGCTTGCTAGAATGGGAACGCATTCTCTCCGATCTTGGAAGTCGCTCTCGGATCTCCATCAGTACTTGAGTCTTCGGGGCGTTAAGGGGGGCGTAGTTGTGAAATCGTCGACGTTGGGGAGAATTTCAGCGCTGGGGGGAACCTCGGCATGCCCTTCCATCAGGGCTTCTTCGCCTCCGAGCTTGAGGGGGAGTTCGGGCTCGCCCGCGACTAGGGGGAGTCCGGGAATGCGGCCGAGCTTTAGTCCGCTTCCTGTCTTCGGTGGGCCTGCCTGGCCCGCCGATTCGCCACTTGCCGCTGGCTTCGTCATCCTTAGCCTCGAAAGCCTCCTCTGCCCGGGCATAACTTTCGGTCCGAGCCAGCATGTCGGCAAAGTCCCTGAGATACTTCTTTTTCAGGGAGAACAGTAGGTCGTTCTTCTGAAGGCCGCCCTTGAGAGCGGCCATGGCGACTGACTGGTCCAGGTCCCGGACCTCCAGTGCAGCAGTATTAAATTGGATGACGTAAGTCCGGATGGGTTCCCCCTCCTGTCTGATGGCCATTAAGGAATCCAAACCTTGGCGTGGACGCCGACTACTGACGAAGTGGGCCGCGAACTGTTGACTCATCTGGTCAAATGATAAGATGGTACTCGGCTTGAGCACCGAGTATCAGTTCCTGACGGCCCCTTTAAGGGTAGAGGGGAAAGCCCGGCACAGGATAGCGTCTGGCGCGCCATGGAGCAGCATCGTTGTTCGGAAGGCTTCCAAGTGGTCGACCGGATCGGTGGTCTTATCGTAGCTCTCGAACTGCGGGAGCTTGAAGTTCGGCGGGACCGGTTCCTGCATGATTTTCTGCGAAAAGGAGGGTTAGTGCATATGTCATTACCACGTGAGCAGGGAGTGTGACGGAGTTCTTCGATTCGTCGGCTCATTTCTAAGAGCCTTTGATCCAGGAGATCTTCGCGGTCTCTGATCTCCAAGGTCTTCTCGCCGAATAGGTGCGAAGCTTCACCCTGGGTCGAGCCGCGGTCCGAGCAGGGGCTCTCCCTCCGTTGCCTTCCTCTTCCGAGGATTGGAGGTCGAGTAGCCTATGTCGGTCGCCCCTGGACTGGACCACACGGCTATGGAGAATCCCACGCCGGTTGAGCTGGTACTAGGGCCTGCTGGTGCATGGCCTGCACCGCCTGCATCGCCTGCACTGCCTCTGTGAGACCACGAACCTGCTGGACGAGCAGGTTGAACTGCTCCGCATCCACCGCGGCTACAGAGTGAGCCTGGGTCGCCGGGGCTGGAGCGGGAGCGGACGGATCTGAACGGGATCGGACCGCGGAGGCCGCCGATCGCCGGGTCGAGGCTCTCCTAGGGGCATCTTTTTTTGGAAAGGAATTCGAAAGAGGAAGAAGAGAGATCTCTGGAATGGGAAGAGAGAAATCGTCGTCGAGCACTCCTTTAAGAACAAGGGAACCTCGGCTTTCTTTAAGAGAGAAATCGTCGCCGGGCCCTTCCCTAGCGCCAATCTGTTGATGCAGAATTTGGTCGTCGCCGGAGTCCGCTGGAGTTGAGGCCGATGAGGTCGCCGTCGGGATCTGCAAAACAAAGTCCCGTCCGGAGCCGGTGGGGGGTGGCTCCGGCAGGACCCTCCGACGATCAAGTCAGCTCAGGCCAACAAGAATGGAGTGCTCGGGAGTGAGTTCCGAAGCTTGGAGAAGAAGAGGAGAGCTTAGAGATCAGAGATATTAGCATATCTGAGGGTCCTTTTTATAGCGGAGCTTAATGGTGATAGCTGCAGTCGTGTGCTGGCGGGCCGCTCGAGGTTCGGCGGAGTCAGTCTCATGGGAAGGTGCCGTCTGCGGCGGGTTGATGGCGACAGCCATCACCGTCTGATAGCGGGTCGCTATCGCTTGCGGCGGACTGATGGTGATGGCTGCAGAGCCAGCCGAATGAAGGGTTGAAAGCCTTCGTCGTGTGCCCCTTTCGGAGGAGTTCGGACTCTTGAAGAGGAAGCTTGGAAGGAGTTCGGCTCCCATAGGCGTCTGGCTGGAGATACGCGGCTAAGACTTGGCCGCTGGGGAGTTCGGTCGGCCGAAGGGGGTGTCAGGGAGGAGTCCGGCTCCTGAAGAAGTCCGTCCGAAGGGTGTCTGGGGTGAGTCCAGCTATGGAAGAAGTCCGGCCGAAGAATGTCTGGGATGAGTCCAGTTCTCGAAGAAGTCTGGCCGAAGAGGAAGCTTGGAGGGGAGTTCGGCTCTCGTAAGCATCTGGCTGGAGGAGTGTGGCTAAGGTTCGGCCGCTGGAAGTTTGGAAGGAGCTCGGTCGCTAGAAGTTCGAATGAGCTCAGCCGGCTGAGCAGTTCGGCCGGCTATAAGGGTTCGGCTAAGATCCGTCCGCTAGGCGTCCAAGGAGCTCAGCCACTAAGTAGTTCGGCCGGCTGTAAGGGTTTGGCTAAGACCCGTCTGCTGGGCGTCTAAGGAGCTCGGCCGCTAAGTAGTTCGGCCGGCTGTAAGGGTTTGGCTAAGATCCGTCCGCTGAAGTTCTTCTGCGGCTACTGGTTGCATTAGGCTGGGCATCGAACTAAATTTCGGCGGGAGCAGGGTTTATCCCCAACAGTCATAAAGAGAAGTCATTGTGGAAAATGAAATTTGAAAAGGAAACTAACATCAAGTCATCAACAAAATATATTAAGGATTTAGTACAATATCAGATGTTTCATCAAATGTCACTATTTCAAGGATTATAACAAATTTTGAGCTTTGTTTATAAGCTGGCCTTAGTTAGTACACCACCATCCTTTGTGGCCATGTGCACTTTATGTTGCTTCTCAAGGGTTAGAACTTAGAACTCTAAGCTTATTTTTGTTGCTCCATCTGTGACAGCATCAACTTTTCTTTCCATCACCCATCTCTGTTTGTATTAATTCCTTGGATGGGGTCACCCTTTGGGTCCAGTTGTTTTTGCTCCTGTGGGTTAGTGACTGGGCTCCGACAGACAACTAGGCATGTCCTCTAGCTCCCTGTTAGCTTCCTGTGACATCAACCTGAAGCTAGCATCAGACCTCATGACTGGTGAGCAGCAAATTTCATCTCTCTTGTTATTCTCTTTTTATACCACACAATTACTAGCTGATGGTTCATCCATAAAGTGGATGCAGTTAAGATTGCTCCACTGTCGCTCCCTTCATCTTTGTGAATTCTCAAGTTCTCGATGAGCTTACCGTTTGTAAGTTAACCAAGTTATGAAACTGTTTATTGACTTATTTCCTACTCACTCTGTATCTTGGAACCTGCATATGAGAAAGAAGATGAAGGACAATAGGCAGGAAAAGAGATGGTTTATTATCATGTCATTTGACTGGTAGTCCTTTCACCAGTGCTTTGCATGCATTGCAGGCTAAAGCATCTATGTGTGACCATATAGTTCCTGAGATTGTTTGTTGCAAGTTCTTTGCAAAGTTGTGAGTTTGGAAAGCATCATAGGGCAACATTTGCCCCAAAAGAGGAGTGTTACAGAGTGCTTCTCAGAAATTAGATCCCTCTAATGTGCTGGAACTGTTTCAATTCCCAAATCCACTCACTTTTTATTATTTTATTTGTGGATGATCATTCTACATGTGCGTGGATATTTCAAATATAAGTTAGAATTGTCTCAAATTTCTTCTGAAAGGCTATATTACCCAAGTAGGCATTTTATCCTTCATCATTGGAACTTGCAACTTGCAAGTTCCAATCTGCCTTCTATGTACTTGTTCTGTCATAACTCTTCCTCTTTACACCGGTTCTTGATATTCAACTTAAACGTCAATAGCAATTTCATATATGTGTAATAAAGAATTTTACTGATTGACCTCTAGCCAGTCGCATAATCAAGTTTAGTTTAGTATATGTTTTTCCTTTTTTTTGTTTTTTTTTCCTGTGTATGGTGATTGAACTTGGATCCAATATTATGCCGTGCAATATTTTGTTGGCGATATATAGTGATTGAACCTGGATTCGGTATTGTGCCATGCAACAATTATTATTCTTGTTTATCACTAAGACATTTTAACATGGTTGATATTTTTTCCAAGCTCCAATTTGTTCTAGTATTTAGTATCTTGCTCCTTTTTCATTGGATGTGAATTAGTGCTACTTTATCTATCATGAAAAGAGTGCCATAGAGCTGATGGCAATGAGTTTTCTATGTCACAGCCAAGCTGAGCACGTAACTCTTGTGTTGTTGTAGGGTGCATGTATACCACATTGCTCAAATGGGACAAATCTTTCAATTCCCCTAACAGGAAGAATCGATCCAGAGGATTTGGCTGTCACTGGCAAAAGTGCTCGCTTGCATGCTCAAGAAAGTTCCTATCTTCCTTTGCTGTATGACTTTGAGGAATTGGAGGGAGAATTGAACTTTCTCACTCGTGTTGTTGCACTTACTTTCTATCCTTCTGTTCCTGGAAGAACGCCTCTTACTCTTGGTGAGGTACAATGTAGATATTAAAACATGTAGCATCGGGTAGTTGCAGTCTGTGAAAACTGAATATTTATTAGTTCTTTAAATTTTTGTCCATGGAATGCCATACCGCCCATATCGTACCATACTAGTCTCATACCGGTATGCCATTTCGGAGCGTACTGATACTACTGTATCATACCAAACCGCGTACCGACATTATAGTAGAATTTTATCGGTACAGGGTCCGGTACCGAGACAGTGAATCTTGTTTTTGTCTTTGATTATGTTGACCTTCATTGAAATGCTACATCATTCTGGATATTTCTCATTATTGTAGATGGTTAGTTGTTGGGTAATTTCAGTGGAATGAAATATATAATGGTTTCCTTTTCTTTTAATTATTCTTAACCTTCACTTTATTGAAGGATTAAATTAGTAACTATAATTGGTGATATAATATGATGCCATATGATGGTGAACTTATTAGTTTTGTTTTCATTCAACTTTTAGCTAAATGTTATGTTGGCCATCTCATTTGTTATAAAATTTTAAGAATGTAGAACTACCTTTTACTGGAAACTGTCATTTGTTGTGTTCTCACGAATGAATACTTGCTGTACTTTTATAGTTTGAGTGGGCAACCTTAGTTGATGACAATATTATCTTTTGACTTCTGCATTTTGTTTCTTAATGTCCATTGACATTATTAACTTCTTTTTTCCCCACATATTGTTAACATAAATTGTTTTATCTGCAAAACTTGAGTTTCAAGATTGTGGTTTGATATTCTTTTTTCTCAGTTCTTTCAAAGTCTAGACTTCTAGACAAAACTTGGACTGCTGCTATCTGATTTTTGGGAACTTAAAATATGTAACTGAAAATGTAGGTCACTTGCTCAATAGATAACTTTCTTGGTTTCATGGCAACACCTTCTCTTGCCCAAAGTTGTCTTGGCAGGATCCTGGCACCAAATCAGAGGGTTGACAATATGTTGATAGTCACAAAACGTTTTTAATGTTTGATGGATCAAACATTGATCTAAGCCAACCATATAGATGAGACAATGCTTCTTAGTTAAGGTACTGCTCTGTATTTTTCCTTTCCACTACTTTGTTCTCTTGCAAATGATCATTGCTTCTAAAAATGCTTTCCTTCTAAGAAGATAGTTGATGTTATTAGGAACATAATATAAGTAGAGTCTGGTTTGTAGGCTTTCATTTTTTTTTTTTTCCCAATTTATAGTCTATTTTCTCAGATGAATCATTGGCATGATGATGGAATTCATTTTATGTTTTCTTAATCATTTTATTTTGTACATGGCTTTCTGGTCAGTTGGTTTACTTTAAGTAAATGTCTAAGCATGAGTCTTTTACAGATTGAAGTACTTGGTGTTTCTCTTCCTTGGATAAATATATTTACTAATAAAGGATTTGGTTCTAAATTCATTGAGCTTCTCCAAGAAAAACATAGGCGGCATAACACTTCGCAGCATGGTTTAGATGCAAACGATTCCATAAATCCTTTTCTATGTGACCCATGCCCCAATTATAATCAGAATGCATCTTCAATCAATGGAGGTGCTCATCCGCTTGCTAAACCAAGTGCTATCAACCACGTCATGGACCTTCTTACTGGCGATCTTGCATCTACATCTCAACCAGATGTTTCAAATGTAACAGAAAATACTGGGTTGAGTGATGGGGGCCTTATGGATTTCTTTGACAGTTCTGGTGATGATAACTTTTCTGCAGCTGCTTCTGATTTGCATACTCAGTCAGAAAATAAAAGTGTTAGAGAGTACAGAGGCACTCAACAATACATAAATTTTTACAAAACTCTCTGTGGATCTAATAAGGTATGGTTACTTTGACACCTTTTCCTATCTTATGTGACCATTATCCTTGCATTTCCTGTATATTCCTAGATTTAATGCCATTACCTATTTTTCCATTCTGAGTATATATTATATGTCATGTTGTTTTTTTGTTTATGTGACTTGTCTTCATTCAATTTGTTTGTCTGTTCTACTTCATTCATTTATCTACTTTAAACCTTGAATCATTCTTTTAGTTCTTGGTATCTAGCTCAGGTGATCCATCATGTTCTTGCACGTTAGAATATCGAACGACATACTTCTATGGTAATGTTGAGCAGTGATTGTGTTTTTCGACCCAGCCTAAATAGACTTGAGCTGGTTCAACCAGGTCCACTTTCTCCAAACTAACATAATCGCACCTGTCTTAACTTGACCTGATGCAGCCTATCTGGACCTGATCCAACCGGAGCATATTGCACTCAATTGTGGCCAATCTAACTCAGCTCAGCCTTGACTTGTCCAGAGCCACCTGATGGGATGTTCAAACTTTGAAACTCCAAATGCTCTTTCGAATGGCTTGGGTTAAAAGAAACTCTATATAGAATCTGCAGTTCATCAAACTCAACTTATGGTGCTTCCTAGACTTGCATCAAAAAGAACATGCTCCAAATGTTGTATGTAGTCTTAAAAAGCTTAGGAGTAGCACAAGGAACAGATAAGAATCTTGCTTCTGCTCTTGGACCCATGGTTACATTATTCATTGAATATTTCAAAATTCTTGACTTGTTTGTCATATGCTAGTCATGCTAATTATTCTGCGATTAATTCACTGCATCATTGGTGGTTGACAAATAATTTGAAGTATCGAACTATTCAGGATCTATTGGAATGTGTATTCATGGAGTAGACACATAAAACAATCCAAAGTTGCTTGGAGGCTTTTGGTGCTGGGGATGTATTGAGATGGCCCTGGAGGAGAGGGGGGGGTGGGGGGAGGGTGTGGTGGAATAGCTAAAGTTTTTGAGGACTTGGGGAAACTGGAAACAAATTATACAAGTTTGTGGACCACATGCTCAATTGCCCCATAGGGCAAGCATAATCTTCCAAGATCTTGAAGTAATGTGAACTTCATATTCCTTTGTCTTCTGTTTGAAAAGCTTGATTTTTTTTTTAAAAAAAATAATAGAAGCCGAAAGGCCTTGGAATCTCTCAGTAATTCAGCAATAAAGTCATGGATTTTGATGTATTAGTCCTTTCTCAGTCCAATCCCAGCATAGCCCTCTATTTACAAAATTATATTTACTACCTACTTATTTATACATCAGACAAAGTAGTCCTTGTTGTCTAGTTAGTAATGAATTTTGTTGATTCGTTATATTTAAATGGTAATGATGATGTTAACCTATTCTATCATTATAACATGGAGCAAGGTTTGCTATACCTGTGAATACTGTATCATACCGGACGTACCATATCGGTACGGAACTGGTATGCAGTTTTGTGCCATATTGACACTTGGTACTCTTCACTATCTCATACCATGCTACATACCGATATTGTAATAGGATAGTACTGGAAGATGGTGAACCTTGACATGGAGAGTGGAGACATGGATCATTGGAGTTTGTATTTTTATATTATATTATTTAACATAAAGATATGAAGGGAGTTAAGCTTTAATTGAGCAACAAGGACTACTCTTTCCCATTTATAATAAACTACAGTCCTAATTAGTTTTTCATGTAAAAGGAGGACCGTTGTAGAAAAAAGACTAGTCTGTAACAATCTCATGAATGGCCCAACAGTGAACTACCGTTGATAGAAAAGAACAAACACAGTGCCTTTTTCCTATTCTCCTTTGTGTTCTATTTCATATCCAACTACAAGTGATTTTTACTGATTACATACATGAAAAAATGATCAGAAATTTGCTTTTATATAATTTTCTGAGTTTCTCCTGAACTCTTGTTGAATTTGCCCATTTTTTCCAAATTCTGATGTTTTGGACCTTGTCAAATTGTTCCTGAATGCTGAACTTGTGACTATGCTTGGACTTGCTTCCTTGTGCTTTTAACCTACTTTCAGATAAGCATTTTCTATCACTTCCATTTTTAATAAAAACTTCTTTTGTTCTTTAAAAATTTTTCCTTTCAGGATCTATGTATCATTGTCTCTTAAGACTCAAAAAACACCATTCTATTTTAGAATTGTGTACAACAACAAATTATACTTTATTATTAAATACTTTATTGCTTTAATAATATTTGGTACAACTTTATAGGCACTGTAGGTAACCATGCTTCTTCTTTCTTTAACTTCTTGTTCCTTTTTTTTT
This sequence comes from Cocos nucifera, assembly GCA_006176705.1. NCBI lineage: Eukaryota > Viridiplantae > Streptophyta > Magnoliopsida > Arecales > Arecaceae > Cocos > Cocos nucifera. Next base: position 86,541 of record QRFJ01002768.1, read on the forward strand.
CCTTTTTGTTTTCTGAAGTTTCTTGCTTCTGCTTCTAGGATTGCTGAAGATCAAGGATTTAAATTCTGGCTGTATTGGCTAGCGTGTACCTCAATAGCCATAAATCAGTACTTGGCACCTCCTTGAGACCAATTTGAGGGATAACCAGTCCGAACTGAACACATAGCGCTTGGTACTGAGCTTGAAGATGTTTGAATAAATTACAAAAAACCTCCCTGAGATTAGGGGTAAATTACTCTTACGTGCAATAGTTTGAAAAACTTACGCTTACGCCCTTGAGTTTACTTTTATCCAACACTTTAATCCATAACTTAACCGAATGTTAGTCAAACTGTTAACTTTAAATGAGACCCAAATACCATGTCAGGAAAAAATTTAGAAATAACCAAAATAACCTTAAGTAATTTAACTGCCACCCAAGGATAGAGTTGCCAAAATGGGCCGGGTCGGGCTGAGAAACTCTGGCCCATTTATGAAAGTGGGCTTTTTGGCTTGGCCCCTGTAGCCCATGAGCTGAATTGGGTTAGGGTCGGATCAGCCCATACCCAATCAGGCGAAGATGTGATCACTTAAGTTGAGTCCTTGATGTACTATGGATTATATATTTGAGTTTGATGTTATTTCATCATGGTTGTAAGTTTAGTTTTTGTTTGGTCTTGAAAATTGTGTTGCTACTTGACGTCTTATTACTTGTTGAATGCTGAGTTCTATTTTTCTTTATAGTGACTCTAGAATAAGGGGAGAAAGCTATGAAAGTGACTCCAGAATGGGCTGGCCCGACCCTAGAAAAGAAAAAAAAGTAGGCTGGCCCGGTCCTAACCCACAGCCCATGTGGGCTAGGGCCGGGCTGGGTTTTTACGGCCCATTTTAACAAGTGAGCAGAGCCTGGCCCGGCCCACATAGTCACAGCCCACGTGGGCGCGGCCTGGCCCATTTTGACAGCTCTACCCAAGGACATAAGAAAATGGATAAGAAAATGCATGCATCCTCCCTACCCAAGGACAAGTTTGACTTTTCACATGAGGTAAATGGTTTTACTCATGCCGTTAATTTAATTGGGTGTAAGTATAGTTTTTACAAACTATTAGGTGTAAATGTAATAAACATAAACATCAAGGGGGTTTTTGTAATTTTCTACAGCTTTTCTGCTTAAAGCAGTGTCAGCTGGTACCGTATGTCAGTATGTTGTACCATATTGGCCAATGATCCTTTCAGCCTCTTACCTCTATTTTTTATTACACCTTTCTGATTTAAGCTGCTTAGTGAGATCAAATGGCCTGGAATGATCAAGTACCATGGCGATGCATCTTGTTTTATAGGAGCACACTCCTAAGGTACATTCTATCAATAAAAGTGAAAAAATCATAAAAGACATTTCATATAGATTGGACAATCTGTCCTTTTTGTTTATAGATATGTGCATACATGCACTGATGTATATTAATTATGTCTTGCTTTAGGCTCTGGAAAAACCTTGCTGATATGTGCACTCTACGCTTTTTAGTTAAAAAGTTAAATTTGTAAGATTTAATTAGTATAACTATCTATGCAAAATATATTTTGGCAGATCTGCTGCCGATTTCTAATTTATAATCTGATTACACTTTGCACCATTTTTAGGGGAGGGAATTTGACTTTGTGCAAGCCATGAAGCTTGAAATTCAGCGCCTCCACCTGAATCTTTCTGCTGCAGAAAGAGACAGAGCTTTATTATCAATCAGCATTGATCCTGCAACAATAGATCCAAATCGCTTGCTTGATGATTCCTACATGGTAAAATTATGCAACCATGCAGATAGCCTAGCATCGTTGGGGCAGGCTGCACATGAAGATCAAATTAATGCTTCCATTGGGCTTGAAACTACCGATAAAAATGTTATAGATTTTTGGAATATTAATGAATTTGGAGAAACCTGCTGTGGTGCCATGTGTGAAGTTCGTGCTGAAAAGCAACCATCTTCAAAAGCTTCTTCCAGTATTTCTTCTACTGGAAGCTTGCCATTGCTTCTGATTTGTTCTCAATGTGGAAGAAAAGCTTGCAGAGTGTGCTGTGCAGGGAAGGGAGCTAATTTACTAATTAGCAATAATTCTAAAGATATGAGAATCTACAACAGTTTATCAAGCCAGAGTGGTTCTAATCACGAAGGGCAGAATGAAGGGACTTGCAGTAGTCAATCAGCTCTTGTGGATGGAGTTATCTGTAAACTATGTTGTGACAAAGTTATCCTTCATGCTTTGTACGTGGACTATGTCAAGGTTTTGAGTAGCTTGAGGAGAAGAGCCCGTGCAGATGATGCAGCAAAGAAGGCCCTGGATCAAGCTGTTGGACATGAAGTTGACAGAATATCTAATTCCTGGAGAGATGTAGATATGGGCAAGAAGCAGTTAAAGAAGCTACTTAAGGGAGTTGAATCCCTTGCTGAATTTCCTTATGCAAGCTTATTACATTCGGTACTCTCAATATCTGATTTCTATAGATGTGAATTGTTAATGTGGATTTTCTTAATTTTTTGTTAGCTATGATTCATGATAGTTCAACTCCATCACGTATAAGGATGTCATGGTTGTGGTTTCCAAATATAAATTCAGGGATATTTTATCACCTATACTATTTACACATCATTATGTCTTGTGAAATTTCCAAGATTTATGGTCTGGATTTATATAATTTTTTTTAAAAAATTGATAATTTGTCACTCTTATTTTCTTGAAGTCTCTCTTCATTGGAATCAAATGGGCAGCTGTGATTAGAAGGTCATATTGATTCATTGGTGAAGAGTTTCATTGTTGTGTTATTAAAACATGATTAGTTAGCTATCAAGGAATAGATCTTGGATTCAGGAGAATGCAGGACATATTTGCTGCTGTCTCAAAATTTCCTAGAAGGAGAACAGTTGTGTAATGAACAAAGCAATGATGTTTCTTTGTCAAATCACCTTCTTAATGTCCTATTCTATTCATGTCTTTGATGGTTCTTGTTCTTTTGAATGGAACTACCAATCTTGTTTTCAGTTGATGTGTGCGACATATATAGGTGCATGATGACTCTGTGGGCTGTTTAAGACCTTATTAAATATGTGCCAATTGGAAGGTGCTGATTAAAGTGTTCAAGGATATTTAAGGTATTAGAATTAGCTATACTTGTAGACCTGGAGTCCTTCTCAAAACATAATCTAGTGATGTAAATAAGTGCAACTCTGAACTTAATGCTGGATCTTTTTTTGGCCTAAAAGCAGGCTCTCACCAGCTCAGAATTTGAATGAATTTGTAGATTTTGACAAGAACCTTCATGAACTCTATTTTAGCAGTTAAGTGATAATATAATACAAGGAAACACATAAGTTCATAAAAAACAGTTACAAGTTGCGAAAATGATGAATTTGAAGATATTATGGTAAGGACTAGGAAAGAAAACGTTTAGGTCCTTACCGTCAGCATGTATAAGCTACCCCTATAAGTTCATATTTGTGCCTCTGCAGGTAGGTGAAATTTTCATAAATCTCAGAATGATCCTTTTTCTTATAAGATGCTAACGACGTATAATTGCTAAAATAAGTTTAGAGCAGGAAGATGCTTTTGCTCTTTCTTTCCTTTTCTCAGAGCAAAATTCCCTAGTGAGAGTTTTAACATTTTCAATTGGAAAAGCTAGCAATCCAAGGCCAACAATGGCAAGTTTGCTCCTGCCATTGTTTCACTATTTGGAAACCAAAGCACGTACCTTTTGAAGAACTTTGATTGTGAATCCAACTAATGTGGTAACTAGGGCCCTGTATGATGTAGTTTTGATCATCATGCCTAGTTCTCAAACTTTTTTGAACTTATGCAGATGTAACTATTACTCTAAAGTTAAATATCTATGCTTAAACATGCAAGTGTATCTAGAATGTCCACAATTTGTTCATTTGTAATCTCCAAGGAACCCCCCCCCCCCCCCCCACACACACACACATCTTCCTTTTTTGGGGTTTTTGTGTGTGTGCGTGTTTTTTTTTGGGGGGGTGGGGGTACTATATGTCACTTGTTTTTGCCTGAGATGAGGTTGGTCAGATTGCAAACTCTGAGTTGATCTGGTTTTGAATTTTTTTTTTTTTTTTTTGCCCACCTTAGATTTAAGGTTTCTGGTCTGTGGGTTCCCTTCTGCTGGAATACAAACTAAATGAAAAAAGATTTCAATGTTAGGAAGCCACATCTAAGTTTCTCACATGGTCACACCTAAAAAAGAGAAGGTGTTTCTGTTTTGTATTTTATTTTTTTCAATGGATATAGGCCTTACAACCAATAATTCTCTCCCCCCTCCTCTCCCCCCATCAAAAAAAAAATGCCAATAGTCTATACTGGCTTCACAAAGACCAGCTAGCTTTTTCGATCCCTTCATGAAATGTATAGTTTCCATACTCTCCTCGTAACTTTGCCGCTTCCTCTCTTTCACAATCATCCCCTCCTCCGCAGTCGACATAGACAATACACACTTTATTGACTTCCCATATTCAAATGCTAAGCCTACCTGCACTGCTGTTTCAAATGATGCTTGGACTCTGGGAATCTTGAGGAGGAGATTGGAAGGGGTCATGGAATCTATGATCTCTTCTCTCTCTCTCTCTTTCTACACCATGGTTTGTAATAGCTGTTGCAGAAAACCTAGAACAGTCTTAGCTCTTTTCTTTCCCCTGATTTTTCTTGAAAATATCCAAACAACATTGCTTAAGAGTTAAGACACTAGGAAGGAGAGAAAGTGATGGTCAAGTAGGTAGGCTTTAGAGATGGTAAACGCCCATGGGGGGGAGGTTTGGGAGCAGTGACTAGAGAGAAGGGGAGAAAGGGAATGATGAGATAGGTCAAAGGGACACAGGAAAGAAAAGGGAATGAGAAGGGTTGAACTATATTTCTTTCTTCACTAGGGGGAGAGCAAAGAGAATAGTTTACTCTCACAATTAACCAACTTGAGGTGGCAAAACATGGTGTAGGAAAGTTAAGCACGGCAGCTTAGCTTTCCTCTTTTCCCCCGTCATTTGTGTATTATCAATTTGTATGATCATAAAAAAATGGGACAAGATTATGTCTTCTCCTTCTTCCTTTAAGAATGTCATTTCTATCCTTATTACATGGTTTTTGTAATATAGGTTTTGATTAAATGTCAGGACAAACAGTGGACAATTTCATCCTGGATTATGACTGTGTTCAAAAATCAAAAATATTTTATTGCGTTATTCTTTTATAAGCATTATATGGTAGTCTGTGCTTTGCAGGTGGAAACAGCTGTGGACTCTGAACCATTATATTCATTACTTGCACCACTTGGCATAGGAGAACAACATTGTTATTGGAGAGCTCCCCCTAGTATCTCCACTGTAGAATTTTCAATTGTTCTTGGAAGTCTATCTGATGTTTTTGGGGTTGCCATACTTGTCAGTTCATGTGGTTATTCAACATCTGACAGCCCTGTTGTAAGATCCTAATCGAATGCTCTTCTCGATTGTTTTGCATAAGTTTGTATTTTATTTCCTGCAATGCTTTAGATGATATTTGCAAACATAAACTAGTGCTTCTAGGATAGAATTTAGGAAAAGTCATATTGAAGAAAAATTTTGACGAGCTGCAGAATTTGACCATCATTCTCTTAAACCAACATCATCTTTGTTAAAGTTTTATTACTAGCATACTTCTGGCTATTAGCTTTGAAGTATAATATTCTAGAGTAATATATAGGATTGAGCTAGGATTGAGTTTTCATTCACTAAAAATTAATATATGGCACTTGGCTCTAATAAATCCAAATATCATGTTCACCTTGTAACCATGTAACTTCAACAGATGTAAATAACAAATAACTTCTTACGGACACAAAATAAAAGCAAAACTCACAAAATAAAAGCAAAACTAATTGAAGTTTTTCCCATTATTGATTAGTGATTTATCTAATACTAGTCATTTTCCGTAATGCTTTTGCATTAGTGCCACAAAAAATACCCCTTATGCTTAATAAGATTTATCCTTTATGAGGATGTTGCGCTTTTTCTTCCATAGTTACCACATCAAAATAGATAACATGGAAAGAGGAGAGTGCAAATCTGTGCAGGGTTGTTTGGCAAGAGCATAAGTCTCGGAATTGGCACTTTTTCCAGTCAAATATTATTTGCAAACTGGGCATAAGCTTGGAATCGGCTATACCAGGTCAAGGTATCTTATGCATTTTTCTGGCAACTTTGCATGGTTATTCCATGTGTTTTAAGTAATAACTGTACCACCTGGTATGGCGTAGCATAGTGACCCAGCCAGCTCCAATAGTGTATCAATGATTAATAAAAATTTACTAAAATTACTCATGTTTGACAAAAACCCAGTTGACCATTCTAAATATTTTTCTTTCTTTTTTGCATATATATGTTATGCTTTAGCAATTTTTTTTAATGGATACATTTGTAAGCATAAAGCATATACATGGAAGTTCTGAAGGCTTATAGAACCTTTGATGTGCAGACAAATGTCTTGAGCTAGTCATGGATAAATATTAGTCTGATATAGACTTTTTGCTGTTACAGCTGTATTTACTAGCAATGCTACTCTTAAAGTTATGCTTGCATTCAACCTCCATAAATGTTGATTTTCTATTTTACAAGAAGTTTAATTTTTTTCTTTAATCCATCACTCTTTTAACAATTTGTTTTGTTGGGCAATTTTCAACTTTTTTGTTCACTTTTTTCTTTTAGGTACCTACTATTTTACCCCCTCTTAATGATATGTCTCCACATTGCCTGCTAATTAAGTTGTTGCTGGTACAGGTCCAAATATGGGCAAGCAATACAATACACAGAGATGAGCGCTCATCCATGGGAAAATGGGATGTAAAATCACTCATATCATCGTCCCAACAACTTTGTGGGCCAGAAAAATCTGGTGCAGAAAGTGATATCCCAAGGCACATGAAATTTCATTTCCACAATCCTGTTCAATGCCGCATTATTTGGATGACATTGACTCTTCCGCAGCATGCTTCTAGTTCAATGAATTTGGAAGAAGAGTATAATCTTCTTTCTTTGGATGAAAATCCCTTTGCAAAACCTGATCCCCCTGCCTCATTCAGTGGAACTGACAAAAATGCTCCATGCATCCATGCAAAACGAATTGTTGTTTTTGGCAAGTCTGTGAGAAAAGAGTTGGGCCAGGATGCATCACCACAAGTGCATGAAATGATAAAAACGAAAAGTTTTTTAGAAAGATCTCCACAATTGAGTCGATTTAGAGTAAGCTCTTGCTACTTTTGACAACAAGAATGTGCTTTTCTGTATGTTAAATTCGGTAAACTTCACTGATTTTATCTCCTAATCCTTTTCAGGTTCCAGTTGAAGCTGAAAGGTTAGCAGATAATGATCTTGTCCTTGAGCAGTTTTTAGCACCTACTGTACCTGGATTAGCAGGATTCCGTCTGGATGCTTTAAATGTGATAAAACCACGAATTACTCATTCACCTTCTTCTTTGGATGTGGATTTATGGGAAGCCTCATTGACCCGTTTAGAAGATAGACATGTAACGCCAGCAGTTTTACATATCCAAGTTTCTGCTATTCAGGTACCTGGAGGCTAATACTTGTGTCAACACAATTATTACATTTTGTTATGTTCTCTAAATACCTTCCTTTGCTTTATTTTTGCTATAAATTTCCAAGCTAAACTTCCTCCCTTATCAGAACTTTAGGTTACTATTTTATACTATTAGATAATTCTAGGGCTAAGCACGGGTCGGATTGGGTCGGGTTGAGAGAAAAATTTGACTTGACTGAACCCAATGGGATTGAAGAAAATCCAATGCGCTGCTAACCGTTTATCATATATAAACCGTTTGAAACCGAAGTTAACAGTTTGTAGCGGGTTTGGATGGGTTATGTCGGTTTGGGCTTCAATGTTGATTTAATATTAATTTTAAGCATTATAAACCAATACACCATTCAATTCATATAGAAACTAGGATATAATAATTTGATAACATCTATAAGTCAGTACATAACATGTCATAATTGCTAATTTTCAATCCCCAAACAGTCGAAGTATTAAAAATATTATATTGGTCGGTCGGGTTCGGTTTTATATGGGTTAAAAATGTAGAAACCGAATCCGACCGTAATTAACCAATTTTTTTATGAATTACAATCCGATTCAACCCAATTCAAGTCTTTCAACCGACCAAAACTGATGTTTATTGGGTTGCATTGGGTGGGTTTCTTCGGATTTCGGTTATTTGCTTAGCCTTAGATAATTCTGACATATCATAAGTTTGTTGATCAAGCATTTTGGATAAACCGCCCTAAATTGGTTTTGATTAGAAAACCAGCATTTTTTTCACCTGAACCGGGCCAGTTAAACCATGGATTCGTTTGAACCTTTTCCAGTTCTCTAACAAGATGGTGTTATTTGACATAAAAAATTTTGGTTGTGAATTGTGATTGGTATTGGGATGATGGGATCAAGCTTAATTCTTCCTTGATGCTTCAAGCCTCCAAATCAAAAGAATTCATCTTCTCCAGCCATGGCATCCACAACCTCCACCCACAAGATCGAGTGGTAGTGCCAAATCGTTCTCCCTCCATCCCCCTCTCCATCCATCCCATTCGTATCTCTTCTCCTCCCCCTTGCCTGCCTCCCCTAACTCATTTAAGCCAATTTCTATTTTTTATTTAACTAATTCTTATGCTGCATTTTTTCTTGGGTACGTTTACCTAGAGTTTTGGTTTAATTTTTTATATCTTTTGGATAAAACAAATATTTTTCATCTCTTGAGATTTTTCGTAACTATTTCAAGCAATTTTTGATGGAGCATTTATACATTTTCCAAATGTTCATCTGGTGGAAACGATGATTTTTTGTTTTGGAGTTTGGGTAACTTCAAAGGACAATGGGGATCATTGGGAGATTATTTCTATCAGTCATATCTTAGTTATAGTTTAATATTATGATATTATGCATTATCATAAAATGCTGTTTAGAAAAAAAGTGCTAAAAATTATTAGAAAAATGATAGATGTTTGAAGATTTTTTTTGGTATTATTTGCAAAATTATGTAATTTTAATTTATTTTTATGAAATTAATTGACAATTTGTGTACCTGATGTGATGATGACATCATGGTCCATTACTGATTAACCCGAAGCTTGAATTGGTGTCCCATGACACGGTTACTTCTGGGTTTCAAACATTTGATTTCCCTATGGAGGCAATGGATGGATGTGGAAATTACCCTGGCATGGTAGCATAAAGAAATGATGTATTTGGGCTTTTGGCTTTTCTCCTACCAAGGAAAGAAGAATAAACCCTTAAAATCTTCATTTTATCCATAACACAAGCAACACCTGTATCATAATTGCCTCTTTGATTTGATTCTAATTCTTGATTAAATGTTTCTTTTGCTTCAATCAGAGATAATGCATTTTAAAGCATAACTGATTGTTGTATGGTGAAGTTAAACAAATGATGTTTATTCCAAACCACTCAAGAAATTAGGTAAATGACTTGCAATACAATGAAGTCATTAGTCATTATCTTAGATGCTGGCTGATAAGTTTTGTTATGATGGCCTTTCATATCTCATACCTTGTATGAGGATTCAACTGCCGGTTCATGCTTTACTGTGCTATGTTGGATTAGTGCCAGCACTAGCACAGATGTGCTGCAGCAGTTGCGTATTGTATTGGCCTGTGTTGGTTTGGCACAAGTTGTTATGGATTCTGCACAAACACCTCCACCCTTTTTTCTTTTCTTTGGCACATTGTGACATGGAAATCAGGAATTTCTTTTGACAGCTTTTCACTTAATTGCAGAACCATGTAGTTATGCAATACTTTATCTCCTTGTTGAGCAAAATGTAAAAGTCTATGTTTAGGCTCACTCTGGATATCTGATGGCCATAATATGCAAGACAATTTGATTCAATTAAAATCATTGCCTGCTGTGCATCTTGTTCCTCTTCTGCATTCTACCTTAGAGCAGCTCTCGTATTGTTGAAAATTGTGCTACTAGTCTTCTTAAGGGATGAATACAGGCTGAAGCCTATTAAAGTATATATTTGCCATTTAAAAAACTGAGGTTAATGCAACTGCAAGGCTAAAGAAAGAAAATTTAGATCCACAAAATAAGTTCTATGGGCATAGTGGGATTAAATGAACTGAATAACTTGTGTACGCCTTCAGGAAAAAAAAAAGAATAAACTAAGGCGTGGATGTCCTAAGATTAGAAATGTTATAATTGTGATGTCAATGTGTTGACTTGTGTGAGGACCCATGCGGGCATGTTTTTAGTCCCACATTGGTTATTTATCGAAAAAATCTTGGGTGCTTATATGGCCAAGGAATTTAAATAATATTTTCCGACTAGCCTTTTTGGACGAGGTCTTGAATTTTTACAAATGGTATCAGAGTTGATCCAGCCCATAGCTCATGTGGATTTGAGAACACTGCAGCACAGGTTCATTAGTGCTGACTACAAGCCAATCATGTTGTTTATGAATGGATTTGTATGAATTTGGTCTTTTAGCTTGGTAAGAATACTAAGATTTAAATGGGTGGAGTATATAAGGACCTGTGTAAGCATATATTCGATCTTGCATTGGTTATTTACTAGGAAGATCATAGATAGTTATGCAGCAATGGGGAACCCAGCTAGCACCTTCCGACTAGCCTTTTGGGTGAGATCTTAGATTGTGATAAACTATATCAGAGCCAATCTGGCCCAGAGTCTATGTGGACTTGGAATACTGCAATACAGGTTCATTGGAGCTGACCACGGGTCAATTATAGTCTTTATGAATGGATACATGAATTTGGATTCTTAGCTCGACCAGGACGTCGGGCTTAAACGAACGGAGTATGTAAGGACTTGTATGGATGTGTATTTAGTCTCACATTAGTTATTCACCGAAAAGATCTTAGATATTTGTATAGGATAAGATCCTGGGTTGTTACAATTTATATCTTCTAGCTGTCTATGGTATATACCAAGTGAGACAACATGTAGGTTGCTAATTAAGGATAGCATAATAAAAAACTTAAACCATTCTTGCTCTTGTAGAAGGAAACAAATGTCAGACCTTCCCAGAGCTAAAATTTGATGAAAATAAAAGTTTCTTATGTCTAAGGTAGTAATAATATATGATTACTTATTTAATTATGATCAGTATACACCTGAGAAGCCTAGATTCTCATAGCAGGTTATAGACAGGTAGAGGTATCTTACCATGTGCTTTGTTTGATGTCATAAAAAGAGAAATTGTAGCGTATGAATCAATTTCATTCTATGGTTTTGATGAACATAATACACTACAAAGCTGAAATGATATAGAAACTGAAGTTAATATCCAGAATAAAATGTAACAGTTAACAAGTATTGAAAGAGTGCTTACGTGTTTGATTACTTTCTCTGAGACTAAACATGTTCAACTACTTATTTTACGAGCTTTATGAAGTCAATGATTTGTTAACAATTTTTCAGCTGTTGGAGGATTTATTATTATTAACAGCAATGATCATAGGTGGCAATCCTTTTTTGCTGAGGTTTTCAGGCAATACAGTTAAGCCCTTTTTTTTAAAAAAAAAAATTTCAATACAGGAACCAAGAAATTATGTTACAGTTGGGGAATACCGGTTACCAGAAGTGAAAGCAGGGACGGCTCTGTACTTTGATTTTCCACGACCGATACAGGCCCGAATGGTTATTTTCAGACTACTTGGAGATGTTGCTGCCTTTGCAGATGATATTGCTGAACCGGATAACTCAAATTTTAGAACTCTTCCATTGGCTTCAGGCTTGTCCTTGTCAAACAGAATCAAACTATACTATTACGCAGACCCATTTGAACTTGGTAAATTGGCCAGTTTATCTGCAGTTTGACCGTAAACTGTTTAAAGGCCTAAAGAATATTCTTTGCATAGGAATCCATCTTGGTTAAGCTCTCTTTATGTAGAGCATCGTATGTAATTTATAAACATTATTAATTGCATTTTATTGTACACATAATTTCTGCTCGCGTGGAGATCCACATGAGGACCACAAACTACTTCCAAATAATTCTTCACAGCTTTCGTCCAGGCTTTGTCATGCTTGCCTCTCTGGTATCTTTTCCCTGGAGTCAAATCCCTATTGCTCTTTGGAACTGTATGTCGCATGCCTTAACCATCCCAACGTTTGCCAGTTTTGTAATTGTCCAAGGTAGAACAGTTGCTGCCCATTAAAACTCAGATTCCGCTCCTCCCAAGATCGACCGTCACAAATGATCTAGAGCCCCTTAAACGTCTCGAAGAAGATCGTGTCCAGGTCTCCAGGGTCCGATGGTTCTGGGCTCGACACCTTTCGACTGCAGGAAGGCAAGATTTTGGCCATCCTCTGCATGTTTGTCTACGTTTGCAGAGGAAGCATTCTTGAAGAGCTAATGCTCCCATCTCTCGCTACGCTTAAGCCTTCTTTCAGTTAAGTGCTGTCTAGGCCTGGAAGTAGAAGTTCATTTGCTCCATGTTCCCCTGCTTCCTCTGCTTTTCCTCGCGACATGACACCGAAAACTACCAACCCCGCGAGCTTCCTTGATTACTTCTTTTAAGTTCTAAGAAACGAAGGGGCTTCATGGTGGACATTTTGAAAGAAAGTGCCGGAACGGCTTGCGCTGCTTCTGCCGCAAAGGAAGAGTTTATTCTGCGGCCAAGTGTAGATCCTGATCTCCTCCTCTGTCGGTTGCCAAAGAAGCCATGGATCTTGACGGCATACCAGAGAGCCCATGCTTTCTTCTGCCGTTATGAAGGAGATAAGGCGTCATCTGGAGATGCTCCCAGAGGTTAATCTCACTGATGAAGAAGATTGGATCACTTGGAGATGGAAACAAATGAAAAGGGTTATTCTGCTTACAAAATGATAAACAGTGGAGGTCTATTTTCTAACTTTAAAGACTCTTTATGCAAGCGTCCTATATCTCCTAAGGTTTTAATATTCTCATGGATATCTGTTACGGATAAGATTTTGACGGAAGAAAAATTTACGGGTTGGATAGGGCCTTCTATTTGCTGTCTTTGCTGCTCGGCTGAAGTGACCATCGTTTTCTCTTAATTCAATGTGCTTATTCCAGGAACATTTGGTCGGTAGTTGCGGCAAAGTTGGGTTACTACAGTATCCCGAGCTCCCTATCTACCTATTGGATGCATTGGATATTTAGACATGTTCCTAGGAAGACCAGAAGATGGGCTGTTATGCCTGTTATCATCACTTGGTGTGTATGGTTAGAGGGGAGTGATCGAGTCTTCAACGATCGTAGGATGCGGGAAGGTACTGCTGTTGCATAAAATTCAGCTTCTTCTTCATGATTGTACGAGGCTAGTATCGCAAAAGTAGGAGTTGCTGTCTTTTTTTCTTTCTAGACTTCATGTGTGTAATGGGTCGGAGCTTGGATCTTTTAACTCTTTCCTTGTCTTTTTCTTTCGTTTTGTTTCTTTTCTATTGAGAGGATGTATCCTTCAATTCTCTCAATCTTGGGCTTCATCCTATTTCATCTGAAATATTAAAAACACGCGCGCGCGCACAAACTTGCTGTCACTGTAATACCCAGCCCATATGGGCCTTGGACCGGCCCAGATTCAAAAAGGGCCCAAATACCCTGTGTGTCACGTGAAAGGGAGAGGAAGAAGGCTCCTATTCTGAGTCTTCTTCGCCTCCGACATCAGCGGGATTGAGGGCAGAGGGGAGTCCGAGGGAGAGCTCCCTATAAGAAGCTTTTCCCTTCCCCTAGGTCTCCACGGGAATTTATCGAGAGTTCGCTGGAATTTTTCAAGAACTTCTTCCGCGGGCTGCCGTCGAGGAAAAGGCATGGCCGGAGTTGTCGGAGCAGGTAAGCTTCTTTCCCTCCTTCCTTTCTTCTTCTTCTGGGTCATCGGCACCATGGTGAACCACCGACCATGGGTTCAGACAGGATAGCCCCTGTTTTGGATGTTTGCCCGCACGCCGCCGGCCACAACCATCCGCTCGGGTTGTCGCTGGAGGCCATGATTCATCGCTGCCGGGGCCATGGTTTCGTTGCCACTGGAGGTCGCTCGGGGTGGCCGGCCGGTCGGTTGTGGATATGGGAGGAGGCGAACGAAAAAAGGGAATTGATTTCCCCTATTTAAAAATGGGAGAAGAGAAGAGAGAAGGTCTCTCTCTCCTCCCTTGATTTTAATTTATTTATTAATTAATTTATTAATTAGCTAGTGCAATATAAAAAAAAAAAAGAGGAGGAAAAGAAGAGAGGGAAAGGTTCCTCTCTCTTTTCAAATTCTTTAATTAAATGATTAATTAATTTATTATTTAATTATTTATTCTCTTTGAAAGTAGATTAAAAAAGAAAAAAAGAAAAAGAAAAGTGGGAGAATTTTGGGGATCGGGAGTGGACCTCAGTGACCTTAATAAAATTTTTAAAAATTTAAATTAATTTAATTGATTTATTTTGAGATGTTAATTTGAATAAATAGATAGGTAAATTATTGGGCAAAAAGATATTAAGTAAAGTCTTAACATCCGGATCAGAATTCTGTGAGTTCTGTTTATCGCAATTTGAAATAAGAATTTCAGTACATAATCACTATTAAATATGTTATTTTTATTATTAGATTTTTATTATTAATTTTATATTATTTTATTCAAATTGATGGATTTGTTATGCTTGAGCCACTATTGTTTCTTGTACGATTTTCAACATGAGTATGCTCTATGTTGATTATATGAGAGTAACAATGTTGATGGTATGATTATATGAGTATGATATACTTGTCTTGATCACACTATAAACTAGAATTTGTATGATGAAAGCAATATATAGTAATTAGATGAGAATGATATGGTTTGGGCTAGCTTCGTCATGTGGAATAGCCTCCATGGACTTATGCGTGAAAATATGATTTAAAAAAAATCATGAACATTGATTCGAGAAAGATCACGAGAAACATGATCCGAGAAAGATCATGAGAAATATGATCCGAAAAATATCATGATAATTTGATTCGAGAAAGATCACAGAAAATCGATTGGAATAAAAGATCGTTGCATGATCTTGATTAGTCCAAAATCAAAAAATTAAAGACTAACGAACTGGGATTATGGAAAAGAGAAATGAATATTAAGATCAAAAAAAATTTTGTTGAATAAGATACTTTACTTGATAGCATGTAATGATCTATTTCTTGACTAAGTCTCGATGCATGTTTGTGCCAGCGCTTTATACTTATTATTATTTTCAAATTATAATATTATATTGGTGTGTTATATCTAGATTCTTACTGGATTGTAAAGCTCATAATCCTTCTTTTCTTTTTTTTACAGAGTTGCAAGACATATAGTTTTGGATGGATCTGATCTGGGTTCGAGCAATATAGTGATTTTATAAGTCTTGCATATTCTCTAGGGCATTGATCTAGAATTTATGCGACCATCACGTGCTAGATCTGAATGCTGGGTTCGGGACGTGACAGTCAATGTGCTTGTTATCCTAGCTATCCTCTAGGGTCTCACTGCCCATCAACAAATAACAGATGCCTGGTGAGTCTTGCTTTTATCGGGCATTTTCTTTCAAGCGCATCAATCCTCCAGCAGGACTCTGTTGGTTAGAGGAGGACAAGACCAAACCATCAAGGTGACATTACCTCTGTAGTAGAAAAATTTGATGACTTGCACTCTAATATAAGGAGCACTCAAATACTTCGAACTAAGCAAGTTCATGGTTAGCATTACCCTGTCATAGTGAAATTTGGCTGTCTTGTTTCAAACAAGATGAATAGTTCTATGAATCTCTGATTTAGACCTGCATTGGCAAAGTATTGTTGAACCTGTCGGCCAGGATCAGTTGGCACCCATTGGACTTGGAAGTATATTGGAACCTAGACACCCGAATTTCTCTCTTAGTAAAGACTTGATAGATGACAAGAACAAGCACACTCAACTTGCACCAATGGCGGGTTGCTGGGGTAAAACTGGCAATGGCTGTAAATGCGAAGCTATTAATCTATACCAGAATTTTGGATTCATATCAGCAACAAAATAGAAGCCGAATCCATGTTGGGTTCAATTTTTCATGTATGCAGACCGGAAAGCACTGATTCAATCACCTTCAATGAAAAATAGTCAAAATGCCGCTTACTGTTACGGTAAGAAGATGTTTAATTTTGCCTTCATGTTTAAAGTTTAGAGATAAAAACGCGTGTTTGTATTGATCTTTTGTGTGTGGTTTTATGCCCTTGACCTTATATATATATATATGGGGGACCTATGCATTTATTAGTTGATAAATAACCCCGACGAGCAGTATTATTTTCAATAAGAACCGGAGAAAAAGAAATTCTCTTGGTCGCTTTTCAGGTATCCGACCGACTTTCTATTACATCGAAGAGGAAACTAATTTGTGTGCATTCGGAATTATGATGTCGAAGTTGCTTAACGTCCACTCAGCCACTTCATCATTATTGCTAATGTAGATTTCCGTGCCAACATCAAGCGATGGCCACTGTCTCTTGGCCGGAGCCGTGCCTGGATCCTGCAACCAAAGGATAGAGAAGAAATCAACATACCAGTCATCTAGTTAATTCATGTCAACTTTCTCAAAAAAAAGAAAGAAAGAAAGAAAAAGGTTCGTTCGATATAAACATACGTATTAACAGTTCATTTTTTATGGCTCTGGAGGCAACATTGGTTTCAAAATCTGGACATAGCCTTTCACAAGCGAGTAAAATGTCTGCTGTAACTCCAATTATGTAATTTCTCGCTAATTATGCAATACAGTATCGGTTAACCACCAAATATACCTCTGTACCATACATATTTTATATGAAGCAAAGTTAAATTCCACGTCCATCGTCCACGGTTACCTGACAATCCTGCAGGCCTGCTTTTTCTGAAGTTTTCCTTTTTTAGGTAAAACAATGGAAGATATTCTATCAAACATTATTAATTTTAACTAAATGCTGTTGACTCAGAGAGCTCTGTTTCCCCACTATTTCAGGGATTCAGAGATCATGACCAGTCATCCTACCGGTGCGATAACGGCCCCAAATAAGCCAGGAGTATAGCTAGAAATTTAGCCATGGCGATAAAGTTTAAACCATAGAGATGGCAGAGGCAAATAAAAAGAAGCGGAGGGAAATAAACTGACCTGGTAGAAGTATAGCGATCGAGACATCCTCCCCACGTCGAGCTCCCACGTCCGTGGATCCCCCACCCATCCCTCCCCCTTCTTGGTGGGATAGCCGTAGGCCCCCCACACCGGGTGGGGCAGTATCTGGAGGATCTCCTGAGGCTGGGGGTTGCTGTAGGGATCGCAGTAGGTGGTGGGCTGCTCGGCGTGCTTCGCATTCCCCGGCGAGCAGTACACGTGGTAGGCGGCGTAGGGGAAGTTTGCGGTGTCGGTCCGGTGCACTCGGGTGCCGTTCGGAAAGGTGTGGTAAGGGGGGCACTCGTGGATGGCCTCCGGCTTGCACCATGCTTCTGTCTCTGGGTTCAGGATCATCTCGCTGTACCGGGTGACATCCGTCGTCACGTCGCCGTCGCAGGGGTCGCCATTGTTCTTCCAACAGCTGCCCATGTCCATCAAGTAGAACTGGCTCTTTGGACCCCCACCCTTCTTAATGTCCAGTGTGATCCTCACCTTGAAGTTTGGAGACTCTGGTATCTACATTCATTTTGATTTTGATTGCTTAGAATCATGTCAAATTGATGTCGTTCCATCTAATTTGTGATAAATATAATTCATATTTATTAAAAAAAAAAAAAAAAAAAAGCTGTATGTGTACGGTAGCTAATTTGAAGATTAGCTTCAGAGGGCACTAAGAGAGTAGAATAGCAATTCATCAATAACAGACGACATAAGATTGCAAAATTAATCAATAATTTATCGATTCCACATAGTCTGAGACTAATATTTTGGTAGTCTATGTAATAGTGACTTGGTGGGTCGTTTGTATATGCCAATGTAAAACAGGCAGTTATCTAAGAAGGAAGTTTCAGGAGGAAAGTGTTGCAAAATATTTTAGCTGATGGATATCCTACAACTAATAACTCTTTAACATTGTTCTGACACAATTAAATTACAGATGGACCTCAGAGGAAAATTTTTCGTGGTCAAATTAATTTCTTAATTTTGGCAGCAACTTAATGATGGAGGTTTCTTAGTAATTTGGACTTCCAGAAATCCAGAAATGACAGAAACCCTTCCCTAGCTGGCATCACAAGGGAGAACTTCGACTGGGGATAACTTGGCAACAAAAAAAGAAAGAAAGAAAGAAAGAAAAGGTTAGCCTCATGCAGCAGATTCGCAGCTTTTTTTCCATTTTAATAACATAACCCGTTTAAGGAGATTTAATTGGATGTCAAATTAGTCACTACAGTGGTTTGGTCTTATTTTGAAAGTAAACTACAGGTAATAAGAAGGCTGAAATCCATGCTAGCCTGTTGGAATTACTGGAAAAGAAAAAACAGAGGAAAGAAGAATTTGAATATTGGATGAAAGTTGCAAGCAAGGACTTGGGAAAAACTGCATAAAAAGAAACAGGAGACCCTTCCATGCTTTGGCTGGTGGAGTGGCGTGCTTAGTTGAAGAAGTTAGAGATTTTTTTCAAGCTTTAGTGGGCATCCTTAGAACACAAGATGCGTTTCTCCTGATGTTAACATCCAACTACTCATCTTTCTCAACCAAAAAAAAATCCAACCACTCATTTAATTATGACAAGAGACGACTTGACGGGAATCTATCCTTTTTCTCGACGACGACGACAACAACGCCAACGGCCACAAATGACTGAAAGTCTCGATAATTCAGAAAATATGTGAACACAGATTTATGAATGCATAGAAGAAAATAAGGGCAAGATTATAGATTGCTTACTATCTTGGTCATTCCTCTGGTTGGATAGTGGTAACCCCCAGAGAAGCCCGTGGTAGCATCGGATCTCAAATAGAGCATGAGCCAGGGATACTTCTTGGAGGTCTTGAGCACATGGTGGAAGGCCCATCCACCCTCTCCCACCTCCTTCTCCCACGTCACCGAGTAGTAGGAGATGTTATTACTAGATTCAGCAAGATCAGCATCAAGCTCGTACGACCCAAAGAGCCTCCCCCTCAGGGTATTCCCATCCAAGGCCGTGTAGTTGTGGAACACCAACGGCTGGTTCATGCACCCATCCCCAAAGCAGGGGAACCTGCTCGGCTGCCTTGGAAAAGGCCCGACCGGCCTGCCGTTCTCCGGGCAAAGCGCGGCGGTCGTGTCTAGATTGCCATTCTTGAGCATGATCATCCAGAATTGCCATGGCCTTGGCTGGTCATCCACCTCGCATTTCCTCCCCAAGTAGAGCTCCTTCTCGACGGCGTAGAGATCGACGTCTGAAGTACTCCCTGGCTGCCCTCCGGGGAATGGATCGCCGACGCTGAGCTTGTTATCCTGTTCAGTTACCTTGTGGACTACATCACCACTTTCATCTGTAAGCAAAAAAAAAATAACAAACAATTTTAGAGCAGATCATCCATTGGATAGAGGTGAGACCAGGTGAAGACATTGATAAGCGAAGGCAGAGGAGTTATTGATTGAAAGAAAAAGAAGAAAAGAGGGACGGACTCAGGTCGAAGCAATCGGCGACTCGGGGGCTGCCCATGTGCGGGGCTTCCATTCCAACCTCGTTGCAGAAATTCCAGGCCTCCAAACCTACCCTCAGTCCATCTCTTCTCATCCCTGGATCTCCCACTGCTGATACGCTTTCTTCTCTGGCTTTCACAAGAAAAAAACAGCAGGTGGCGGCCAACAGCAATAGAAGCAAGGAGGCCAAGTGCGATCTCCCCATCGGATGCACGGTAGCAAAATTCTCTTCCCAGAAGGACTGAGAGGAATGAAGTAAGCGGATCGATATTTATATGTTGGGACCTTGCGTTTGCTTGTAAGGCAGCTTTTTCTTTTTCAGTTATGTCACGCCCCAAATCCCCGTATATTCTCCTAGAGCGTAATCCTAGAATACATGTAATATCCAATAATCTAAATCAGAGCACCTAATATCAAGATAAATAACTATTATACTACTTACTGGCAATTAGTGTTGTCCAAAAATATAGGATTGAAATATCTATGATGCAAAGATCTAACTATTACTCTTTTGTCAAAAGTCCATGATCAACTTCATTTAGCTAGGTGTTCTATAGCTCTGGAAAAAAAAGCAAGTGATAATACGAGCTAACAACCTAATAAATTTTTTTTAAGCACATACATTAATATAAATATAATATTATTTTTTTAATAAATATATAATTGATTAAAAATAATAATTGATTAGACTTCAATCGATCGATTTTGAGCCTAAATTCGATCGACTTCCTTACCATCCAATTTGCTTAGATCTGAAAAAAAAGTTAACAGTCATTTTTTTCATCCATTTGGATTTTGAAAAAAATATAAAAGATTAGGCTATTAATGTAGATGTGATAGAAAAATATAAAAAAAATTGGACCATTGATACATATGAGATGAAAAAATATAAAAAAAAATTAGCCCATTAATACAAATAGAATGAAAAAATATAAAAAATAAGCTATTAATTCAAATGTGATGAAAAAATATTTAAAAAATAGATCATTAATGCAGATGGGATGGCAATGAATTTGAGTTTATGTTTATTCTAGCATGTTTCTATTTATTTTGAACTTATTTATATTTATTCTAAATAAATTTATGTTTATTCTAGGGAGGTTTGTAATTTATCCATTCAAAGTTTGTGCTTATTTTATATAGTTTATGTTTATTCAGAGGAGATGGAAAGTGGCCGATCTCATCAGATAGGATAGATCATTTTTCATATCTCCATAATAAATATATATTATATAGGATAAATATAAATTTTAAATAAATAAATATATTTTTTTTAGAATAAATACAAACTCTATCCCATTTGCATTAATGGCCTTTCCTTTATATTTTTTCAACCCTAAACAGAGGAAAAAATGATCATTAACTTTTATTTTGTTATATGGAGACCCATGTGGATTGAGAGGATGGAATGGTGGAGAATTTGACTGGACGTGGCACCAAATCCACTTGACCCTTATTCTAGTCTACCTCATAATTCATATATCAACAATCAATGAAAGAGCATTTATGTGACAATCCAAATAAGAATACCAGTATGTACATTAAGTTCGGTCGGTATAACTACTCAAATGTATATAGTATACCATCAAAACAACAATTTCTAATATACTTATCGTACATTGCTAAATTAATAATTCCATATAATCAAAATTTCAATTAAACTATGATTATTATTATAATTATTATTATTTTAACTACTATTATCATTATTTTAACTATCATCATCGTCATAATATGATTATTATATATTTGATCCGATTTTTTGATATTTGGATTGTTCATAGACATACTTAGTCTTGGGTGCTGTTCCTATTTGCAGTGAGATCATTCCCAAGATGTATGATATTTCTATCCATGACAAAGCCATACTCATTATCCTGATTGGTCTAGATTCCCCAACTTTAAATCTTTCATATGGTACAAAATATCCATAATCACACGGGTAGTTGTAGTTAAAGATTCTTACCTTTTTCATTAGCAAAATCCAAGTTCATGTGTTAACTTAACTCGCCGAACATCTAGAACGCTTGGTTAACGCAAAGTCAATTTCTAATACTATAAAAGTCAGAAACCATGCTCATTATTGATTTAAATAATTATGCTTCAAATTTTCTAAATTTTTAAGATCTAATTTCTCGACTCCAGCCCTATCAAGATAATAATTAATTAATTTAAGATAATTATTGGATTAGATTTTACCATAATTAGGAGGCTGGAGAAAGATCCCGTGCTGACGCTCTTTGGGCAACAACCAATTCCCATCTATAATTAAATCAATCTCACATTAGAAAATTAGAAGACTAAAGTGAATATTACTCTTCCACTAGATTCAACATTGGGGTGGGTGCGAGCTGGGTTTGGCTTGACCCAAGGGAGAAAAGGGTAGAGAGAGGAAGAGAGAAGAGATGGAGAGAGCGTAGGACTTGGTCCATCTTTTTTTTTAAAAAAAAATAAAAGTGAGAGCAGGGGCTCAACCTGATCGAGAAGGAGAGGAGAGTGGGTCGTTCCTCTTCCATTGGAGGAATGGACGGCCATGCCATCCTCTAATCGGCAGCGAGCAGCAAGGAGAGGCTTCGACCTCCTTCAAAATAAAGAAGTCACGAGAGAGAAAGAAAGAGAATTAAGTTTGGGGCTTACCGAAGAGATCAGGAGAAAGGAGAGAGAAGAAGAGAGGAAGAGAGAGAGAGAGAGAGTGTGTGGGGAGAGAGGGGGCGTGTGGGCGCTAGAGGGTGCGTGGAAGTGAGAGAGAGCGACGAAAGAGGGGAGAGAGCGCACCGGATCTGGAGGGCTCGGGAGCTCGATATCGCACGAAACGGAGGGTAATTCCCATGTTTCGTTACTTGGATAGCTATGGGCACCGCGCAAACAGGTGGACCATGGTCCGGTCGGTCCTGTTCGGCCATGGCTAGGTCAGGCCGGGGCATCACGGGCGAATTAGTTGGTTGGTTAGGTGGTTGCCCTCCATCATTGGACCCTTTCAACGGGGGCCACTAGCACTTTTATATTAATTCGTTCTCCCTCTCTCTCCTCGTGGACAACAGCATCATTGTAGAAGATGATCGGAGGTGCATCGACCATAGATTGGTCTTCCATCTTCTTGCCAGAAGCTATTGCGACACCACGTCACCCTTTTGCGCGTGAAACGTTGTGATCTATTCGAACTCTAGCAGCACCACGACAAAGAGGACAGGGACAGAGACACTCCAGTCGTTTTGTCACGTGTTCTTACTTGGGCGAATCACTTAGCCTGCACTTATGTGTTTTGTCATGGCTTGTCCACATTGTTTTAATATATTTACTGGAGCGGTCATCTAAAACTTTGGAAGGTGCTGAGAGCTGGAAAGGCGCTGGGACCAAAATAGAAACCAAGGGAAATACACCGCAGGTGGTGTAGTTCTGCGATACCGTCATTGACTTTCGCATAAGATCGGAGCGAACAGCGGTGCTGTGACCCCGCACGAGAGCTAATCACCACAGACGGTATCCGCCGCCCGCGGTGTTGAAAGAATTTCCCTAAAAACTAAACAACCAGCTTGAAGGAAGAGCAGAGTGGTAGGCAGGGCTTAAAAAAGGTGGTAGCACCCTTCTGATATTTGGAGTTGCAAACTTCAGGAGGATCATTCTTTTATTTTTATTTTTTAAAACAATAAAGGAACAGCATGGGCATACAAGAGTGCTGAGATCAAGGCCAAATAGTTAAATCTAATATCATATGGATGAAGAGGTTGTCAATGACGAGGAAAAATGCAACCGTATGGCATACACATCTCCCATCTGAGTAATTTCCGAAGGATACAGGAAACCAACTGTTGTAACTCTAAAACTCTATATTTCGGTTTTGAGGTAGTGTTCCTGGCTAGAGGTTCATTCTCTGTTGCTTTCAAGCATATAGGTTTCTTCTTCTTTTTTTTTTTTAAGTGCACCCTGTTTTATCAAGGAAGCAAAAATACAGAGCAAGTCTAGGAACAAAGAGAGTCCAAAGTTACAGGGAAGACAATGTACAGGAAGTGCATCACAAGAGAAAAACCACAAGAAGATGGCACGGAAGGATGATCCAGACCTCCTGAATCCAGCTTATCCTGCTGCACCTTGCATCATCACCTAGAAAGTACCGAAATGAATCACACACACACACACACCTGGGAGCAGTTGACGTCAGCGACCAAAGACCTCCAAAACTTCCTTAGCCGTTGTTTGCCACCATTTGGTTCCCAGCAGTTAAAGAGGCAAGTCTCTCCCAGAGGATCTGGTGACAATCCAACGTTTTAGGGGAGCAAAGGTACACCCACAATTTGAACATCGGGAGGGCTCTCTGAAGTGTCATGAAGATGGAAGACTTCTTCTGAAAGAAAATACGGTTGTCGCGTTCATGCCAAACACTCCAGCAAATAGCGGCGATTAACTCATCCCCAGCTCATTTTCCCAATTTGGACATGTCTTTAGTCCGCCATTCCGTCCAAAGGTCATAAATATTTGACAGGCAGCGTCTCAGTTTTAGCTGGATCTTAATTGTCTGCCAAATGCTACGTACAAAGGGGCAGCTAGCAAGGATATGACTCATGGATTCAGAAATCGACCCACATAGGGGGCAGTTAGCACCAACATTCCAACCCTTCTTGCGAAGAACATCAGAAGAATGCACCCTATTTTTCAATGCAAGCCAAATAAACATCTTCATTTTTACTGGAATCGCCGCCTTCCACTGTGTATTTTGGTAAGGGCACCCCAATCCTCCATCATCGACGAAAGCATAATAGGAAGCAACAAAGAAAGCCCCCTCAACACGAGAAAGTTTCCAACATGGCACGTCAGCACTTCGGCACGGTCTCGCCATGGATAGGGAATTCGGGAAACAGCTCGATTGCTCCGCTCCGCATAAGGAGATGGGCCCATTTAGTTCGACTCTCCAGTCCCTCAAGCGCCAATTCCATTGGGAAGCGACCGAAGTGTTCTTCTTAGGGGCTCTAGAGAAGAGATCAGGATATTTAGTAGCCAACGGAACCTGGTCGATCCATGCATCCGCCTAAAATCTAATGTTCTCACTGTCTCCCTATTTGAAGCCCAAGCAATTCCAAAATGCCCTAGCGTGCCGGCTAGTATCCCGCCAAATAGGTGAAAGATTAGTGAGGTTTCTTTTCACTCTCGTTCCCCACTTAAGCTTAGGATGGTGAGCCCATCCGATCTGCCTAACCGACATCCAATCTGGGTCTCTTAAACATCTCCATGCCCACTTACACAGGAGAGCCTGATTCAACTGATCAATGTTTTTGATACCGACTCCTCCTTGATGTCTAGATCTGCATACAGTATCCCATTTAACCCAATAGTAGAAACCATTCACCGGGTCTCTACACTTCCATAGAAAAGCTCTTCTCATCTTCTCTATCTTGTTGATGACCCATCTTGGCAGCCGAAAGATTGACATATGATAGGAGGACAAAGTTGTCATAATAGAGTTAACCAAAGTGAGACAGCCCCCATTGGATAGCAGTTTTCCTTTCCATGAAGCTAATCTCGAGTGAAAATTTTCAATAAGAGGAGCCAACACTGTTTGGGAAGCTTACGGTCACTCAGAGGCAAGCCAAGGTAGTGAATCGTAAGGATCTTATTTTACAATGCATCCAGGAGGCAAATAAGAAAGCTTCATCATCATTCAAGTTAAGACAAAAAATGCTGCTCTTATGGAAGTTAATCCTTAATCTAGAGGCTCCTTCAAAAGCAAGGAGGAGCGCCTTAGCAGCTAGAATGCTTTCCAGCTTCCCCGAACAAAAGAGCGTAGTGTCATCTTCAAATTGGAGGCCTTTGAGGCCCCTAAATTCATCAATATGCCCAATTCCTTCGATCAAACCCAAGTCAGCTTTTTGTATAAGCCTAGCAAGCACATCCACTGCAAAAATGAACAAGATAGGAGAAAGTAGGTCTCCTTGCCTAAGCCCTTTCTTACAAGTGAACCATTTCATGGGACTGCCATTAACTAGAAGTGCCACCAAGGCTGAAGAAATCAATTGTTTGATCCATTCAATCGACCTGCTTGGGAAACCACACGCTTTCATCACTTCAATCAAGAAGTCCCAATCCAGATTATAAAAGCTTTCTCAAAATTAAATTTGCAGAGTACCCTTTTGTGTCCTGCTCTTCTATAATATATAAGCATCTTATGTGCATAGATGAAGTTTTCGACAATACTCCTCCCTTTTACAAAGGTAGGCTGGGACTCATCAACTAACTGGGACAGTAAGTAGACATCTTTTTGGTTAGAATCTTTGAGATGATCTTGTAGAGGCTGTTCAAAAGGCTAATCGGCCAAAGGTCTCTAGGAGTGAGAGGACCATTTTTTTTTTCAGAATGAGAGAGATAAAGGCACAATTTAATCTTGCCACGTCAAGTTTCCCCTCATAATTCGTTCAATATAAATAGAAGGTCATCTTGCACCAGATTCCAAAGCTTGTGGAAAAAACAAAAGGAGAATCCACCTGGCTCTAGCACTTTCAGCCTATTGAAAGAGAAAACAAATTTCGTTAATCTCCATCGGGGTGAAAGGTTCCTCCAAAGTACCAAAATCAACCCTTTGATCATCACAGATGCCCTCCAGTTAAGAGAGAATTCCTTTCCATTGAACAACGGAACAAGCGCTTGAATAAGTCATGCAATCTGTTAGCAATATTATGCTGCCTCAAGATCTCCCCGTTATCCTCCATTAGTAAAATAATTAGGAGGATGCTTGATTCACGATCGAAATTAGAATCAGAATGAAAATCAAAATCAAAATAGCTTAATTTTTTAAAATATTTGGTTCGTGATCGAAATCGGAATCAAAATCGAAATCGAAATAAAATTTGAATCCATAAAAAATAGTAGGGATTGAATTTTAAGTAAATTGAACTATTCTCATTCCACCATAAAATCAGAATCAGAATGAAACTCTTCCCAATCAAGCGGTTGGAATGAAAATCATCCATTTTTATTTTTCTCAAAAACTATCTTATGAAAAAAAATATATATATATTTTTTGTCTCCGTCCTTGAGCCAGGTCACTTTGGCTCGCTGTCTCCAATGAAACTCTTATGATAAATATCATCTAAAGACTGGTGGAGGATTCTTCGAGCCTCAAGCTTTGGGGGCAGGAGATCCGTCAACTCCTCTTTTCGATCAAGGATATCCATGTCGTGTAAAAGTTTGTCTTTCAATATTTTGTTGGCATTGCGCTTCTGGGTAGCACGATTCTTAAGCAAACACCTAAGTATCCTAAGATTATCCACCCACCCGCTGTAGGATTCGGGCAAACTCTAATGCTTCTTCAGTTCCTTATCACAAGGTCCTCTAGGTCCAGTTCTTTGATCCACCAAGATTTGAATCTGAAAATTTTGCAACTCAAAACTAGCTGCCAAGACAATCGGCATATGATCTAAAGTTGTACCGAACAGAGCAAATTGAGAAGAAGCAGGAAAGAGACGTTACCCGCCGTGGAGAGAGAAGAAATCGATCTAATCTAGCAAACAACGGGTGTTCCCTCTTGTTACTCTAAGTAAAAGAACAGCCCTTGAGGTCAAGGTCGACTAGATCAAGAGCCAAAATAAAATCCATGAATCTGATGCTATCCTTCAAGCACTGTGCGTTCCCCTTTCTATCCTCTGAAGCTTTAGTGATGTTGAAATCAGCGCCCAACAATCGAGGGCCACCACAATAGAACGAATATTGAGCGGTTGCTGAAAGAAAACCTCCTTCCGGTCTCTATCTGTTGGCTTGTAAACAACCATGACAAACAATGGAGATTGAAGCATGGAGCATCGAAACTCCTCAAAAAAGAAGCATGGAGCACCGAAGTCCCACAGTTGGACAAAATTTATGTTTGATGACACAATAGGAAGACAGAAATCTAGAGTTCCAACCAATAAGAATTAATACCTCCCACACGACCACCAGCATTCAAATTCAGCCAGGCATCGAGCTTTGAACCACCAAGAGATCTAAGGAAGGAATCAGAAGGGTTTGACACTTTCGACTCCGGAATCAAGACAATATCAAGGTATGAAGAAGACAGCAGATCTCTGACCGCTCTCCGCTTCTCCGTAGTTCCCAACCCCCGAACATTTCAAGATACAATTATCATCTATTCATTTTCTATTCCTCGACAAACACCGTCGCTGCATCGACCGGAATACAGACCAAAGAATTCTAACCAAGTGGTAACTGGCTCGTCTCGCTGACCACATCAAAAACCATATTATACGCCTCATATCCCAACATCCCAAGCAAGAAACAGGTCGTGAATCCTCAGACGACCAACACCAACAACGATACACACAATCAAAGACGACAACAGGAACTCAGTAATAGAAAAATTAAAGCTAGAGAACAAAGTATCATCCAAAGACCACCTTCCACAACTCAGAGTATACTCTGAATTTGAACTTGGGATTTTTTTACATCTTTAGCCACATCGTCTATGAAGGAGAAGCCACAGGCCCTCCCCTAATCTAGCAAAAGCTGTTAAGGCAGGGAGCTAAGAAGCTTGCACCGGTCAATAGAAACTCCATCCATGCAGTTTTCCTTCCTCCTCCTCGTAGGCAAGAGTTTAAATGTCGCTTCCTTGACTGCTCCTACTGCTTTTAGATGAGAGGATTTTCGATGTAGAAATACAGAGCAAGGTTGATCCTCAAGATTTTCCTCCAGTCCGATGTTTTCCTTATGGATTGTACCAGCTTCCATCAATGATTCAGAAAGATCATCTGTGCAGAC
Organism: Cocos nucifera; assembly: GCA_006176705.1. Taxonomy (NCBI): domain Eukaryota; kingdom Viridiplantae; phylum Streptophyta; class Magnoliopsida; order Arecales; family Arecaceae; genus Cocos; species Cocos nucifera. The sequence goes on from QRFJ01002768.1 coordinate 114,892, forward strand.
TTTGACCTGAATTTTGTTCGAAGAGGGGCTTTCAAAGCCAGACATCGACGGGGAGGGCGCGGGAGGACGGTGAGCCTCCATTACCTTTGAGGGTGAGGTGAGCGGGCCCCAGGGGAAGAGACCAAAGTCAAGTCAATGAGAAGAGGGCCATCATGGTCAACAGAGGAAGCATCACCCATTTGACTGAAGAAGGAAGCCCCAAAGGCAACCAAACCTCCAGTTAGAGACCATCAGATCAAACGGAGACCCGTCCCCACTGGTATTGTGCCAAACGGTAACATCCACTGGTCCATCCGTACCCTGAGTGCGATGTTGAGATTTTTTTAAAAAATATTATTATTTAAATATTAAATTCTAAAAATACAACCTTTTTAAATTTATTTCCGTATTGATGGTAAGGATTATGTTAGCAAAATCGCATGTTGGAGATGCAATTTTGGAGTTGGAATCCCCACATGCCATTTAGAGAGAGAGAGAAAAATACTGTTTTTTCAACATGCAGGTTTTTTCTTTCTTTTGTTTTTTTTTAAATTTCTTGTCTTCTCCCGCGTGGTCGCCGGAGCCGAGGGAGGGAAGGGGAGGGGACGGCGGTAGCGCGGTGCCGCGGAGGGTGCAGAGGGGGCGCCGATGGAGGATGGAACGGAGGGTGCGGGCTTCGCCGGCGCTGGAGGGGGAGGGGAAGGGACAGCGGGTGCGGCGAGGGGGTCTGCGGGAGAGAGGGAAGGGAAAGAGGACGGGGGGCGCGGACGGAGGGGGCACCGGCGAAGCACGGTGCGGGGCTCCACCGGCGCCGGGGGTGGGGGGGTCGGTGGCGGCGGGGACGGCCAGGTGGGGGATTGCTGCGGGACGAAAGGAAGGGAAAGGGGGAAAACAAAAATAAAGAAAAAAAAAAAAAGAAAATATTTAGGGAGGGAGAGGAAAAAAAACAAGAAAAAAAATAATATTTTTATTATTAATTTAAAAATATTATTTATATAATAGCATATTATTTTAAAAAAAATTATTTTTCATAAAATTAATAATAAAATAGTATTTAAAAAATATTTTTTCAAAAAAAATGTTATTATTAATAAAATAATAAAATAATATTTTTTAAAATATGTTATTATTAAAAATAAAAAATAATAAAACATTATTTTAGTAAATATTACTAAAAATATGTTATTATTTTAATAAAAATAATAAATATTATTTTAGTACTAATAATAAAATGTTATTATTTTATTAATAAAAAAATTATTATTATTTTAATTTATATTATTATTTTAGTAACTTCACTCATCAAATCAATCTAGAAATTTTTTTACATATTTTTTAAAAATGATATTTTTATTGATAATTTAAAAATATTATTTATATAATAACATATTATTTTTAAAAAAATAATTTAAAAAATTAATAATAAAATTTATTTAAAAATTAATAAAAATATATTATTTACTTTATTAATAAATATGTTATTTATTTTTTATTTTTTAAAAATATTATTTTTATTAATAATAAAAATATTATTTTATTATTAATTTTTTGAAAATAAAATTTTTAAAAATAATATATTTAAATATAAATGATATTTTTAAATTAATAATAAAAATATTTTTTTTAAAATATTATTTTAATAGTTGTCATTCCATATCGTGGCCCTGTTCTTGTCATCGTCCCATCCTGTCCTATCATCATCCATGTTGTATCCTATCCCATCATCATCCATACTACATTATTTTAATATTTTTTTAAAATATTATTTTATTATTAAAATTTTTTAAAAATTATTTTTTAAAAAATAATATATTATTATTTAAATAATATTTTTAAATTAATAATAAAAATATTAATTTTTCTCTCTCTTCTTTTTTTTTAAATTCTTCTTTCCTTCCTCTTTTCTTCGTCCCGCACCCCCACCAAACCCCAATGCACCGCACCCACCATCCCCTCCCCTCCCTCCCTTCCGACGCCGATGGAGCCCACACCCCATCCGATCATGTACCCTCCACCGCATACACCCACCACCAATTTCCGGCTCGGCAACAATGCAATTAAAAGAAGGAAAAAAAAATCCATGTTTAAGATGTAATTTTATTTTTTATTTTTTTTATTTAAAATATATTAAAATCACATCTACAATATGTAATTTTACCGCACCATTGCTACCCCACCACAGCGAGGTAGATTCAAAAATAAATTTAAAAAATTATATTTTTAAAATTTAATATTTAAATAATAATATTAAAAAAAAAGCCCTGAGATGTTGGTCCATCATGTCGGTAATCAGATCAGTCTGGCAGAAATTCAAATCTTGATCCGATTTAACTCGGAACCATTGCAGAGGAAGAGGCATTGAAGTCGGCCAAGTCAACAAGGGCTGGTGGCCTGACTCGCCCTCCTCTCCATCCTGTCTGCCAGCCCCGACCGCCGGAGAAGAATGATTGACCAAGCCACCAATCTCCTTTGAGTCAGCAAGAGAGGATGAACCGGAAATAGGAACCAAACGAGGAAAGAAGAACAAGATGGCAACTCAAGACACCGATAACCGACTTTCCCTTATCTCGAGAGATAAGGGGGTTAGGATTACTCGGTTGAAGCCCTTCCTCGGCTGCTCGATCCGCTTGATCTCTCGAGCACCGTCCACCCAGTCCAAGAACGCTCCTCAAATTGACCTGCGAACCATGGGAATCCTGGACAGTCCCCAACCGCCTCCTGGCCACCAGATCCCATGGGGTCTATTAGGAAATATTCGAAGGCAGTGGCCGACCTAGGATGATATTCTTAATGTGGATGATAATATGATAAACTGCATCCCCAAACGTTGCCTTCTTAGAGTTTGGGATCCTCATTGGATCTTCATAAAACACAATGGAATAGAGCCCGAGTATGCCCAATTCAATTAATAGAACCCACCAACGCTCAAATTCCAAAAGGCCAGTGGATCCTTATACATGTCATAGCAATAATAAAAATTTGAAATTATTGTGGAATAGAGCTGGTGTTATACATGTCATAGCAATAATAAGAATTTAAAATTATTGTGGAATAGAGCTGGTGTAGTTCCGCTGATCTATCCCAATGGATCGTCTGAGCTGAACGATGCGATACTTCGTCCTCGATTAGCTATAGATTAGCTTAAATCGACCTACAATTTCGACTGATCTACTGAAGATCGCCTCCTGACAAAATAAGATAAGCTTAAGTATCGAAGTTATTAGTTATAGATTGCATGCTTAATTAAAGTACAACTATTTCCCCCTCAATGACATTAGAGATAACATTATATATTAATGCTCTTTTTTAATTTGAAATCATTTATCATATATACTTGCGACAATATCATGTGGACGTCATAGCAATAAATTCAGTTTATACTCTCAGAACTAACAATTTAACAACTTGATAGCTTCTAAAGAACTTTTATCTTCTCCTTAACTTGATATTCTGTAGTTCTTTAAAAGCCGTTGTTACTTTCTAATAAAATGGGTAGCTCACAACCTCCCATATTGAAAAACAAAGAAAGCAAGCAACCTATCATTAAACATGCATGCTAAGTGAGAAGAATGAAAATAAAAATATAATGTAACTAATAAAAGAAGATCGGTGCAGATAACTATTTGACCAGTGAATTTGAGAATAGAATTAAGAAAAAAAGAAGATTTTTTACATTATTTTGCAAAATATTGTTGCATCATCCCATCACGAAGAATTCAAATGAAGTGCAACAAGTGAAGCATATGCTCCACCAGGTATCTCCATCAGTGTCTCATGTCGTCCTTTCTCGGCAATTACTCCATTCTTCACGACAGCAATTATACCAGCACCCTTAATTGTTGACAATCGATGAGCCACAATAACAGTTGTCCTTCCAACCATCACTCTGTCCAGAGCTTCTTGGACAACTCGCTCAGACTCTGCATCCAAAGCGCTCGTTGCTTCATCAAGTAGAAGAATTCTAGGGTCCTTGAGAATTGCCCTTGCAATTGCTATGCGTTGCTTCTGCCCACCTGATAGCTGCACCCCTCTTTCCCCGACATTGGTGTCATATCCTTGAGGAAGACTTGATATGAACCTATGGGCATTTGCTGCTTCAGCAACTGCAATGATCTCCTCTTCGGCTACCTCCCCTTGCTTCCCATAAGCTATGTTGGCACGAATTGTGTCATTGAATAAAACAGGCTCTTGGCCTACCAATCCCATCTGTTGTCTCAGCCAATTAATATTGAACTTTTGAATCTCCACACCGTCTAGCAAGATCCTACCAGAATCTGGGTCATAAAATCTTTCCAGTAGGCAAATAACCGTAGATTTTCCACTGCCACTTTCTCCAACAAGCGCAACACTCTGTGCAAGAAAATTAAAATGTAAGCATCAAGAGAACGACATCTAAGAACAATAATGATCGTGAAAAATAGCAATAGAAACTTACCATTAATGATCAAAATATAACATGAAACTGCATGAGTCTTACAAGATTGGCTATTATTTATACGAGTTCTGCTCCTAGTTACCTAATTTATCGGTATGCCGGTTCGGTTTGATTTGTGCAATTCACAAAACTTAAAGTGGGGGCAAAATCTTATGACATGGTGGTGGGCTTGGTGGCGGCAAGTGTTTCAAGGGAATCTGGTTGGATAGGAGTGCAAATTATTCACCACATAGGGAAGAGGTTGCCCAAGGGGAGATTTTAAGCATCCAAAAAGTATGCTCTGTTTTGAAGAAAAGCAAACTAGTAGGCTCAAAAGGCCATTGAGGGGCTTTGCTCGGAAGAAAAAGAAAAGATTAACTGAGGACTGTTTAGAACATTGTGATCTTTTTGGGCTTTCTAGATGATTATTTGCATCTTTAACCCCCTTAGCTTTGGGCTAAGGTTCTCTGCTATATTTTTTTCATTGTCTTAATTAAAATGAGTTAGATCTATTGTCTAACTATTTTAGCGAAAAAAAGGGGAATGGGGAGTAGAAATTTTGCTTGCTAGTGGACTGACTCATAATGGTTCAAAGAATGTAATTAAATTACAATAATATATACAAGGAAGATTGAATAGATAAGAACTAAAGGGGAAATTTTTGGGCAAGATCTGGAAATCTAATCAAGAATAGAAAATATTTTGAAAAAGAATAGTGCAAGTTTTTACTGATTTAAAACTCTGTTCTCAATTGGAGAATTACGGTGGTTTAGCAAATTTTAAATTTGATCGGATACCTTTCCAGAGGAAATTTTCAAGCACAAGTCTCTGAAGATCTGGATATGTGGACGAGTAGGATAGCTGAAGCTGATATGTTGGAACTCAATTTTTCCGTTCACATTTGCTAACACTGTCCCCTCACCGGTGCTTGAATCAATCTTGGACTCCCGATCAACAATTGCAAAAATAGAAGCAGCTGAATCCTTAGCTTTATTGGTATCTGGACCAAGTGCACTTGACTGTGAAACTCCTTGGGCTGCCATTGTTAAAGCGAAGAAGACCTGCCATTTACAAAGAAGTATGTGAGCGCAAGGTAAATTCTTAAAGAAAATTAAGGACAAGAGGAAGAAAAACCATGCAACTGACCCTGAATACATCAGTAAAGGATGCATTCCCATTACGTACAAAAAGTGCTCCAACATAGAAGCAAACAGCATAGGAGAAATAAAGCACCAAGAATGAGAAACCTAAACCCAAGCCACTTATAATTCCTCGTCGAATTCCACTTTTTAGAGGAGTTTCGCATTTCTTTTGATAAGCATCCATAATCCTATTTTCTGCACGGTAAGAAGCGACCGTCCGAATACTGCTGACCGCATCATTTGCCACTTGACTTGCTTCTTCATACATTACCTGCAAGAAATCTTACATTCACTTGATTGGTTTCCTCTTAAAATCCAATTGCACTTCTTTTACCAATAATCATGGAAGCACACAAATAGAGTCATGCACTACCTTGGCATCTGCACTGACTCCCTCAAGCAACCTAACCTGTGCATATCCTTGTAAACTCAAGAAAGGTATCAATACTAGCACTATGACTGAAAGCTTCCAGTTTGCAACCATCGCTATCACAAACCCCGTGACAACGGTCGCTAGATTCTGAACGATCAGTGACAAGGAATCTCCTACGAGACTTCGGATTGTTGAAGCATCCGCTGATAGCCTTGCCCCTATTGCCCCACTGAGGAAAAAAGAAGATTGCAAATGGTTACGAAGGGATACCAAAGTTTGAGGTAGAGTGCAACATTTGAGTAGGAATAGGAAAAAAAATCGACATTTAAACATGACAGAAAAAAAATATACAAAGAAAATGCTAAGAACCTGGAATTTTGAGGCTCATCAAACCAGCTGATCTCTTGGTGCACCACCCTCTTAAATGACAGGGAGCGTATGCGCTCAATCAACTTCCCACCTGCCACTCCAAACAGAACGTGTTGCATAGGTACGATGAGGAGTGAAATGCCTCCCAAAAGTACGAACATCAGTGTCCAAAATACAGCTTCTTTACGGAGTATTTCTGGCGGTTTATAGAATATCTCGATGGCAGTTGAGATTAACAGCCCAAACACTGGAAAAATCACTCCATTACCAGCTGCAGCAATGGATCCTCCTAAAAGAACCGGAATCTCTGGCTTGTTCAGATAGGCCAGTCGTTTGAGAGATACTTGCTTGCCCACTTTATCATCATCGTCCTCTTTTTCCTTGAGTTCATCTTCTATAGGGCCATCCTCCTGGAATTCCACAGCACCAATCATACCAAAGGGTACGGTGAAAGAATGTCTGCTGCTTCCACCAAATGAGGAACGTCTACTGATGGATTTTCTGAAGGAAAACCGATAACTCTCAGATCTGAATGAAGACTTTCTTGCATCAAAACTTGGAAGTAACTTTCCCAAATCATCTGAAGATGCCCTTTCTTCTTGTTTATTAGCTTCTTGCAGGCGAATGAGTTGAGAATAAGCCCCATCAGGATCTTTGATCAACTCTGAATGTGAACCTGTTTTGCATAACATGTATCACCTAATTTTAGTACTGAAGTTAGTTAAGCGTACTTAGCTGTCTCTTTCTTTTTTTCCTTTTTGACTTTCACTTTTTACTATAATGGATATGAATCAGTGTGAAGAAAAGAATAAAACCAAAACAAAAGCGACTTGCTCAGAGCTTACCTTGTTCTACTAATTTTCCCCGATGCACAACTGATATGGTATCAGCATTTTTCACAGTGGTCAAGCGATGGGCAACAACTATTGTGGTCCTGTCTACCATGATTCTCACCAGTGCATCTTGAACTATTTTCTCAGATTCAGCATCCAATGCACTTGTTGCTTCATCTAGAAGGAGGATCTTGGGGTTTTTTAGAATTGCTCTAGCGATTGCAATTCTTTGTTTTTGTCCGCCGGAGAGTTGAGTTCCATGCTCACCAACCATTGTATCAAGTCCCTGCAGGAGATGACCATGTATCAAAATAATTAACCTTTTCAAACTATATTGAACAAGAAAACTGATTATGTAATAGTGTGAAGCCAAGACTATTTACCACGGGCATCTTATCAATGAACTTGGCAGCATTAGCAAGTTCAATTGCTCTGCGAATTTCTTCCTCTGTCGCACCTTCCTTTCCATAGGAAATGTTCTCTTTAATGGTGGTCGTAAACAAGACCGGTTCTTGGCTAACAAGTCCAATTTTTTCCCTTAGCCACCCGAGCCTCAGTTTCTTTATGTTGACACCATCTATCAGCACTTCACCAGCTTGAGGATCATAGAATCTCTCTACCAAACTAATCACAGTTGACTTTCCACTACCACTCTCCCCAACTAGTGCCATAGTAGTGCCACTTGGTACGTGCAATGAGAAGCCATCAAATATCAGCTGATCAGGCCTTGCTGGGTAGCAAAAGTAAACATCCTTCAGGTCAATGTCACCCTTGATATCTTCTAACACAATACCACTCATGTCAGAGGCATCAATCTCTGGTTTTCGTTCAATTGTCTCAAACATTTTATATGCAGCGGCTTTCCCTGCTGCAAATGCACTCACAGATGGGGATGCCTGACCTAAAGCTCTGTTGCAACACCAATTTAAAAGATGAGATCATTATAGACATTAGTTTAAAAGATGAGATTATTATAATTAAAAATTTAGCTGTTTAAAGGATTGAACAGACATACACAATTCTGAAACTATAATAAGTGAATTTTGACTTACATTCCACCGGTCATAATAGACATTATAACATTAATGACAGATCCACCTTCATAGCCATTCCCAATTATCAACTTGGAACCGTACCATACAGCTAACCCATACATGCAGAACACAATCAGCAAAACAAAACCAACTCCTAGGCCGGAAGCAATTCCTTCTTGAACAGTGGAATTGTACGCATTTCTTATGAGATTGTTGTACTTGTCAATGGCATGCTTCTCACCAGTGAAGGAAACAACCTAGAATATGCGTGGAGGAAAAGGAATTAAGAAAACATTCATTGTCTGCAAGATTTCTTTGTTTTTTTCTTGGACACACATGATATGGGACATATATGTGCACTTACGGTTCTGATGGATCCAATTGTTTGTTCAACCACAGTTCCAGCTTCAGAATATGCTGCTTGTCCACGGCTTGAGATTTTGGCCATCGTCATGGATAAGGCTGCAACAGCAATGACAATAGGAGGTATACCTGACAGCGTTACAAGTGCCAGACGCCAGCCTGCAGTGAACGCTACAATAAAACCACCAACGAAAGTTGCAACTAGTTGTAAGAACTTCCCAACCTGCAATTAGAAACAAAATCATCAGTAAAGGAATATTTCAAAGGATTCATCTCATATCTAGCAGACAGAGAAGCTCTCATAATATTAACAAGATAGATTTTGCATAAGCCTAGATATATAAATGTTTATATGAGAAACCTACAAATGAGTCTACATAGCTATTGTATTAATGCATATTTTAAAAGAACTTTTATTATTATTATTATTATTATTTGGTCATTAAAGAATGGGACAAAAAATTTCGGTTTTAAAGACTGCTCAGGCTAAACTTCAATAAGAATTGTTAAGAAGTAATTTATCATGCATAAAAATTAAGGTATCTTCTTTTTCATTTAGGAATCTTTACTGAAAGACAGAAAAAGGTAACATGCACCCAACTCTCCCATGCTATGCAGAATGCAAGCCGGAATATATTTCATATAAGAATTGAAAAGGTACATTTGGGGTTGCTTATATATAAAGTTTATTAAATTTTCACCATGTCAATAATATCTCACCTTTTCACCAATGGCCTCTTGGATAAGTATGGTGTCCCCTGACATTCTTCCAATGACTTCCCCAGTTGACGTTTCGTTATCAAAGAATGCAATATCCTGTCTCAATATTGTTTTGAGGTATAAACCACGAATTCGTGCAGCCTGTCTTTCTCCAGATACCGTCCAACATGACACCTCTGCCGTGAAAAGTTTACATTGTTGAGGCGCATTATATGAAATCAAAGTTTTATCCAACTAATTTAAGGCAGAATATATAATGATATTTAAAAATGATGAGTCAATCTGCAGCACATTTATCATTACATCCATAAGACAGCATCTCTTTTGAGGAAACTATGTTTAGGAATCAATAGATATTAGTTAGACTACCGGCAATTCGCTTGCTCAAACATCTAAGCTTACCAACTGGCGCATGATCAATGATGTCGCATGTATCTATTTAGAACATAATAGTTTGATAATTGGAGATGGGTTACACGATGAGAAAAAGAATATGGGTGGTAAAACCGTCCCAGCAAAAATACTTAAATAGCTGGCAACTGACTTCTCGGAGTGGCACCAGAACGGAGGTTTTTGTTGCTCAAAACCATATTGCAATATCTATGTATACATATATGCGTGTTTCTGTCTAACAATTTATTATATGTATACAATGTGGGTTTCTGTCTATCAATTTATTATACATGCATGCATAGTTGGAGACACAAACACAGATAATTAATGCAGCTTGCAAGGGCAACCACATTAATCTAGATAAAATAAATGGCAAAGCACAGAGAAGGGGAAAAGTACTGCAGCAATTTATAATATTAAGTAAATATACACTTACGTAGAAAGGCAGCAACACCTGCTGCGACACCTAGATAGACAAACTTTACGACCACCTGAAACAGAATTACAACCCAATTCAGATTGGAAAGCTTCATTGATGACAGCGCGACATGCTTGACGACATATTGGCATAATTAACTCAAAACTACAAACAGCAAGCAATTGTTACATCAGAATACCAAATATATTCGTATCCACACCAAAAATCAAGGTGGTCCTTTTTAAAAACTCAATCTAAGAAGTAGACACGCAAAAAAAAAATTAAAAGAAAGAGAGAAAGATCCATTCTTGTAGAAACAGATTTTCAAAACTAACTATTCAGAAGTCCAGCATATATCATCTTTAATGAATCAAAATATGACATAACAAGTTTCAGAACATCATGAAACTATAAATTTCAAATATATAAAATAATGAAATGAATTTTCTATCGACGATTTTTACGGCTAGTGTCTTTTGGTAAGAGGAAAACAATTGAGACAGGATGCACCACTAAGTAACAAAGATAAGAACAACGCCGATCATTTTTACGCTTTTGAAGGAAAGGAAGATCATTTTTCAGAACTTTTGCAACACCAAAAAAATCTCCCATAAGAAAATCAAGAACGACATGATTGAATTGTTCGCATACTATATTTAGTAGTTCTAATATTGTATAAATCATGCATATATACGAACATCTAGAACTCATAAAGACTTGAGGGAAGAACTTACAAAGAATTAAGGAAAAAAGCCATGGTGTACATGGTCGCAAGAACAGTGGGACGGGGCACCAACCTTGGAGACCTTCTCGACCACCATGGCCCTGTCGTTTACGCCGAACGCATCGACGAGCTCGCCGAAAATCTTAGTCATGATCGGCATCGCCATCCCGTTAAACAGCGCCCCGATCGTGGCGAGCACCATCAACACCACATCTTTCTTGTCCGCGAATGATAGGAGCTTAAAGAATGGCACCGTCTCATCTCCTTTGTCCCTCTCTCCGCCGCCGTCTCTCGCCATTCCTTCTCTTGTTGACTCCCCTTGACGTCCAGGCTATATTACGCATTCATAAGTCTGCCGCTTCTCCTGCACATCGTCGCAAAAGCAAAGAAATAAAGAAATGGAGAAGAGACGTAGAAAAAGAGGGACGTGTAGAGAAATTAAAGAGAAGGGATGGACTGGATAATCTTGAAGTCATTTCTTGTACCTCCTATCTCTCTTTATTTCCTTTGCTCAAAGGGATGGGAACGAGAGAGAGAGAGAGAGAGAGAGGAACGGAGCGGCGTGGGATTTTCTATTATCTATAAAATGGCGAGCGGAAAGAGAACGAGGGAAGGGTGACGCCGGTTCGATCGGCGTACATACAGGGAGAGTAGGGGGGAGGGTGGGGAGTGAGGGAGAGGGAAAGACGGATGAATTAATCGCGCGGAGATATGGGACACGCGATACGCACGTGCCGTCCATGTTCATCCCCAGGTCCCGGTCCCCTGCTTCTAACGGAAGACCCGGCCAGCTAACGTAAAACTTGCTCTTTTAGCAGACGAACTTGCTCCGTGCAACGCATGCATACATGCGAATGTTGGGGACTGCTGGCGAACCGTTCGCTGCATGAGGCAGGCGGCACCATTTTATCTTTGGACTAAATCTCTCTATTTTAAGCACGAATTGTAGCACGAAACTGTTGAGTTCCTCCTACTCTCTTTCATAGCTTTGTATTCTTTTATTTTTATTCACCTGGACAGGATATTCCTTCTAGAGATGACAATCGGGTCGGTTGGATACAAAAGATAAGTTAAAAATCTGTTAATTCAAATTTGACCAATCTAATAAATAGGTCAAAAATTAGTTAAGCATTGATACCCTTAATTTTTTTTTGTCTCTACCTCTACTGGCATCAAGAAAAGAAGAAAAGAAAAAATGTGAATTGAAGAGGGTCCCGATCCAAAATAAATTATGACAAAAATATAATTGCAAAGTTAACAAGTTAGAAAAAGATGTGTGTGTGTATATATATATAGATAGATAGATAGATAGATAGATATACCTGCATCAAGTGAAAGACATGCATTTTTTTAAGCAAACTTTACTCCTATGATTTTCAGCAATATATATATATATATATATATACCTTGCATCAAGTGAAAGACATGCATTTTGTTAAACAAACTTTACTCCTATGATTTTTTTCAGCAATTTGACCAATGCATCATTAGTACCATATAAAGGGTATGCTGAATCCTGCTTTTGGTTCATGCCATCCAGAACTTAACAAGTAAAAAAAAAGGTATATGATATACATTATACAATATAGTATTGTGGAGAATGATCACATTTTCAAATTCTGGTTTTACAATCCAATAGATTTTTTAGGGTTTGATGCAAGTAATTTAATAGCACATGTTAGCATGAGATTTACTTAGTTGTGTTTGTATACTCATTCATCAAGTGAAAGACATGCTTCTTATTAAGCAGACTTTACTCCTATGGTTTCCAGCAATTTGAAAAATGCATCATTAGTACCATATAAAGGGTTTGCTGAATCTTGCTTTTGATTCATGCCATCCAGAACATCTGAAAAATGGAAATATTTTTTCAACCATAACTTTTGGTCTTAATTTTGATGAATTTGTCGTATCGGCTTATCACTTACTTAAGAAAGACTCTATGGATGAGAATTGCTTACGCTGATGATGTTGATAGCAATACTATGGATGCAAACTGCCTTTGCATGCCTTTGTCATCTATTATTTGGACATTTGAAAGCATAGACGACTTCATACTTTTCTGAATTAATTCCTAATCCCCGCACTTGGAATCATTTTTAAAAGCACGAGACTCTGGTTAAAATTTGGAGAGGAAAAGAGTTAAAATCGCTTCTGTATTTCTCGCTCCCAAGGGAGCCATGGACGGAATGCTTGCAACTGTTCCCATTAACATCTATCTTTCAGGCTGACGTGTTGTTCCTGATGCCATTCTATCAAATCTTTTATGTGCATGTGTATTTTTTTGTATGTATGCATTTATACCTGCATGTAGATATGTATGCATGGCGTTCATCAGCTAATGTACACCCATGGCATTATATCCGAATGCTTTTTGGTACATTTCGTAATTTACAAGAATAGTAAAGGCATGTGATAAAATTCTCCTCCCACCGCGCATTAAATAGAGGGCATTTCAAACCGGAGAGTCGCACATGGAATGCTTTCCATGGATGGTAGGTACTTTTATAATTTAGAAGAATAGGTAGGACATTTCATAATATCCCATTTTCATCGTGCATTAATAAAGAACATTTGAAAGACGGAGTGTACTGGTACAGCTAATCACCTCCAACCATGACAGCATCATCAGAAATATTATTGCTTTGATGATATTTAATGATACAGTAATAATTAATTTGCATCCAAATCGATCCAACGCCAATCTAAGATTATGATTAATTAAATATTGGGATGGCTGATTCACATCAACAGGATGCCGGCTTATAGCTTCTCATGAATTTATATAGATGATATCGACTTTCTATTACCCTCGTAACTACACCAGTAGACTTGATGGCACAAAATTTTGTTATAGGACAAGATCGATCTTCTATCGTTATGTCAATGACTTATGCTTAGATCGATATAGTGCCGCCCTGCATATTAATATTCTACTTTAAGATCTGGTTTTAACTGATATATTCATGAGCAGCTCATGCCGAGGTTCGGTTACCATTGACTTCATCGATAATACTTTGAACTGAGGATACTCGAATACTGTCCTTCCGGCATAACTAAAGATGAGATCAGATTTACACCATTAGCATCTTAAGCCGCAATCGATTATGATGGACATTTATATTATCAATATTATTTCAATGCGAGGTCGGCTAAAAACCATCCTGCCGATATAATCTTCAATTCTTAACTAAGAGAAATCTATCACTCTTTGACCATATCACAGTTATCATCTGCTAGGCTATAGCTATCTTCTAGCTATACTACAGCCAATTTTTACATGGACCAATGGCCCATAACTATCATCAAGCTGGCAATTCTGTTATGACAAACTAACGATCTAATAAATTTCAAATGGCCTGAATGGCCTAAGCAAATCCCTTCTATAAATAGAGATGGAGGATATCTTTCGAAAGATAAGTATAAGATTCACAACGTTAATACTCTGTTGAAATCTGCTCTCAACTTTCTCACTAAAAAAAGATCGAATGTTAATTCTCTCCACTCAAATTCTTTTTTTTTGTCTTCTAATTCTCCTTTTTCACTAGCTATTCTCAAGGTTCCAACTGATTTAAATATCGAAGGATCCTAAACTAAAGAATATCCTTGATTTTTAGGACTTTTTTATAGATCAATCCATGATCTACATCGATTCGATCCTGATTAACTCTTCTAGAGTCTTGCAGCAACAAAAGCGTTTCCTTGGTTAATTTGTGAGACTCTATTCCCACCACGTGATAGATAGCATATTTTGATAAGATGGACGAGACATATGAAGGTGATTAGCCGGAAATAATCAACTTTAGGACCACCGGTCATGTGCTTTTCTTTTTTTTTTTTTTTGTTCATTGGCCATAGATCAAACCCTTTTATTTTAGACATGAACTTGATGAAATTTTTTTTTTTATGAATCTCATGTAGAAAATTAGAATACAAAATATTTTATGAATAGATCTCTTCATCATCATAATAATAATAATCAATAATCAATCATATCTTAAAATTTTTGAGCAGTCATTAATGATTACTGTAGCAACATCCTGTACAACAAAAAATCAAGACGAGACAGATCTTCCTCTTCTTCTTTTCTTTATGCCTGTCTTCTCAATAGAATGAGTTCCACCTTATGAACTAGAGATTTTGATATCCTAGGATTTCTTTATAGACGTGTATTTATAAAAGTAGAACGAAAACTTAGCCTAATTAAAAAATTCTAATGGATCCACCTATCATAGAGCCCATTGGTCGGATCAGACCTATGTCGATATCTGTTACATCACATGATTAAGATAATAGAACCTAAATAACATGATCGCAAGTAATTATGAGCTTCTTAATCATTCATCCAGACGACAACTTAACCCATATTTATGTGACAAATCAAAAATAATAAATTTATCTATAATCAATGAAAGCCCATCTCATGAGAATTTTTAATATTCTTTCACTTGATTGACATTAATTTAGAACTTTTTTTAATTAAAAAATATATTAAATATAATATATATAGCTAAAAATGATTCTCGGGCTAAGTGCACCTTATGTGGTCATATATGCACATATCCTGAATAAATAATATCTTTAGTCAAAAATTCGGTCCGCCAAAATCACTAACATTGAATCACAGCAGTCTTCATACTATTTATTGATATAAGACCTCTCTATGATTATAAATGTTAGTAATCTCATCGACATGGATTTCAGTGATATAGTACGTGTAGTATGAACTTTGTACTTATATGATCAAAACATACAGTGCTCATCGTCAGTCTACTTTATGATTTTTAAAAAAATTTCTTAATGCTTTCTAATAAAAGCTTTGATAATTTTAAGCTTATATCATAATTTCATCATATGTTTCAAGATGAGTCTTTTATATCTCAAGACGAATTATGATATTAACGATATCAATTACAATATAAGTAATTTCTTTATACTTAAGTAGTACTTTTTATGCTTAAAATTTTGATTCAAATAAAATATTTATTCTTAAGCAACATCTTTATGCTTAAGACTTTTATTTAAATAGCATTTACAACCAACCATATATGTACAAATATAAATGCAATATTTCATTATAAAAATAATAAAAATAAAAGCTTGATGACATCCATATGATGTTTGACAAAAACAATACTCCCACTAAGTACATCAAAAGATTTCAATAAACTCATATTTTTTTATATGTTTAATAAATACAGTAAATTTAAGTACTTTGACCAATGTGTCTATCAGCATTGCATCAATCTTTATGTGTTTAATTACAATATCTTCTTTTAAATCAAATCTCTGACTGCAAAATATTTTATCTTTATATGAATAGAGATGATGAAAACTTTTATTATTCTTTGGAAAGAACATAGCTGCATTATTATCATAGAAAATCTAAAATAATTTTGAGATAGAATCAATAAACATAAGCTCTGGAATGAAGTTCCTCAACTAAACAGTATGAGTTACAGCTTTTAACATGCCATAAACTCTACTAGCATAGCATAAGATGCTATAAGAGTCTATAATAAATCTTTTAAGAAATAGCTCTCCCAATCATTATTTAAAATATAATAAAATTATATTTTATATAATTCATGCAACTAACAAATTAGAATCACAGTATCCAATTACCTCAAGATGATCAAATCTTTTAAAAGTCAGCATACATTTTGTTATGATTTTCTATAAATATCTTATAATCTGTTCGTTATGTTTCAAATGCTCCATATGCAGATTTATCATATATCTACCAAGAATACTTATGATATATGCTATATTTGATTAGGTGCAAATTTATACATATATCAAACTATACAGTAGTTGAATGAGGCACATTCTTTATAGATTCTTTTCTGTATTATTCTTATAACACTGGTTTTCACTAAATATATCTTTCTTGATCACATATATATTTTTAAGTTTACAATTATGCATACCAAAAATACTCAGTATACTATCAATATGAGTTTTCTAAGATAGCTTTAATATATCACAGACTATTCCTGTGAATTTTAAACCAAATATAACTAAATTTTCTTTAGACACTACTTAAAAAAAGGCTACGGTAGCGGTTCGTAACTACTGTCATAGCCTAAAAAATCATTATCATAGGCTATGATAGTGGTTATTTAACCATTGCTACTGCAGCCACCACCGTAGTTCTATGGCAGTAATTATTGCAGCGGTTGTTTGAACCACTGTCATAGATAGCCTATTGCAGTGGTTTATAAATCACTATAATAGATCGACCTAGCAGCGGTTATGTAACCATTGCCATAGGTTATCTATAGCAGCGGTTACATAACCGCTACCATAGGTAATGTATAGTAGTAATTTTTTAATTCCTGCCACAGATCTAATGCAGCGGTTGACACCGTTTGCACTAGAGACCTATGACAGCGGTTGGTATGGATATGACAGCGATTATAAAACTACTATCGTAGATCTTGAATAATTAAAGAAATTAAAATTTTTATTTTTTTATATATTTTATCTAAAAAATATAGATATATAACATAAAAATTATTCTAAAATACTAAAATTTTATTATTGAATAAAATTTATTATAATATTTTTTTTTAAAAAAAATACATCAAAAGTCTCCTAAATCTACATCATCATCATCGTCACCTAGAGCCGAAGCTGGAGTCGGAGTTGAAGCTGGAGTTGGTGCTGGAGTCGGAGCTGGTGCTGGAGTTGGAGCTGGAATGCGGGCCAACATATCCTCAAAGCTCGTGACTCTAAAATGCATGCTGAGCATCGACATTATGTCTCACACGATGCCCTCCAGATGAGATGCACGCTCCTCAGCCCGATCTACTTGCGTCGCAGCATGATTTGCCCGTACCAAGACCTCCTCAAGCTTCTTCCGATCGACGACATCAAAAGTCTATGAGGAGACACTCATCTTAGACCAGTAGCTCATCGGCATGTGTCCGGATCTATATCGGATCCTCCTAGAATACTCAGGCCCTAAGACTTGAGATAAATGATCATTGGGCCCAGAGGTATCCGGGCCCTCGCTCGCGAGCACATCTAACTGATCCTGTAATTATAAATTAAAATAAAATTTTATAAAAAAATATTATAATACTAATCATATATACTAATATATTTAATACTTATAAAAATATGCCTGATCGTGGCATTCATCGGCCTACCTGTCTTGTCCGTGCAGTTGAATCGAAAGATTTCGCTATGGCTGGGCATCACTCCATCTTTCATCAGCTATAACAAAGAATAAATTTATCAGAAAGATGATAAAAAATATAAATTTAATTTATCTAGTAAGATTTAGAATTAATTACATCTCTATGCATACGACTGGCCATAGACTCATGATCCAGAGTGTGCGTATACTCTTGGATTGCCTGATTCTTCCGATTCTGATGGAAGGTAGCCTAACAAGTATTCAAATAAATAATAAATATTTAAAAAATATTTAAATAAAATATTAAGTATATTAAAAATTTTAAACGTTAAAAATTTTACTTCGAACTCCTGGCTCCTCTAGTATCTAACCATCCTCTCCCACTGACTTGGAGGACAGTCCTATATCTAGAAAATAAGCTCCTTCGAAATATCTCGTCAGTGCTCGAGCTATTCTCTGTGGAGCTTGACCTTGTAACCCAGGTATAACTTTTTCATCTTCCTCGGTCGGGCATCTCGAGCCCTCTTGTGATTGAGAAAGTCGTACCTCATCTGTACAAAGTTATCAAAAATCAGTTACAAAATTATTCTAATCAAACATATATAGTGTAAACATATAAAATACATAAATATAACTAAGATGCACGTACTTACCCATATCTCCTCTCATATCTGATTTCTGACGGCAGCTCCATCAAATGCTAGTCTCTGGGCTCTATGAAAATGATGTCCGACCACCTCACAAGCACTCTAAAAAAGAAATGCATCTTCCACATGATTTCTCCTACCGACCTTTCCTCCATATCGTAATAGACCCTCACTTGATGCTGGCAGTTCAACACGTGTGCCATATGTATGGGATCGTAAAATGTCTGACTGGATGATACATCTGCAATGCAAATATGTTATGCAAATATATAAGTATATAAATAATATATAAAAAATAAAGTTGTATTAATATAATAAAAATGTATACTCAGATGCCTGCATAGTAGCATATATCTCAAATATGGATGATGGTAAAGGATCAACTGTCGGTGGAGTAGATACCATCGGTGGAGTAGATATCATCGATAGAGTAGATACCGATGGTAGAGGTCCCTGAGCAGTCGATGTCGAGGTGGATTGAGTATGCTCCAATTGCTCCTTGGATGTTGAACTATGCATAATCCATCGAGGAATAGGGGTGAAAGCTAAATGACATTTCGGTGCCATCATGACCTACAATATTAATGAACATTAATTAATATAACATGTTGAATAATAATATTAGTATAGCATCAATAAATAGTCTCTAATATATACACTAATCAATTGATGGATCTATCGTTATGCAATGCAATAAATAAAAGCAACAAGATATAAACATCCAAAAAATGTTATGCAATAAATTCTACAACATGAATTACATTCATAAATAATTAAAGATGAGTAACAGTCGTAGATCCGATCTCTTACGCAAACCTTGGTGTTAATCCAAAAATTTGAAAGAAAAATAAAGTAAATGATGGTGGAATCTTGGGCTTAAAGTTGGAACCTTAGAGAGACATATCAAATTCTATTCACTCAAAAGTCGAGCTGGCTCCATGCCTGAGACATCCGACTCGGATCCTCCCCCAGTCGGCTCGATCATGGCCTGAGCTGGCTCGGCTGTGTGCCATCCCCTCGATCACTCCCTCTCTTCCTCTCTCAATCTCTCTCGTCGGTGACAGTGGCGAGGCCGAATCCCTACCTTCCAGCTTTTTTATCTCTCGATCTTCCTCTCTTCCTCTCTCGACCTCCCTCGTCGGCGAGGTCGGACCCCATCCCTTCCTCTCTCACTCTCTCGATCTCCCTCATCGGCAAGGCCGGACCCCATCCCTCCTAGTGATGCTGGCGAGGCCGGACTCTCTCCCTCCCTCTCTCGCTCTCTCGATCTTCCACTCTCCCTCTCTTGATCTTCCTCATCGGTGAGGTCGAACCCTCTCCCTCCTAATGATGGCGGCGAGACCAAACCCCCTCCCTCCCAATGATGGCGGTGGGGTCGGATCCCTTCCTTCCTCTCTCCCTCGTCGGCGACGGCAGCGAGGCCGGACCCCTCCCTCCCTCCCTCCCTCTCGATCTTCCTTTGCCAACGGTCGACGAGTGACCGGCCCTCCCTATCTCAATCTATTGGTCTCCCTCTCAGTCTCACCATTTCTTAGTTTTGGATCCCGAAATTGGGTCCGACCTTTCGGGATCCATTAGGATCCGGATCTAGTACTTTAAGTATAGATCCATCGGGTATTCGGATTCGGATCTGATACCAGTAATTAAAATTGGTTCTGAATCTGAATATCCAGGATTTCCAGATTTGAACCCAATCCTATTGACAGATCTAGTCCACAGCCACCGACATGGCACAGCCCAAGGCTACCACCATGACACGATTCAGAAACTATGGCATGCAGATAATTATAATATTTATAATAAATATTTATAATATTTATTATAAATATTTTATAAATTATTATAAATATACATGATTAATAAATAATACTATAAAATTAAAAAAAATTATACCTATGGCTATAGAGAGCGGGTCGCACATCGAAAGCTCCGAGGGTCATCGACGATGATGCTAGAGGAGGACGACGGCACTAGAGGATAACCTACGAAATACAAAAGTAAGATAGTGAGATAAAGAAGAGAGAGAAAGAAGAAAAGAGAGAGAGCAAGGACGATCGAAGATGGAGGCCAGGAGAGGGGGGCACAGTGACGAGGAGGCCCAGGAGGCATAGTGATGAAGGGTCGGTGATCGAAAGGTGGAGTGTGGTGGGGGGGGTCGAGTGGGGGTGGCGGGGAGGGGCAGCTGGGGATGGGGGCTGGGGTGGCAGGGTGGTGGGGAGGGACGGTCGGGGATGGGGGAAGGAGGAGCGGTTGGAGAGAGGGTGGAGGATGGGGGGCTGGGTGGGGGGTGGCGGGGATACTACTATAAAAAAGGGCTATGATAGCGGTTCGTAACCGCTACCGTAGCCTAAAAAATTATTACTATAGGCTATGACAGTAATTTTCTAACCACTGCTACTACGGCCATCACCGTAGCTCTATGGCAGTGGTTGTTAGAACCGCTGTCATAAATAGCATATTACAGTGGTTTATAAATCACTGCAATAGATCAACCTATAGCAGCGATTATGTAACCGCTGCAATAGATTATCTATAGTAGTGGTTACATAACCAATGCCATAGATAATTTATAGCAGTAGTTTTTTAACCACTACCATAGGTTTAATGCCGCGGTTGGCATCATTTGCACCAGGAACCTATGGCAGCGGTTGGCACAGATATGGCAGCGATTATAAAATCACCATCGTAGATCTTCAATAATTAAAAAAATAAATTTTTTATTTTTTTTATATATTTTATCTAATAAATATAGATGTATAACATAAAAAAATATAATAAATATAAAAAATATTCTAAAATACTAAATAAAATTTATTATAATATTTTTTTAAAAAAATAAAATACATCAGAAATCTCCTAAATCTACATCATCGTCGTTGTCATCATCACCGGGAGTCGGAGCCGGAGCTGGAGTAGAAGCCGAAGCTGGAGCTAGAATGCGGGCCAACATATCCTCGAAGTTCATGACTCTAAAATGCGCATTGAGCATCGACATCATATCTCTCACAATGCCCTCCAGATGAGATGCGCGCTTCTCAGTCCGATCTGCCCGCATCGCAGCATGATTTGCCCGTGCCAATGCCTCCTCAAGCTCCTCTCGACTGACGATACTGAAAGTCTATGAGGAGATGCTCGCCTCAGACCAATAGCTCGTTGGCATGTGTCCGAACTTGCATTGGATCCTCCCAGAGTGCTCAGGTCCCAAGACCTGAGATAGATGGTCATGGGGCCTAGATGTATCCGGGCCCTCGCTCGCGAGCACATCTAATTGATCCTATAATTATAAATTGAAATAAAATTTTATAAGAAATGCTATAATACTAATTATATATACAAATATATTTAATACTTACAAAAATACGTTCGATCATGGCATTCATTGACTTGCCCATCTTGTCCATACGATTGGATCGAAAGATCTCGCTATGGCTGGACATCACTCCATCTCTCATCAGTTATAATAAAGAATAAATTTATCAGAAAGATGATGAAAAATATGAATTTAATTTATCTAGTAAGATTTAGAATTAATTATCTCTCTATGTATACGACTGACCATAGACTCGCGGTCTAGAGTGTACGTATACTTCTAGACTGCACGGTTCTCCCGATTTTGATGGAAGGTAGCCTAACAAGTATTTAAATAAATAATAAAAATTTAAAAAATATTTAAATAAAACTTTAAGCATATTAAAAAATTTAAAAGTTAGAAATTTTATCTCAAGCTCCTAGCTCCTCCAGTGTCTAACCATCCTCTCCCACTGACTCGGAGGACAGTCCTGTATCCAGAGAATAAACTCCTCCGGAGTATCTCATCGGTGCTCGAGCCATCCTCTATGAAGCTTGATCTTGTAACTTCGGTATAACTCCTCGATCTTCTTCAGTCGAATATCTTGAGCCCTCTCATGATCGAGAAAGTCGTACCTTCTCTGCATAAATTTATCAAAAATTAGTTATAAAATTATTCTAATCAAACATATATAGTGTAAATATATAAAATACATAAATATAACTAAGATGCGCATACTTACCTATATCTCCTCCCATACCCAATTTCTGATGGCAGCATTCATCAAATGCCAGTCTTTGGGCTCTATGAAAATGATGTCCGACCGCCTCACAAGCACTCCAAAAAAGAAATGCATCTCCCACGCAGTCTCCCCTACTAGCCTCCCCTCCACATTATAATAAACCATCACTTGATGCTGATGGTTCCACATGTGTGCCATACGTGTGGGACCATGAAATATCCAGCTGGATGATGCACCTGTAATGCAAATATATTATGCAAATATATAAGTATACAAATACTATATAAAAAATAAAATTATGCTAATATAATAAAAATGTACACTCAGATGCCAACAACGGTAGAGGCTTAGCCATCGATGGAGTAGATACCGTCGATAAAGTAGATGTCGCCGATGGAGGTCCCTGAGCAACCGATGCTAAGATGGATGGAGTATACTCCGACTGCTCCTCGGATGCTGAACTGTGCGTAATCCATCGAGGGGCAGGATGAAAGCTAGATAGCATTTTGGTGCCATCGTGATCTGCAATGTTAATAAACATTAATCAATATAACATCATGACATATCAAATTCTATTCGCTCAGAAGTTGAGCCGGTTCCGTGCCTGAGACAGCCAGCTCCGTGCTTGAGATAGCCGGCTAGGGTCCTCCCCCAACCGACTCGATCACGGCCCAAGCCTGCTCGACTGCGTATCCAAGCTAGCTCAGCTGTGTGCTATCCCCTCGATCACTCTCTCTCTCGATCTCTCTCATCGGCGATGGCGGTGAGGTCGAACCCCTCCCTCCTAGCTTTTTCATCTCTCGATCTTCCTCTCTCCCTTTCTCGATCTTCCTCGCCAACGAGGTCGGACCCCATCCCTCCTTCTCTCACTCTCTCGATCTCTCTCGCTGGCAAGGCCGAATCCCATCCCTCCCAATGATGCCGGCGAGGTCGGACCCCCTCCCTCCCTCTCTCGCTCTCTCGATCTCCCACTCTCCCTCTCTCGATCTTCCTCACCGATAAGGCTGAATCCCCTCCCTCCCAATGATGGTGGTGAGGTCGGACCTCCTCCCTTCCAATGATGGCGGCGAGGTCGGATCCCTCCCTTCCTTTCTCAAGTACAGACCCATCGGATATTCGGATTTGGATCCGGTATCAGTAATTAAAATTAGGTATCTAAATTTGAATATTCAGATTCTGATTCGAACCCAATTCATTGATAGATCTAGTACACAGCCGCCGACATGGCATGACCCAAGGCTACCACCACATAGCACAACTCAAAAACTATGGCATGCAGATAATTATAATATTTATAATAAATATTTATAATATTTATTATAAATATTTTATAAATTATTATAAATATATATGATTAATAAATAATACTATAAAATTTTAAAAAAAAATTATACCTATGGCTATAGAGAGCGGATTGTACATCGAAAGCTCCGAGGGTCATCGATGATGATGCTAGAAGAGGACGACGGCACTAGATGTAACTTGCGAAATAAAAGCAAAATAGTGAGATAGAGAAGAGAAAAAAAGAGGAAAGAGAGAGAGAGCAGGGACGGTCGGGGATGGGGGGCCAGGAGGAGGGAGGCATAGTGACGAGGAGGTCGAAGGAGACTTCGCACTCGATCAGAGGAGGGTCAGAATGGTGGTGGTGGTGGTGGGTGGGGTTCCCCGGGGATCGAAGGAGGATGGAGGGGCACTCGTCGAAAGGGGGTTTGGTTTCGCACTAGGGCCGGAGGAGGATAAAGTGTGGGGGAGGGATTTCATGGGGTCCAACGGAGGGTCGAGGGTGGATGGGGTTTGCTGGAGGGGGGTTCACTGGGGACCGAGGGAGGGTCGGATGGAGGGGCGGGTGGATTTTCGTGGGGGGCCAAACGAGAGTGGAGGGGGTTCATCAGAGGGGGGTGGGTTTCGTAGGGGGCCAAGAGAGGGTCGGATGGGGGTTTGCCAGAGGGAGATTTCGCTGGGGGCCGAGGGAGGGTCGGATGGAGGGGTGGGAGGTTGGGTGGGGGGTGGTGGGTGGTGGGGAGGGCGATCGGGGATGGAGGGTCGGAGAAGGAGGGAAGGAGGGGCGGCGCCGGTCGAGGGGGAAGGAGGGGCGATGTCGGTTGGGAGGAAAGAGGGGCGCTGCCGATCGAGGGGGAAGGAGGGTCGACGCTGGCCAAGGGGGAGGAGGGGCGACGAGGGGTGAAGCCAATCAGAGGGAAGGAGGGACGACGCCGATCGGAAGGAAAGGAGCCTCACCGACGATGAAGAGGAGGTGGAGAGAGAGAGAGAGCGAGAGAGATTGAGCGCGCATGGAAGGGATGAAAAAATTTAAAAATTTTTAACCTAACCTACGGCAGTGGTTATTGAACCACTGCCATAGATCTACAGCAGTGGTTATCAAACCGCTGCTATAGATCTATGGCAACGATTACTCAAAATCGCTGCCATAGGTGAAAAATAATTTTTTTCTTATTTTTTCTCTAAATATTATATAATTTTAAAATTTAATGCCTATCTTCATCATTCATTATCTAAATAATTATCATTAGAGTGTCGTCGCAAAAGATCACCTCGATCCGATGGCCCTAGCTTCATCGATCAGAAAAATTTAATTTCGACGATCACGAATGATGATGTGATGATCTGATAGATGAAGATCTCTGATGAATCCAAAAATCTGTAACAATGATCTCGATGATATTTATAGTATACTATCAAAATTTTACTTCAATCGAATATCGTTATCATAGTCAATTTAGTATGAAATGATTTCGACCGTTAAATTAGAAACAAGCGATCAAAGGATTAAACGACATTCGATTATGAGATAATTTTTTAGTTAAATAATCTTTGTTATAATTTTAAATATTTTATATAGCAATGATAGTAAAATTTAAATTATTTTTATATAAACTATTCATGTTAACCAGATATTACAAAAGTACGAACATAACAATCAGTGAAGTTTCAAAATGATTATTAGAAGACGTATAGTTTTATATCGTTCTTCATCTCACGAGTTAAATTTTATAATCACCATCATAAAAAATGATTAAAATAGTAGCCAAGATTGTTTGTAAAAAAATTATCTCATAATCGGACATCGTTTGGTCCTTTGATCACTCGTTTATTATTTAATGATCGAAACTAATTTATACTAAATTGACCAAGATAATAATATTTGATTGAAGTGAAACTTTGATAGTATGCTATAAACATCACCGAGATCATGATTGTAGATTTTTGGATCCATTGGAGGTCTTCATCTATCAGATCATCGCGTCGTCGTTCGTGGTCATCGAAATCAAATTTTTTTGATCAATGAAGCTAGGGCTATTGGATCGAGGCAACCTTTTATGATGACACTCTAATGATAATTATTTATATAATGAATGGTGAAAATAAATATTAAATTTTAAAATTATATAATATTTAAAATATATATATATATATATATATATATATGACAGCGGTTATAATTAACCGCTGCCATAAATAAGCTTATAGCAGCTATTCCTACTAACCACTACTATAGGTCAGCAATGGTTTCACTAACCGCTGCTATAGGTCTAACCTATAGCAGCGGTTATAATGAACCGTTGCTATAGATCCACCTATGGCAGCGATTTTTTATAACCACTGCTATAGGTCTGACCTACGACAGTAATTTTTATTAACCACTGCTATATATCGGACCTATAGCAGCGATTAACGAAAATCGCTGTCGTAGGATCTATGGCAGCAATTTTGAAAATTGTTGTCATAGTACGTGCTACCATAGACCATTTTTGTAGTAGTGAGAATCTTTCATATCAAAGATCTTGGATAGCATAATTAATTTGATCTCATACAATAACAACATCTATCTATAAGATGGAGTAAAGAAATTTTCTCCCACTGACCTCAAGTTATATATATTGATCCATTCTATTATTTTCAAATCCCAAAGAATTCACATATCATCAAACTTAAGATATTAATTCTTTGATGATTGCTGAAGACCATATATATATACCTTCTTAGGTCAAAATGGATTACCAGTGCCATGATTACACTTAAAGAATCCTTACAAGAGACTTGAAGAAAAAGTCACATTGTAATTTATAACTCTTTCAAAGTATTCTTATGTGACCAATCTGATATTGAAGAGTTTAATATTATCTTAGAGTCATTCTTAATTTTAAATGCCTACTTACACCTTATAGGCTCAGACCGTTTAGGTAATTCTGTTAGATCCTATACTTCAATTTTTTTAACCATAGATTATATTGTATCATATATAGCTTTAAGCTATTTAGCTGACTAGAAACATACAATAGATTAATCATATGAGATTGAATTAATCATATGGCCAATGCTATAATCAATCTCAATCACATAGTCATTAGGAATGATAAGTTTTCTTTTTTTTTTAATGTGATTTTTTATTGGTACTTCATCAATTAACTATGAAGATGTTATTATCGATTCTGATGTTGCGCTCCCACTATCCTTCTAGGATGAAATATGATATTTTCTTGAACAACTAGAATAAGAATAATTACTTATCTTTCCTCTAATATCAAATCACCAATATGAGAGTATCTGTAATCATCCATATTAGACTATGAAAATCTAGCATAATTTGATTCAACAATCTTTGTACCTCTATCAGGAAAGTAGAGTCTGTATTCTTTAAAATTATCTGGATAGCTAATTAAATAATAAGTAATTTTAATCAAAATTTTTATTGTCAGATTACATATCTCATATTTTGTAGGGCAACCCAAGACATAAAAAAAAGATTAGTATTGGGCTTCCTATCAACCGACAATGCAAAAAGATATCTTGAAAATTGTTTTATTTAGAACTCTATTCAAAATATTGATAGTAGTTTTTAGGGCCTCATTTTAGAGATATCATGATAAATTATACCTTTCAATCATACCATTTTATTCAAGAGTTTCGGGAATCATGCATTAATAACTATCCTAGATTTTTTGTAAGTATTTATCAAAAGATTCCATTAATG
The DNA here is from genome assembly GCA_006176705.1 of Cocos nucifera. NCBI lineage: Eukaryota > Viridiplantae > Streptophyta > Magnoliopsida > Arecales > Arecaceae > Cocos > Cocos nucifera. Next base: position 142,469 of record QRFJ01002768.1, read on the forward strand.
TTGGTATGAATGAGTTCTAAAAGTTTATTACTATATATGAACTCCTTGCTTTTAGTTTTTGATAAATTTGCCCTTAAAATAGTTGACACAAGATGAATGTATTAGAATTATGAAGATAAAATTATATTATTTATCAACCTTTGAATTATCTCTTTAAAAATGTGACTCAATTACTTATATCATAATATAAAGAATTAGCCTTTAGCTAGCTGCCTTTTAAGGGACAATACAATTTATATATAATTTTAAACTGACTAAATTACACAAGGAGAGAATTAAGAGCTTAATAAGCCAGAAAAGTAATAGGGATAGGGATCTCAAATCACTAAGCTTAGGTATAATACTTTCTAATTTCATAATGTAAGTTCTAATACCATCATGCCATCATATTGATTAATTTATTCATTAGCTATCCAGCTTCTATCTCATCAGATTTTATATACCCTCTTAATAATGAGGTCAAAGAAAAATTACTTATAATAACCATTCTTAAGTATAACATTTAGAATGGTATCAAAAATGGATTTTTTTTCTTGATTTTCAGGCTAAGGCGATTCATTCTCTACCACTTTTTGAAGGTAGTTTGTATTTTTAAGTGCTCTCACTAATAACCTAAGATGAAGGATCATCACTCAATATGACATCCAAATTTCATCAAACATAATGCTAGCTCAATTTTATTTTCATATTTTATAGTTGATTTCAGTCAGAGTCTTAATGGGAGCATTTAATGTTACTCAATGTAGAGTACTAATTGCTAAACAAATTTTATGCAGCTAATCAATAGACAAATATAAATAATATATATGCTTAAGAATCTGTATAAGCATTATTTTAATGAGAGCTCTTGGTGCAATATCACAAACTTTCTTTGGAAAGAAAATGATCCACATAAGGTGTCTCTCTCCAATATATGATTTTATTCAATGCAAAGGTACTAATTGCTAAACAACATTTATGCAGCTAATCAATGGATAATATGGGTAATATATATGCTTGAAAATTTTTATAAGCATTATTTTAATGAGAGTTTTTGGTGCAAGATCACAAACTTTCTTTGAGAAGAAAGTAATCCCCATAAGGTATCTCTCTCGCATCTAGTGGAATCAACCTAGCAAGGTATCATTAACTTTCGGAAGTCTATCTACTCTGGTAGAATGAATACCTAGGCATTGCTCCTCACTAGTCATAAAATATTCTACTTCAAAATTATAGCACACAATAAGCTTCCTTTGGAGAGATGATTGTATGAAATAATTTACAATGCTTCTTAATCTCTCTTAAATATTATACAAAATAATCTTGCAAATATCAGTAAATGGGCCACTTTGGTGGTCACCATCCAATGAAATCCATAAGTCTTTAATTAGAGATCAACCAATCATATTCATAAATCTACTTATTCAAATTAATTCACTAATAGCAAGCGATCAATTAAAGATTAATGTATCCGATCTCATAGAGAAATCCTACAAATTTTAATAAATGAGTCATTTTGATGGTCATCATCCATTGAAATCTATAATCCTCTAAATTATAAATTAATCAACCATGTTTATAAATACATTAATTTATCTTAATATTTTAATATCAAATAATCTGATAAAATTTAATATGTTTAATCTTCTTAAATACCAAAATAAAGAGATCCTGTAAATCCAAATGAATGGGCCAAAAAATTCATTAGAAATAAATCTTTTCAAAAGCTAAAATAAAGTTTTTTTGAGGTATTATTATAAAATAATAAACATTATTAGGAGCTAAACAATAATAGAGGATCTTTATATAATAAAATTTTATTATAGGGACTAAAGTATAAATTTTTGAGGACTGCTTTTAGATATGTAGTTTTTTGGGGGCTTAATTGCAAAATTTGCTATATAACTAAAATTAGCAAATTAGATCTAGATTTCGAGTTGAAATCCAAAACCTGTTAATCCCATTTTCTTCTTCATGATAGTCCTATGAAAAGAGGGCCAAAGTGGTGCCTCTTTTCATCTAATTTTGGCTCGACGGCCATCGAAAAAGGGCCAACCAGCAGACCGCAGCCGCATCCCCTCTGTCCGCCATCGATATCCACTGACGATGAAGAGAAAAACTCCTGATGATCGGAGATCCGATGGTTTCTCTCCCCACCGTTTCCTTTTTTTTTGGAACTTCTTGAAATCAGGTGGAAGGGAGAAATTGAGCTGGCTTCTGGCACCATCACCCACCAGGATCACCATCGGCCTGCACTTGTTGACCACCTGAGGAGGAGGAGAGGGAGGGCACGATGGTGGGAACCACTACCCCTCTTGATTTTTTTTATTTTTATAGATCGAATGGAACTATCGACCCCTCATGGTCGGCTCGACTCGGTGGCAGCCAGACCTTCATCCCACCTCACCAACAATTTGCATGCTGACGGGAAGGAGAGAAGAGGAGATGACCATAGAGATGTTGGAAATTATGTTCTAAAAGCCAATCGTTATCTTGTTAACGATTGAGCTACTTTGTATATATAATTGATCATCGATAAATAAAATACTTTGGCATATTTTTCATCACAAGTTTTCATCTTCTAACGAACTTCATTTTTATGATGAAGTCCTCAAGACTATTTAGTTTTGATAAAGAGAGAATTTATCGATTAATCCTTCAATCAGTTCACGACCAAATGATAGGCTGTTAAATAGGACGACAGCATCTATCGAGCATAGATCATTGTATGCCATATAGCATACTAATATAGCAAGGAGTGTGAAGATACTAATATAGCATACAGATGAGATGTATGGGTACATCATCATTGAACGTGATCAACTTCAGAGTATTCTACTATCGAGGATGTCTCTGATGGGATATAAGTATAAGTATCTCTTAGACCTAAGATCACCTCAGTGACTTGCAAGCAACTCACTATGTTTTGGTATCGGACTAACTGAATTTCTAATTTAGTAATGAAAGACTTCTGAGCATAGTCAAGTACTTGCAAAGTTAGTGTATGATCAAGATAAAATTGACCACTCCAAGAGTTGGAGAAAAATGTATCACTGTATTTCAATATAGCAAAACCTTGGCCAGGATAATCCATCAGATGGATTTAATATTTTAAAATATAATATGGACAATCTAATCAGAGTTGATAATTAAACTCTGAGGTATTCTACAAGTATTTTGGTCAAGAGAATGAATTATATGAAAACTATATCCATATGGATTCTAAGAATGGTGTTCTACACATTCGACCTATCTGACTATCGGATATCATTACTAGATGGTCACTTTGATTGGTACAAAAATTATTCTTATACTACTGACTTAGATTCAAACCTATGAGGTCACACACATTAGAGCTCACGATCTGATCGGATGGTTGATCAACGATTGAGAATCGTTCTAGGATTAAACGATCAATACGATTGATGTTTAACATAGTGCAAGTATTACAGAAGAATTGATTAGCAATTTGATTGCTAATTAACTTAATTTAATTAAGCCAAAGGATTGAGATTAAGTCTAATTAAATATAATTTAATTAAATTTAGTTTGGGCTTGATTGGATTAAGTTCAATTGACTTATTGGATAAGTCAAGTGCAAGAAAAAATTAGTCGTAGTCTAACTAGGACTTAGGTCAACCCAATTTCCTAATTTGATTAAAAAATTAAATTAAAATTAAATCTAATTTAATTGAATCATTAGTTAGGTTAGAATCTAATTTAATTTGGTTGAGTTGATTTTGATTTAATTTGGTTTAAGAAACTACTTTGACCTAGTTATAAATAGAATCCTAGTAAGACTAGGATTCCTCCTTGCGCCATCTTAGTCCCAATGCCCCCCATGCCTATTTTTTTGGTATTTTTTATGAATTTTATTTTTTCTGATCTTCACGTATGCCCCTCTCTCCCTCTCTTTCTCATATGGTAATTGGGTAGAAGATCAAGTCAAAGAAGGAGTTTGTTTTGATATTGGATTCTATGAGATAGAATCCTAACAAACCCAAACTCTTCCCAAAAGATGTTGCCCCCTCTCTCAATTAATTTTTCTCTTATTCCACATGAGAAATCCCTTTTCTTATGCACCTTTTCTTGCTGGTACATGCCAAAAATTATGAAGGGGGTGTCCAAGAGTTGGGTGCCCCTTGACTTGCCCTATTTGACCTTTCCTTGTCTAGTATTTGACTTAGACAAGGACTCTTCTTTTTTTATATATTTTGAATGAATTTTAGCTTAAAATTTTTATGAGTTATAGACTTTCAGAGGGGTTTGAGGTGTGTAAAAATTAGGGAGAGAAAATCTCTGAGCATTGAGATTCAATAGACCCAAAACTAGGTGTCTAGGTGAGAGTAAAGAGAAGAAGAAGAGCGTCTTCTTCTAGGATTGCTGTGTTCATCTCTTTCCTTCCTTCTTCCTTGGGTTTTCTAAGAGTGTCTCACATCTAAAACCTCTTCTGCTTCTTCTTCTCTTTGGAAGAGTCTAATCTAGAAGAAAGAAGATATCTAATCAATCATCGAAGAAAGATCAGCGTAGTATTAGCATACTGTGCTGATTTTCAACATCTGAATTTTTTATCGTAATCGTGGGCTTGTGTGGACGACTCCTAGAGGCCGAATATGTGTACGGCTTGCAACTTCATCCTTAAGCCTAGATCAGTGAATTAGAACATCCAACTCGCTTAGGTAATAGATCTGATCTATTATTTTTTTTATACATGCATGAGATGTAGTGTAGATCTAGATTGATGTGATCAATCTTTTCTTCTTATTTATTTTTTATTTTAGATTTAAATATCATTCAATAATTATATAATATGATCTTAGATCTAGGAATTATCTAATATTTAGAATTAATTAGATTAATTTTGAGTCTTCTACTACTGATCTAGAAAAAGTTTCAAGATCTAATCCTGAAATCCTAGATCTGTTCCTTCAATTGGTATCAGAGCCAGATTAATTATTATATGATTGTTGATGCCTACTTGAATTATTTTTAGATTAGATCTAATTAATAATCTAATATTTAAATCTAAAATTAAAATCTCAGATCATACGAACTGCTTTAAGATTGTCCTGCTGTAAGGTTTATCCTTTGCAGTGCAAAGATTGTCCTAGTTCGTATAGATGTAATATTATTCATAAATTTATTAGATAAAATCTGATGTTATTTATAATTTATTTAAAAAAATTTAAATTTTAAAATAAAATTTTAGATTGCACGGACTGATCTTATAAGATTGTCTTGTTATAAGGTTTATCCCTTGTAGTAAAAAGATTATTTTAGTACGTGCTGATAAAAAATTTTGATCATAAAATTTTAGATTAGATCTAAAAAAATTTATGATCTGATTAAAAATATTTTAATCTAATTTTAATGATCATAAATATGTTAGATTTGATCTAAGTTGACTTATGATTGATTGATGTCGAAATTATTTTAATTACATAAACTTATTTAGATTAGATCTAAAGTAGTTTCATGCTCTTCTTACTTGCATATTGATTATGAATCAAACATGCAACTTGGTTAGTAGACCCATGTTGTAAAAATATTTTACAAAAATAAAAATTATTTTTGAAAAATTAAATCCCAATCCTCAGCCCAAAACTTAATTAAGAATTAAGAAGATATTTGATTAGAATCAAGGATTGTAAATTGAAGATCCTAAGACACAAATCATAACACATTGAGTTAAATGGATTAATGGAGATTAGGTCCATTAATTAGATTAGACCTAGGATTAGATTAAAAAATGGATTTAATTAGAGAATTCATTAAATCTAATCAATTATTATCTTAGATTAGGTCAAAGATTCTCTAGATTAATTACAATAGTTGTAGTTGATCGAGTCTATGTCCTTAATGAGATCCAAGATGGACTTGATTCTTGGCTATGTGGTATAGCATGAACTGTTAGATTGATCTAATTAAAACTAATTAAACCAGTTGGTGTTTGAGGTAAACCAGATCGATGGTCTTTAATTGGCAGTCCGCTTATCTGATCATTTCTGATGGTGTCTAAGGTAAGCTTTGGCAGACCCTTCCACCGATCGAACTTACCTGATTTCTTAGTGAAATTATGTTTTGATCGGATCACTTGACTATTCGAGCTAACCCATGTCAGCTAAGTAAATCAGTTTGACTGATTTAGGTGCTCCTAAACCAACCTATTAATGGTCTCCCTTAAGCTAACTTGGTGAAGTTAGTGAATGGATCATGACAAGCTGTTTCATCTGACCTTTTCTCATCTTTAAATTAAATCTTTTAAAATTATTAGATCCCTAAAATAAAATAGTTATATGATAACTGGATCATAGCCTTCCATTAAAGTAGATGATAATGGTCCATCAGTTGGATAATCATTGGAGGCCTAAAGGCCTAGTGCTTATCAGTTGATAGAATTATCATTCATTATATGATCTCTTATATACATCTTTCTAAATGATGGTCAGGTGGGCCAACCAAAGTTGGGCCTGATCATTCATTGGTTGGATGGATCATGTATGGTCATGTTAATGGTTGGACCTAACTGAACCCTTTTTTGAAAACACCAAAGCCAACTGATCAGGAGCTGGGGCAAAATTTAATTACTAAAAGTTGTTTGAAGAAATAATTGATTATGCATCCATCCTTAGATGTACATGGATTGGCCAACCAAAGTTGGGCTCGTGTGCAGTCTATGTGGATTCTAGTATCCACTAAGAAATTAGGATAATTCCTCGAATTGGAGGTAGAGGCTATCAATTCGAATAAAATAGTGGAAGATCCTTTTAATTAAAAGTTTAAATCTTTAGGTTTAATAAATCAATTACTAATTAGATTATGATTTTTTTTTGTGCAGACATGGCTACTTTTCTATCACTTTGATCATTATTGGATAATAATAAGTTGGTGGGATCCAACTTCGGTAGCTGGTATCGAAAGTTAAAGATTGTCCTAGAGCATGAACGCATCCTACATATGATAATGGATGATGCACCTGAGGAGCCAGCTGCAAAAGCACATGAAACTATCAGATATACTTATCAAAAGTGGCTCAGTGACTAAACCATGGTACGCTACATTATGCTGACTGCAATGAGCGATGAGTTCAATCGTAGATTTGAGATGGCTCAGCTAAAGGACATGCTTCAAGTATTAGAGGATTCCTTTGGCACACTCGATGACGTGAAGAGGCACAAGACTAATTATGCTATCTTCAGCCAGAATGTAGGATGGAGCCTCTATTATCGATCATGTACTGTACATAATCGAGCTGATAGAGCGTTTGAGCAAGCTTGGCTTTTCCTTACACAAATAGCTTGAAAAAGATGAAATACCGAACTCACTGCCCAAGTCTTTTCTCCCATTCTTTATATATTATAGAATGTCAAAGTCTGAAGTTGACTACCATGGGTTACTGGGGTTACTTCAGAACTTTGAGAAGGATCACCAGCTCCATAAGAATTGGTGAACTTAGTGGGAGGTTCATCTTCTCGTTCTAGGCTCTTTAGAAAAAAAAAGAAGAATAAGAAGAAGAAAGCTAAGAAGGTATAAGTTCAGACTAGGACATCTATGCAGGGCTAAATTAGAAAAATTAAGTCTAATAAGAGTCAAGCTGAATGCTTCTTTTGCAAGAAGCGGGAGCACTGGAAGAGAAACTGTCCTCAGTATATTGCCTTCCTGGATCCGAACAAGCAGAGGAAGAAGCAAGCTATTGCTGGGCAAGGTATTTATATAACAACTCCTTGCAATTTTTTTATTTGTGATATTACTGACTAGGTATTGGATACCGAAAGCCCTTATCATATTTGTAATTCATTGCAGGAATTGTAGGTTAGTAGAAGATTCAAGCAAGACGAAATATTCTTGAATGTTGGAGATGAAAAATCAATTTTAATTCTAGCTTTAAAAATTTTGAAACTTGTATTTGAATCTCATACTGTTGTTCTTAGTGATTATCATTTCCGTTCTAGTTTCTTTTTAAATATCATTTTTATAGGCCTTTTGTCATGAATAATTATGAAATTTCAACAAAGAAATGAGTTTGTAATATCATTGTGAATGGTGTTACTATTTTCTATGGATAATTGAATAATGGTGTATATATATTATCATAATCTATTAATGTAGTCTATTCAATTGACAAACATCCTAGATTAGATAATATGATAGATATCTACTTATAGCACTGTAGGCTAGGTCATATAAATAAGAACAGGATAAGCAGGTTGGCTCAAGAGGGTATCCTCAAACTTAGTGATTATGAATTACTTTCGACCTATGAATCCTATTTTCTTGATAAAATAATTAAGTTATTTTTTATTAAAAAAAATAAGAGAGCCATTGAGCTCTTAGGTCTAGTACATACTGATGTATGTAGACCAATGAGTACAAGTACCAGAGGTAAATATATCTACTTCATCATTTTCATAGATGATCTATCCAGATATGGATATGTCTATTTGATGAAACATAAGTCAGATTCTTTTGAAATGTTCAAACAATTTCGAAGTGAATTAGAAAAATAAATTGAAAAGAGTATTAAAACTCTTCGATCTGATCGAGAAGGAGAATATCTTTTCGATGAATTTCTCACATATCTAGGAGAGATTAATGAAATTCTCTCTCAATAGACTCCTCAGAAATACCACAGCATAATGGTGTATCTAAAAGGAGGAATCAAACTCTATTAGACATGGTCCGATCCATGATGAATTTTGCCAGCTTGCTGATATTCCTCTGAGGATATGCACTTGAATCGGCTTGCTATCTTTTAAATAGGATTTCAAGTAAATCTATGGTTAAAACTCCATATGAGATATGGATAAGATATAAGCCAACACTTTCACACCTCAGGATCTGGGGGTATCCAGCTTATGTCAAATGATTAATTACAGATAAACTTGGACCTAGGTCTGACAAGTGCGCATTTATAAGATACCCAAAAGAGATCAAAGAATACTATTTCTACCATGCTGATGAACAAAAGGTGTTCGTCAGCTTTAGAATAATATTTTTAGAAAAGAAGTTCTTTAGTGAAGGAACTATTGCCGCTAATGTTAAACTTGATGAAGTTCAACAGATAGAAAGTCCAACACAGAATGCTGAACCTGAGTCGAATTTGATTAGATCAGATTCGAAGCCTAGTGAATCCATACTATTAAGGTGATTCGGTAGAGTACTGTGCCATCCAGACAGATACTATGGATTCTTAATCTAGGATGGTGATCCTATCGAACTTGATGAGAATGATGAGGATTCGATCACTTACATGGATGCTATATAGAGACCCGACTCTAAGAAATGATTGGAAGCCATGTGATCCAAAATAGATTCCAGGAAGGTCAATGATGTATGGACATTAGTTGACCCATCTGAAGGGGTTAAATTCATTGGGCGTAAGTGGATATTCAAAAGGAAAAGAGGCACAAACAAAAAGATGGAGATCTATAAAGTCCATCTGATTGCCAAAGAATATCGTCAACGTTATGATTTTGACTATGATGAGACATTCTTTCCAGTGGCAATGCTCAAATTCATTCGGATAATGCTTGCAATAGCTGCTCACTTGGACTATGAGATCTGGTAGTTGGATGTAAAGATAACTTTTCTAAATGGAGAGCTGATCGAAGAGGTGTATATGATAGAACTTGAGGGGTTCACATCCATAGATGAGTTCAAGGTGTGCAGGCTTCAGAGATTCATTTATGGATTGAAGCAAGCATCTTGGAGTTAAAACATATATTTTGATAAAGTGATCAAAATATTTGGCTTCATTAAGAATGGAGAAGAATCCTACATTTATAAATGGACAAATGGTCCAGTATGGTATTCTTTATTTTGTATATCGATGACATTCTCTTAATCAAGAATGACATTTCCACACTATAGAAAATAAAAATTTGATTATCATCACAGTTCTCCATGAAGGACTTGGATAAAGCATCCTACATCTTAGGGATGAAGATCTATAGGGATAGATATAAAAAAATGCTTAGTATATCCCAGTCCATGTACATAGAAACTATGCTGAAGTGGTTCAGCATGGAGAATTTTAAAAAGAGCTATCTTTCGATAGGTTAAGAAATTTCACTCTCTAAGAAGGATTGTCCGACAACTCCTAAAAAGAGAGAGCGTATGAGTAGAATCCCATATGTTTCGACAGTGGGGTCTATCATAATGATATGTACGAGATCAGACGTGGCATACTCACTAGGAGTAGTGAGTAGATATCAGTCTGACTCTGAAAAAAATCACTGAAAGATGGTTAAAACCATCCTTAAGTATTTGAGAAATACTAAGAACCAATGATTGATTTATGGTGAGTCAGATTTGAAACTGATGGAATTTATGGACTCCAGCTTTCAATCTAATCATGATGACAGCAGAAGTGTGTCGGGGTATATCTTTACTCTAAATGATGGAGCCATCTGCTGAAAAAATTTAAAGCAGCATATAGTAGTAGATTTTGTTTGGGAAGTAGAGTACATGACAACATCAGATATAGCAAAAGAAGTTGTGTAGCTGAGAAAGTTTATCACCGAGCTTGGAGTAGCACCCTCCATTGATGGTCCAGTTCTGCTCTACTACGACAGCATTGGCACCATAGCTCAAGTAAAAAAAATCGAAGGCACACCAGCGGACAAGGCATACTAGCGGACGTCGACCTTCAGAAGATCGATGGAAAAGAGAACCTAGCCGACCCCTTCACTAAAGCCCTGGCAATCAAGGAGTTCGACAATCATAAGTTAAAGATGGATATTAGATACTATGCTGAGTGGCTTTAGAACAAGTGGGAGTTATTGAAAATTGTGTCCCAAAATCAATCGTTAGCCTGTTAACGATTGAGCTACTTTGTATATGTAATTGATCATTGATAAATAAAATCTTTGGCATGTTTTTCATCATAAGTTTTCATCTTCTAATGAACTCCATTTTTGTGATGAAGTTTTAAGACTATTTAGTTTCGATAAAGAGAGAATTTATCGATTAGTCCTTAAATTGGTTCACGACCAAATGATAGGCTATTAAATAGGACGACAACATCTATCGAGCATAGGTCGCTGTATGCCATATAGGTTGGTTGTCCTCTTAATCAAGAAGTATGGAGATACTGGTATGACATACAGATGAGATGTATGGGTACATCATCATTGAATGTGATCAACTCCAGAGTATTCTGCTGTTGAGGATGTCTCTGATGGAATATAGGTATAAGTGTCCCTTAGATTTGAGATCACCTCAGTAATTTACAAGCAACTCATTATGCTTTGCTATCGGACTAACTAAATTTTTAATTTAGTAATGAAAGGCTTCTAGGCATAATCAAGTACTTATAAAGTCGATGTGTGATCAAGATGGAATTGACCACTCTAAGAGTTGTAGAAGAATGTATCACTGTATTTCAATATAGCAAAATCTTGGCTAGGATAATTCATTAGATGGATTTGATATTTTGAAATACAATGTGGACAATCTTATCAGAGTTGACAGTTGAACTTTGAGATGTCCTACGAGCATTTTGGTTAAGAAGATGAATTATATGAAAACTATATCCGCATGGATTCTAAGGATGATGTTCTACACATTCAAGCTATCTGATCGTCGAGTATCATTGCTAGATGGTCACTTCGATTGGTATGAAAATTTATTCCTGTGCTACTAACTTAGGTTCAGATCTATGAGGTCACATACATTAGAGCTCATGATCTAATTAGATGGTTGATCAACGATTGAGAATCGTTCTAAAGTTAAACGGTCAATATGATTGATGTTTAACCTAGTGCAAGTATTACAGGAGGATTGATTAGCAATTTGATTGCTAATTGGCTTAATTTGATTGAACCAAAGGATTGAGATTAAGTCTAATTAAATATAATTTAATTAAATTTGATTTAGGTTTGATTGGATCAAGTCCAATTGACTTATTGGATAAGTCAAGTGCAAGGAAAAACTAGTCCTAGTCTAACTATGACTTAGGTCAACCCAATTTTCTAATTTGATTAGAAAATTAAATTAAAATTAAATCTGGTTTAATTGAACCATTAATTGGGTTAGAACCTAATTTAATTTGGTTGAGTTGGTTTTGATTTATTTTGGTTTAAGAAACCACTTTGACCAAGTCATAGATAGAATCCTAGTAAGATTGGGATTCCTCCTTGCTCCACCTTAGTCCCAACGCTCCCCATGCCTAATTTTTTATTATTTTTTATAAAAAAATCTTTTTTTTCTAATCTTCATGTATGCCCCCTATCTTCCTCTCTTTCTCATATGGTAATTGAGTAGAAGACCAAGTCAAAGGAGGAGTTTGAAGTTGTTGGCTAAGCATTTCAGTCTAACCTTTAGAGGATATTCTTTGTTCTTCAATGCTTATCAACAGTTAATGCCTTACATTGGAGAGAAGATTAATGAACCTTTCAGATACTTTTTGAACTACTTTCTCTACCATCCTTTCAATTAAATTTTCTTGATCAAAAGCAGAGGGAGGTGCTGGAGCATGACTAGGAGGCCCTTATGGAGTATGTGGAGACCTTGGTGTTGTGAATGAAGGTCCAGCAGCAGAGGATGATGGTGGAGAGGATGGAGATCTGTGCTCTTCGGGCTCATTTATAGTAGCAACATGTTCATCTGCCCTTACCCATCTGTCATCCTTTTTTATAAATTTTATTTTGTTCAAAGTTTTCTTATTTATGTAATCGGTGTGTGCCAACTTTTTGAAGTCTTTACCTTCTAGATTAACATGAAAATCCTTAAAAATCAAAGTGAAGATCATCTTATAGGGCAGACAGGCTTTGCTTTTGTTGGCTGTATCCTTTAACTATTGAAGCATTAGAGATGGAAAGCTTATGGGTGTTTCGGTTACCATAATGAACATAACAGCCAGTTCTTTCTTCTTAACCCAATCATGTCTTCCTAATTTTGAAAAAATTATGTGGCTCATAAAGCATTATAGTAATCTCATTTCTACTGAGAGATGATATGAGATCAATTATTGATTTTCATCAACATTTTTTCTTTCTAAAATGCAATTTAGAGCTTCAGTTTTACCAATCAAATTCATATTGCTTACTCCTGACCTAGGTACTTCCAAAAGTTGTCCTATTTTCTTTCATCCAAAGAGATGTGTACTCCTTTAACAACAAACTCTATCTTTGACCCATGCTCCAAGCTAATGTTCTAAAAAAACTCTCTAATTAGATTCAAATAGACATTTACCTCAAGAGTACATAGCTTCTCCCATTCTTGCTGCCTGATCCATGATTCAATATGGAAATATTTCCTATCTAGGTATTCAATATCGACACATCTATCTGTTGGAACAGTCCTTGTGGCGACGAAGAGATGAGCATGAGAAGAAGTGGCGGACGGAGATGCTTGGGCCATGTCCCATTGCCGCTTAGCCCTAGCTTCGATCGAAGGAGTGATGAATGGTCTTTGTGCAATGAGGGTTCTCTTCTTTGGAGCCATTGGAGTCTCGAATTTGGACGGAATGGGCAAAGAAAAAGTCACTACTATAGAATCGGGCTATGACAGCAATTTGTAATTGCTACCATAGCCCAAAAAATCGCTGCTATAGGCTATGCTAACCACTGTCACTTCAGTCATTGCCGTAGGTCTATAGCAGCGATTGTTATAGTGGTTATTGAAATTACTGCTATATAGATTCTATTGCTGCAATTTTTAAACCACTGCCATAGGATTATTTATGGCAGTGGTTATAAAACCACTGTTATAGACAGTCTATGGCAGCGATTATGGAACCGCTATCATAGCCTTATCTATGGAAGTGGTTACGTAACTACTGCCATAGATCTAATGCAGCGGTTGATACATTGCCTACGGTAGCAGTTATAAAATCGCTATCGTAGCTTTTGAATAATTAAAAATATATAAATTTTTTAATTTTTTATATATTTTATCTGATAAATATAGAGATATATAACATAAAAAAAATATTATAAACATAAAAATATTTCTAAAATGCTAAAATTTTATAGTCGAATAAAATTTATTATAATATTTTTTTAAAAAAATACATCAAAAGTCTTTTAAATCTAAATCATCGTCGTCCCCGAAAGATGGAGCACGAGCTGGAGCTGGAGTCAGAGCCGGAGCTAGAGGAGCTGGAGCTGAAATGCACACCAACATATCCTCAAAGCCCATGAAGGCACCTCCAAAATGTGCGTTGAGCGTCGACACCATATCTCTCATGATGCCCTCCATATGAGATGCGCGCTCCTCAGCCCAATCTGCTCGTATCGCAGCATGATTTGCCCATGCCAATGTTGCCTCAAGCTCCTCCCGACTGACAACACCGAAAGCCTATGATGAGATGCTCGCCTTAGACCAATAGCTGATCGGCATATGTCCGGACCTGCATCGGATCCTCCTAGAGTGCTTAGACTCTAAGACCCGAGACAGATGGTCATGGGGGCCAGAGATATCCGAGCCCTCGCTCGTGAGCGCGTCTAATTGATCCTGTAATTGTAAGTATAAATAAAATTTTATAACAGATGCTATAATAATAATTATATATACCAATATATTTAATAGTTATAAATATTCTTTCGATCGCGGCATTCATCGACCTGCCCTTCTTGTCCATACAGCTAGATTGAAAGATCTTACTATGATTGGACATCACTCCATCTCTCATCAACTATAATAATGAATCAATTTATCAGAAATATGAAAAAAAATATTAATTTAATTTATCTACTAAGATTTAGAATTCATTACTTCTCTATGCACACGACTGACCATAGACTCACGACCGAGAGTATGCGTATACTCTTAGGCTGTTCGATTCTTTCGATTCTGACGGAAGATAGCCTAACAAATATTCAAATAAATGATAAATATTTAAAAAATATTTTAATATAACTTTAAGTATATTAAAAAATTTAAAAATTAGTAATTTTACCTCAAACTTCTGGCTCCTCTAATGTGTAACCATCCTCTCCCACTGACTCAGAGGATAGTTCTGTATCCATGGAACAAGCTTCTCTAGAGTGTCTCATTGGTGCTCGAGCCATCATCTATGGAGCTTGACCTTGTAGCCCCGGTACAACTCTTCGATCTTCTTCAATCGAGCATCTCGAGCCCTCCCGTGATTAGAAAAGTCATACTTCCTCTGCATAAAGTTATCAAAAGTCAGTTATAAAATTATTCTAATCAAACATAGTATAAACATGTAAAATGCATAAATATAATTAAGATGCACTTATCCATATCTTCTTCCACACCCATTTTCTGACAGTATCATCCATCAATCGTCAGTCTCTGGGCTCTACAGGAATAATGTCTGACCGCCTCATAAGCAGTCTAAAAAAGGAATACATCTCCCACATGATCTCTCCTACTGGCCTTTCCTCCACATCATACTATACCATCATCTGATGCTGGCGGTTCCACACATGCGCCATACGTGTGGAACCGTGAAATATCCTACTGAATGATGCACCTGCAATAAAAATATATTATGCAAATATATAAGTATATAAATACTATATAAAAAAAAATAAATAATATAATAAAAATATACACTCAGATATTAGTGGAGTAGCATATGTTGGAGATATGGGTGACAATGGAGGCTCAGATGTCGGTGGAGTAGAAGCCGTCAGTAGAGTAGATGCTGATGGTGGAGGTCCCTGAGCAGTCGATGCGGAGATGGATGGAGTATGCTTTGACTGCTCCTCAGATGCTAAACTCCGCGTAACCCGTCGAAAGATAGGGATAAAAGTTAGATGGCATTTCAGTGCCATCATGATCTACAATGTTAATGAACATTAACCAATATAATATATTGAACAATAATCAAAGATATTACCTAGGTACCATCCGTACAATTATATATAAATATATGGATGCCAAAGATTATATACATCAATCAATTGATGAGTCTATTACTATATAATATAATAAACAAAAGCAACAAGACAGGAGCTCTCTTAGCGGCTGAGGGTTCTCTTATCGACACGATACGACCTATTGGCATGATACCGCCATCCCTCTCTCTCTCTCTCTCAATCTCCCTCATCGATGACGGCGGTGAGGTCGGACCCCCTCTTTTCCTCTCTTTCTCTTCCTTTCTTAGTTTTGGATCCCAAAATTGGGTCCAGATACCCGGGATCCATTAGGGCCCAGGTCTAGTACTTCAAGTATGGACCCATTGGGTATTCGAGATTAGATCCGATACCAATAATTAAAATCGAGTTCGGATCTAAATATCCAGATTCTGATCCAAATCCGACTCGTTGACAAGTCTAGTCTAGTGATTAATAAATAATACTATGAAATTAAAATAAAAAATATACCTATGACTATAGAAAGGAGGTCGCACCGAAAGCTCCGAGGATCACCGACGACGATGCTAGAGAAAGACGATGGTGCTAGAGATAACCTACGAAATAAGAGCAAGATAGTAAGATAGAGAGAGAAGAGAGAGAAAGAGAAAGATGAAAGAGAGAGGGAGAGGGGGCTCGAAGGGGTGTCATGACGGAAAGGCCAAGGGATGGAGAGGGCAGGGGGTGGGTGGCTGGGGATGGGGAGGGTAGGGGGTGGGTGGCGGCGGCTAGGGATGGGGAGGGTGGGGGGCGGCGGTCGGGGAGGGCAAGGGGTGGGTGACCGAGCGATAGTCGGGCGGGCGACGGGCGATCGAGGATGGGAAGGATAGGGGACGGGCAGCTGGGGATTGGGAGGGTGAGGGGCGGGCGGTCGCGGCTGGGGATGGGGAGGGCGGGGGGCTGTAGCAGCAGTCGATGATGGGGAGGGTGGGGGTAGCAGCTGGGGAGGACAAGGGGTGGGCGGTCGGGCGGTGGCCAGGGATGGGGAGGGTGGCGATCGAGGAGGGCAAGGTGTGGGCGGTCGGGCGGCGGTCGGGGATGGGAGGGTGGGGGACGGGCAGTCGGGGATGGGGAGGGCAGGGGACGATCGGGCGGCGGTCGGAGATTGGGAGGGTGGGGGATGGGCGACCGCGGCCAGGGATGGAGAGGACGAGGGGCAGCAGTCACGATCGAGGATGGGGAGGGCAAGGGGTGGGCGGTCGGGCAACGGTAGGGGATGGGGAGGGCGAGGGGCGGTGGTCTGGGAGGGCAAGGGGTGGGCGACCGGACAGTGGTCGGGGATGCGGGGGGCAGACGGCAGTGGGATGCGTGGAGTCTCATCGGTGACGAAGAGGATGGGAGAGAGAGAGAACGCACGTACGGAAGGAAAGAAAAATTAAGAATTTTTAACCAGGCTACGGCAATGATTTTTGATCCGCTGCCATAGATGTGTGACGGTGGTTACTAAAAACCACTACAATAGATCTATGGCAGCGATTTCATAATCGCTGTCATAGATTTATAGCAGCGGTTTCCAATAACCGCTACCATAGATTTAAAATAATTTTTTTTATAAATATTTTATAATTTTAAAATTTAATATCCATCTTCATCGTTCATTATTTAAATAATTATCATTAAAGTATCATCATAAAAATTTACCTCGATCCGATGGCCCTAGCTTCATCGATCAAAAAAATTTGATTTCAACGATTACGAACGACGATGCGATGACTGATAGATGAAGACCTTCGATCGATCTAAAATCTACAATGATGATCTTGGTGATATTTGTAGCATACTATCAAAGTTTTACTTCAATCGGATATCGTTATTATATTAATTTAGTATGGAATGATTTCGATCATTAAATTAGAAATAAGCGATCAAAGGCTAAACGACGTTCGATTATGAGATAATTTTTTAGTTAAATATTTTTTATTATAATTTTAATTATTTTATATGGCAATGATAGTAAAATTTAAATCATTTTTATATGAATCATTCATGTTAAACAAATATTGCAAAAGCACGAGCACATGCATATAACAACCAACGAAGTTCAAGAATAGTTATTAGGCGACGTATAGTTTTAGATCGTTCTTAGTCTTACGAGTTGAATTTTATAATCACCATCATAAAAAATGATTAAAATAGTAGCCAAAATTATTTATAAAAAAATTATCTCATAATCGAACATCGTCTGGTCCTTTGATCACTCGTTTATCATTTAACGGTCGAAATTAATCTATACTAAATTAACCAAGATAATGATATCCGATTGAAGTGAAACTTTGATAATATGCTATAAATATAACTAAGATCATCATTATAGATTTTCGAACCTATCGAAGATCTTCATCTATCAGATCATCGCATCGTCATTCGTGGTCATCAAAATAAAATTTATCTAATCGATGAAGCTAAGACCATCAGATCGAGGTGATCTTTTGTGATAATACTCTAATGATAATTATTTAGATAATGAATAGTGAAGATGAACATTAAATTTTAAAATTATATAATATTTAGAAAAAAATAAAAAAATATATTACAGTGATTATAAATAATCGCTGCCACATATCAACGTATAGCAGTGGTTATAAGAAAATACTACTATAGGTCTGACCTATGGCAGCGGTTGTCCTAGTTGTTGTCATAGATTGGACATATGACAACGGTTATAAAGAATCGCTGTCATAGATCGGATCTATGGCAGCGGTTAAAAAGAACCGCTGCCATAGGTCAGACTATGACAATGGTTTCTTGTAATCGCTGCTATAAGTCAGTCCTATAGCAGCGGTTCTTTGTAACCGCTGTCATCGACTCTATTGCAGCGGTTTCAAAAATTGCTGCAATAGTATGCACCATCGTAAACTCTTTTTATAGTAGTAAGTGATTCAGAAGATTTCGCATAGAGCCGTCAAAACGGGCCAGCCCGACCCATGAAGGGCTGGCCCTTCATGGGCCAAGTCCATTAGGGTCGGGCCAAAAAAGCCTTTTTGATAAACGGACCATCAAATAGGTAGCTCAGCCCTAGCCCTTATAAATGAAGGGTCTAAAATGGGTCGGCCCTTATAACTTACCAAAAAATTAAAATAATTTAAAAAATTATAAAAATTAAAAAATTATAGTAAATTAAAAAATTCTCAAACATAATACTTCATCAAATAAATAAATAAAATTAATTTTTACATCAAATTTTAAAATATCAAAAGTAAATAAAAAATAACTCTAAAAAATTTACTTTACTGGTTACTTTAAAATATATTTTTTTAAATAAATGGGCTAGCCCGTAGGCTAGACGGGCCAGTCCTTCATAGGTTGGGTCCTAAATGAGATAGGCTAAAATGCTCTTTTGTTAAATCAGCTACCAAAATACTAGCCCAACCCTACTATTCTAAAGGCCTAAATCGGCCAGCCCATGGGCCATGGTCCATTTTGACGACTCTAGTTTCAAGGAGGGAATGGAAGTTTGGGAGAGTTTGGAGGAGAGCTCTCAAAAAAATGAAACGACCGAATGAAACAGGAGACCTCTCGAAAGTCCAATTAAAAAAGAGCCCCACGAGAATTGAGAGCTCTCATCTTGAAGACGAGATGCCTTGAGAAATTCGAGAGCTCTCACGTTTAACGCGAGAGGTGTCGGAACCTAGCCGAGAGGTCTCATGAGTAAGCTGAGACTTCTCGAGCATTGGAGGAAGAAATCAGAATAAAAAAAAAAATTTCAAGCTGACTTTTCTCGATTTTTTAAGATTGAACTAGGAGTGTTTAGGATGATAGAGGGAGACCAAAAATAATCCAAAAAAATTAAGATTAAATATTTTTATAGAGGATCACATATACCAAGTTCACCTCGAATTTTTGAGAATTTATCTTCATTTAGTGGTTTGGTAAAAATGTCAGCTAGTTGATTTTCAGTTGATACAAATTCTAACTTAATGTTATTATTTTGAATATGATCTCTTATAAAGTGATGTCTAATTTTAATTTATTTGGTTCTTAAATGTTGAATAAAATTTTTTGTCAAGTTTTTGGCACTAGTGTTATCACACCTAATAGGTACCTTATTTTGCTTAATTCCAAAGTCTTCAAGTTGTTGCTTGATCCATAGTATTTGAGCACAACAACTTTCCGCAGTAATATATTTGGTCTCGGCTATTGATAGTGCTATAGAGTTTCGCTTCTTGTTATACCAAGAAATCAAATTCAACCCTAGAGATTGGAAGGTGCCACTGGTACTTTTTCTATCAATTCTACATCCTCCACAGTCTGCATCAGTATATCCTATCAACTTAATGGAGGATACCAGGTCTACTTGCCAGCTAGTAAATGAGATTCTTTAGGGTTAGATTGAAATATAGCACACATGCAAACACTAAATAATATATCAGATCTACTTGCAGTTAAATAAAGTAGAGATCTAATCATACCTCTATAAAGCTTTTCATTTATGATTTTACCATTTTCATTTTTATCGAGTTTGCTTGAGGGGCTCATTGGTGTGCCGATCTCTTTTTCATTTTTCATGCTAAACTTTCTTAGTATTTTCTTGATGTACTTAGTTTGGCTAATAAAAATACCTTTCTTTGATTATTTGATTTGTAGTCCAAGAAAAAAGTTTAGTTTTCCTATCATGCTTATTTCGAATTCATCCTGCATCAATTTTGCAAACTCTTGATAGAGAATTTCATTAGTAGCTCCGAATATGATGTCATCCATATATATTTGAACTATAAGAAGATCATTATTTTTTTTTTCAAAAAAAATGTTGTGTCTACACTAACTTTAATAAAATTATTTTATAATAAAAATTTACTCAATCTCTCATATCATGCTCTAGACGCTAGTTTAAATCCATAAAGTGCTTTATTTAATTTATACACATGGTTAGGAAGTGAGTGATTTTCAAAGCTAGATGGTTGATCTACAAATACTTCTTTAGTAATATAACCATTCAAAAAGATACTTTTCACATCTATTTGAAACAATTTAAAGTTCATGTAGCAAGTAAAAGCAAGTAACAAGCTAATAGTCTCTAATCGTGCTACAGGAGCATATGTTTCATCAAAATCAATTTCTTCTTCTTGATTATATTCCTTAGCAACTAGTCTAGCTTTATTTCTTACAATATTACCATGTTCATCTACTTTGTTCCTAAATATCCATTTTGTGCCAATTATAGGATGGTCAAGGGGTCTATTTACAAGAGTCCATACATTGTTTCTTTCAAATTGATTTAGTTCATCTTGCATGGCTAGCATCCAATTAGAGTCTTTCTCAGCTTCTTCTATGTTTTTAGATTCTATTTGTGTAACAAATGTAAGATAATCAAATATATCTTTAAAAGAAGATCTAGTTCTTATCCATTATGAAGGATCACCTAAACTCAATTCTCTTAGATGATTATGTGTATACCTCCACTCCTTAGGTAGATCTCTATGATCATTAGATGCTTCATTCTCACCATCCTTGTCTAGTTCAATGATTGTTGTAGATTTATCTTTGTCATGAATGTTGTTGTCCCTCAAGTTTAGCTCCTTCATTTTATCTTCGAGAATTTCTGTGTCATCATCAAAAATATACTACTACAAAAATGGCCTATGGTAGTGCATACTATGGCAACGGTTTTCCAAACCACTGCCATAGCTCCTACGGCAGCGATTGTTGTTAACCACTGCTATAGATCGGACATATGGCAGCGGTTATAAAAAACTGCTACCATAGATCGATCTATAGCAGCAGTTCATTATAACCGCTATCATAAGTCGGACCTATAGCAGCGGTTAGTAGGAATCATCACAATAATCTGATTTATGATAGCGGTTAATTATAACCGCTACCATATTTTTTTTTATTTTAAAAATATTATATAATTTTAAAATTTAATATTCATCTTTATCATTTATTATCTAAATAATTATCATTAGAGTGTTGTTGCAAAAGGTCGTCTCGATCCAATGGCCCTAGCTTCATCGATCAGAAAAAATTAATTTCGACGATCACGAACGACGATGCGATGATCTAATAGATGGAGACCTTCGATGGATTTAAAAACTTGCAATAATGATCTCGATGATATTTGTAGCATACTATCAAAATTTTACTTCAATCGGATATTATTATCTTAGTCAATTTAGTATAGATTAGTTTCGACCGTTAAATGATAGACGAGTGATTAAAGGATCAAACGGTGTTCGATTATGAGATAATTTTTTTTATAAATGATCTTGGCTACTACTTTAATCATTTTTTATGATGGTGATTATAAAATTCAACTCATGAGATAAAAAATGATCTAAAACTATACGTCTCCTGATAACCATTCTGAAACTTCACTGGTTGTTATACTCATACTTTTGCAATATCTGCTTAACATAAATAGTTTATATGAAAATAATTTAAATTTTACTATCATCATCATATAAAATATTTAAAATTATAATAAAAATTATTTAACTAAAAAATTATCTCATAATCGAACATCGTTTAATCCTTTGATCGCTTATTTCTAATTTAACGATCGAAATAATTTCATACTAAATTGACCATGATAACGATATTTGATTGAAGTAAAATTTTGATAGTATACTATAAACATCATCGAGATCATCGTTACAGATTTTTGGATCCATCGAAGGTCTCCATCCATTAGATCATCGCATCATCATTCGTGATCGTTGAAATCAAATTTTTTTTATCGATAAAGCTAGGGCCATCGGATTGAGGCGACCTTTTATGATGATACTCTAATGATATTTATTTAGATAATGAATGGTAAAGATAGATATTAAATTTTAAAATTATATAATATTTAAAAAAAAATAAAAAAATTATTTTCAACCTATGACAGTCGTTATCAAAAATTACTGCTATAGATCTAAAGCAGCGGTTATAAATCTATGACAGTGGATATCCAAAATCACTGCCATAGATCTACGATAGTAGTTATAGAACCACTACCGTAAATCTATGGCAGTGATTTTGGATAACCGCTGTCGTAGATCAATAGGAGTGATTCGATAACCGCTGCCATAGGTTAGGTTAAAAATCTCCAAATTTTTTTTTCTTTCATGCGTGCTCGATCTCTCTCTCTCTCTCTTTCTCTCCCCCTCCTCTTCATCACCAGTGAGGCTCCTTCCCTCCCGAGCCGACGTCGCCCCTCCTTCCCCCTAGGTCGGCGCCGCCCCTCCTCCTCCGGTCCTCCATCCCCGATCGCCCCTCCCCACCATCCGCCACCCCCCATCCCTCCATCCGACCCTCTCTTGGCCTCCAGCGAAATCCTCCTCTGGGCAAACCCCCATCCGACCTACCCTCGGCCCCCCGTGAAATCCCCCTCCGGCGAACCCCCATCCACCCTCGCTCAGCCCCTCGCGAAACCCCACCCCGCCTCCATCCGATCCTCCCTCGGTCCCCAGCGAACCCTCCCTCCGGCGAACCCCCATCCGACCCTCCCTCGGCCCTTATGAAACCCCCTCCTCCGACGAACCCCTATCCACCCTCGACCTTCCACCGGCCCCCCATGAAACCTCTCCCCCACACTCTATCCTCCTCTGACCCTAGTGCGAAACCAAACCTCCCTTTCGATGAGCCCCCTCCACCCTCCTTCAGCC
Source organism: Cocos nucifera (assembly GCA_006176705.1). NCBI lineage: Eukaryota > Viridiplantae > Streptophyta > Magnoliopsida > Arecales > Arecaceae > Cocos > Cocos nucifera. The sequence goes on from QRFJ01002768.1 coordinate 165,864, forward strand.
CCCGTGAAACCCCACCCCCCACCACCACCACCATTCTGATCCTCCCCTGATCGAGTGCGAAGCCTCCTTTGGCCTCCTCGTCACTATGGCCCCCCTCCCCATAGGCCCCCATCCCCGGCCGCTCCTGCTCTCTCTCTCTCTTTTCTCTTTTTCTCTCTTCTCTATCTCACTATGTTGCTTTTATTTTGCAGATTATCTCTAGTGCCGTCATCCTCCTCTAGCGTTGTCACCGACGATCTTCGGAGCTTTTGGTGCGATCCGCTCTCTATAACCGTAGGTATAATTTTTTTTAATTTTATAGTATTATTTATTAATCATGTATATTTATAATAATTTATAAAATATTTATAATAAATATTATAAATATTTATTATAAATATTATAATTATCTACATGCCGTAGTTTTTGGACCATGCCGTGTCGATGGCTGTGGACTAGATTTGTCAATGGATTGGATTTGGATCAAAATTTGGATATTTAGATATGGATCCAATTTTAATTATTGGTACCGAATTCAAATCTGAATATCCGATGGATCTGTACTTAAGAGAGGAAGAGAGGGATCCAGCCTCTCTGCCATCATTAGGAGGAAGGGGGTCCAGCCTCGCCACCATCATTGGGAGGGAGGGGGTCCGACCTCGTCGAAGAGAAAGATTAAGAGAGGGAGAGTGGAAGATCAAGAGAGCAAGAGAGAGAGGGAGGGGGTTCGGCCTCGCCGACATCACTGAGAGGGATAGGGTTCAGCCTCACCGGCGAGGGAGATCGAGAGAGTAAGAGAGCAAGAGATGGGGTCCGACCTTATCGGCGAGGAAGATTGAGAGAGGGAGAGAGGAAGACCAAGAGATGAAAAAGCTGGGAGGGAGGGATTCGGCCTCGCCGCCGTTGCCAATGAGAGAGATCGAGAGAGGAAGTGATCGAGGGGATGGCACATAGCCGAGCTGACTCGGATACGCAGTTGAGTCGGCTCGAGCCATGATCAAGCCAGTTGGGGGAGGATCCTAGTCGGATGTCTCAGGCATGGAGCCGATTATCTCAGGCACAGAGCTGGCTTGGCTTTCAAGCAAATAGAATTTGATATGTCTCTCTAAGGTTCCAACTTTAAGCCCTAAGGTGCCACCATCATCTACTTTGTTCTTCTTTCAGATTTCTAGATTAACACCAAGATTCACGCAAGAGATCGAATCTATGATTGTTGTTCATTCTTAATTATTTATGAATATAATTCATGTTGTAGAATTTATTACATAATATTTTTTGGATGTTTATATCATATTGCTTTTGTTTATTGCATTGCATAACGATAGATCCATCAATTGATTAGTATATATATTAAAGACTATTTATTGATGCTATACTAATATTATTGTTCAACATGTTATATTGATTAATATTCATTAATGTTGCAGGTCATGATGGCACCAAAATGCCATCTAACTTTCATCCTGCTCCTCAGCGGGTTATGCATAGTTCAACATCCGAGGAGCAGTCGGAGCATACTCCATCCATCTCGGCATCGACTGCTCAAGAATCTCCACCATCGGTATCTACTCCACCGACGGCATCTACTCCATCAGCAACTAAGTTTCTATAGTCGTCCATATCTGAGGCACATGCTACTACGCAGGTATTTATGTGTATGTTTTTATTATATTAGAATAACTTTATTTTTTATATAGTATTTGTATACTTATATATTTGCATAACGTATTTGCATTATAGGTGCATCATTTAATCGGATATTTTATGGTCCCACACATATGGCACACATGTGAAACCGCCAGTATCAGATGATGGTCTATTACGATGTGGAGGAAAGGTCGGTAGGATAGACTGCATGGGAGATGCATTCCTTTTTTGGAGTGCTTGTAAGGCGGTCGGATATCATTCCCGTAGAGCCTAGAGACTGACGTTTGATGGATGCTGCCGTCAAAAATTGGGTATGGAAGGAGATATGGGTAAGTACGCGCATCTTAGTTATATTTATGTATTTTATATATTTACACTATATATGTTTGATTAGAATAATTTTGTAACTGATTTTTGATAAATTTGTGCAGAGGAGGTACGACTTTTTCGATCACGAGAGGACTCAAGATATCCGACTGAAGAAGATCGAAAAGTTATACCAAGGTTACAAGATCAAGCTCCATAGAGGATAGCTTAAGCACCGATGAGACACTCCGGGGGAGCTTATTTCATGGATACAGGACTGTCCTCCGAGTCAGTGGGAGAGGATGGTTAGATACTGAAGGAGCTAAGAGTTTGAGGTAAAATTTTTAACTTTTGAATTTCTCAATATGCTCAAAATTTTATTTAAATATTTTTTAAATATTTATTATTTATTTAAATACTTGTTAGGCTATCTTCAATTAGAACTGAGAGAATCGTGCAGTCCAAGAGTATACGCACACTTTAGGCCGCGAGTCTATGGCCAGTCGTGTGCATAGAGAGATAATTAATTCTAAATCTTACTAGATAAATTAAATTCATATTTTTTATTATCTTTCTGAGAAATTTATTTTTTGTTATAGCTGATGAGAGATGAAGTGATGCCCAGTCATAGCGAGATCTTTCGATCCAGCCGCACGGACAAGATGGACAGACTGATGAACGTCGTGGTCGAACGTATTTTTATAAGTATTAAATATATTAGTATATATGATTAGTATTATAGCATTTTTTATAAAATTTTATTTTAATTTATAATTATAGAATCAATTAGATGTGCTTGCGAGCGAGGGCCCTGATACCTCTGTGCCCCATGACCATCTATCTCAGATTTTGGGGCCTGATCACTCTGGGAGGATCCGATGCAGGCCCAGACACACGTCGATGAGCTACTGATCCAAGGCGAGCATCTTCTCATAAACTTTCGATGTCATCAGTTGGGAGGAGCGTGAGAAGGCATTGGCATGGGCAGATCATGCTGCAACGTGGGCAGATCAAGCTGAGGAGCGTGCATCTCATTTGGAGGGCATCGTGAGAGATATGATGTCGACGCTCAGCATGCATTTTAAAGTCATGGACTTCAAGAATATATTGGCCCGCATTTCAGCTCTAGCTCCAGCTCTGGCTTCAGCTCCAACTCTGGCTTCGGCTCCAGCTCCAGCTCCAGCTTCGACTCCAACTTTCAGTGACGACGATGATGATGTAGATTTAGGAAGCTTTTGATGTATTTTATTTTTTAAAAAAAATATTATAATAAATTTTATTTGATAATAAAATTTTGGTATTTTAGAATAATTTTTATATTTATTATATTTTTTATGTTATATATCTATATTTATTAGATAAAATATATAAAAAATAAAAATTTTATTTTTTTAATTATTCAAGATCTACGACAGTAATTTTATAACCGCTGTCATATCCGTGCCAATCGCTGCCATAGGTCTCTGATGCAAATAGTGTCAATTGCTGCATTAGATCCATGGTAATGATTAAGAAATCGCTGCTATAGATTATCTATGGTAGCGATTATGTAACTACTGCTATAGATTAATTATGACAGTGGTTACACAACCGCTGCTATAGGTCGATCTATTGCAGTAGTTTTTAAACCACTGTAATAGACTATCTATGGCAGCGGTTCAAATAGCCGCTACAATAATCGCTGCCATAGAGCTACGGTGATGGCCGCAGTAGTAGCGGTTAGAAAACCACTGCCATAGTCTATAATAGCAATTTTTTGGGCTACGATAGCAGTTATGAATCGTTGTCGTAGTCCTTTTTTATAGTAGTGATATCTTTCTTTCTTTAAGATTGATTGTTAGGTTCATCAAAAATTATATGTATTGATTCTTCAACAACCAAAAAGTGTTTGTTAAAGACTCTATATGCTTTGCTAGATATAGGTATCCAAGAAAGATACCCTCATTTGCCTTAGTATCAAATTTACCTAGATTATCTTTACCATTATTATGAATAAAATATTTATAATTAAAAATATGAAAATAATTAATATTAGATATTTTTTCTTTCTAATGCTCATAGGGAGTTTTCTTTAGGATTGGGCAAATAGAAACTCTATTTAGAATGTAACTTGTTGCGTTAATGGCTTCAGCCCAAAAGTATTTAGGTAGATTTTCTTCACACAATATGGTACGGGCCATATCAATTAAGATTTTATTTTTTCTTTCGACAACTCTATTTTGTTAAGAGATTCTAGGTGCAGAAAAAATATATTTTATGCCATGTTCATTGCAAAATTTTTCAAAATATTTGTTTTCAAATTCTATGCCATGATCACTATGAATGCATACCATAGTTGAATTCTTTTCATTTGTTATCTTTTTATAAAACTTTGAAAACATTAAAAATATTTCATCTTTGTGGGCTAAAAATAAAATCCAGATGAAACGAGAGTAGTCATCAACAATGACAAGACCATACTTCTTTCCTCCTAAGCTTGTGGTCCTAGTAGGTCCAAACAAATTTAGATGTATTAATTCAAGAGGCCTAAAAGTTGAAATCATATTTTTAGATTTAAAACTTTCTCTAGTTTATTTTTTAAATTGATAAGCATCACAAACATGATCAATTTTAAAATTTAGTTTTGATAGCCCCTTAACTAAGTCTTTATTAAGCAATCTATATAGAGTATGCATGCTAGCATGACCTAACCTACAGTGCCAAAGCCAACTAGTTTTTTTTATGTTAGCGTTCATTGCAACTAAGCATTGGCCACTCTTCATGGCAATTTCATCAAGATTCATTATGTAGATATTGCCACATCTAAATCCAATGAATTTTAAACTATTATCCAAGAAACTAGATACTTTGCACAAAAAAGATTCAAAAAAATTTTTAAAATCTTTATCACATAGTTGACTAACACTAACCAAGTTATATTTTAAATTATCAACTAATAATACATTATCTATAAAGATGAAAGGAGTAATCTGAATTTTACCATAGTCAATTATATTGTCTTTGCCATTATCGTCAAAGATGACTACTCTTTCTTCCTTCCTTTCTAGAATGACGAATTGCTTCTTATCATTCGACATATGTCTTGAGCAGCCGCTATCTAAGTACCACTTTCATTTGGATCCTTGGGCTACAAGGCATTCCTGTACAAACAATCAAGTGATAATTTCAGGTATCCAAATCTTCTTGGATCCTTTTGGATTAGTGATCATGATTTCTTTTGAAATCTAAATTCTTTTAACTTGTTTTTCACCGAATTTTTTAGTATTACACTCAAATGCTTTATGTCCTATTTTTCTGCATCTAAAACAAGTGATATGTGAAGTGCTAATTGATATGGGTGCAGTAAAAAAATTTTTTAGAAACTTAGTTTTATCTTTAGATTTATATCATATTCCAGCTTTATCATAAACTCTTCTTTGATTATTTAAAATCATTTATAATTTTTTAGAACTATAAATAAATTTACCAACTAAAGATTTTAATTTATCCAATTCATCCTTTAGGATTTTATTTTCTTCTTTTAACTTATTGTGGTTACTAATTATCTCTTCCTTTTCTTTTAAAAGAGTTTGAGTCATTTTCTCAAGATTTTTATTTTTTGTACTAATCTTTTTGAAGTCTTTCATCAAGTCATAAAAAAGTATCTTGAAGCTCATCAAAAGTAAAATCTGAGTCAAGAGTGGAGGATACCTCATCATCTTTTGCCATGGAATATAAGTTTGCTTCATTTTGATTTTCTTCCTCCGAGCTTGATGCATCGCTGACGCTCTAAGTTATTAACATAGCTTTCTTTTTTATTCTTTTTGATCCCTTCTTCAACTGAGGAGGATATTCAATCCTAAAATATTCTAGCTTCTTGCATTCGTAGCAAGTGGGCTGATTCTTCTCTTTTTCTTTTTCTCTTCCTGCTGGCTTCTCCCTCTAATGAAGCTCCTCTTCTTGAATCCTTGTCTTCTTCTTTTCATAAATTTCTTTAATTTTTTGATCACCAGGGCCATGTCTTCATCATTCTCCTCACTGGTGGATAGATCATCTCCTTCTTTAGCTATCATGAATTTCAGTGCTATTATTTTCTTCTTGTTATTATCCTTTTCATTATGCCGACTTGTGGTAAGCTAATGTGTCATTAGGGATCCAATGAGCTCCTCTAGAGGTAGAGTATTCAGATCCTTTGCCTCCTGGATGGCTGTCACCTTAGCTTTCCATGTTCTAAGCAAATATCTGAGAATCTTTCTTACTAATTCACTATTAGTGTAAATTTTTTCTAAGCTTTTTAAACCATCTATAATATTAGTGAATTTTGTGTACATGCTAGTGATAGATTTAGTGGGATCCATTTTAAATAATTCATATTGGTGAACTAGCATGTTAATCTTTATTTTTTTTACTTGATTTATCCCTTCATGTGTGACCTCAAGTCTATCCTAAATTTTTTTAACTGAATTGCAAGTGAAAATTCGGTTAAACTCATTTGCATCAAGGGCACAGTAGGGTACATTCATTGCCTTAGCATTTAATTGGATAAGTTTCTTGTCCGTCTCATCCCAATCCTTCTCCGGCTTAGGAGAGGATGTGCCATTGACAATGATTGTAGGTATATGTGGGCCATTGATAATGACACTCTATATGTCATAGTCGAGGGCTTGAATAAAAATATGCATGCGAGCTTTTCAATAGATATAGTTGGACCCATTGAAAAGAGGTGGCCTATTTATGGATTGCCCTTTAACAAGTGAATCTCCTAGTTAGATTGACATGATCTTTGTCTTTAGTTGATAAAATCAATAATTAGTATAGAATCAAGACTCTGATACTAATTGTTGTCCAAGTATACAACACAAGAGGGGCGGTGAATTGGGTTTACAAAAATTTAAAGCAGATATATGCGATGAAAAATGTTTGAAGTCCATGTGAATCAGATGAGAGAGCAAATAAAAGACACAAGCAATAACACGTACACAAACAAGAAAATTTTATAATGGTTCGATGCACTCCTAGCACCTACGTCCACTCTCCAAGCAAGACTCTTGGAAATTTCACCATAATCCCATAAGATTATAGTCGAAGAGTTTTTTTGGACTCACTATCTAAAAATCTAGTTGATTTTTTTCTTAGGTTCACCAACCACAACCCTTACAAATATCAGACAAATCAAACTAAGACAAACAATGGAGAGAAAAATTCTAAAACACAAGTTCCAGCCCCTGCTGAAACCAAGTACACAGAAAGAGAAAGAAATATTTCACAACAAAGAATGCTCTTTTGAATGAGCAGAAAGGTTATCGTTGCAGTTCGTTGGAAACCTTCTTGAATGCTTGGAGTTATTGCACTTGAGGGCTTTTCAATGCTTGAGAGAACTGTTTGAATAAAGATTATGTATTCATTGAAAAATAGGATGTTCGTTCCTTCCTCTCAATTTTCTTAGATCTTTCGAAAATACATCTTCTTCTTTTTATATCTGATACATTTTCTCTCTTCTGGTGATGATTAGAGTTCAGAAAAAATGAAATCTGATCATTGGAGAGTAATAACTAGCCATTGGAGCTGAGAAAATTTGATCTAAAATATTCCATCAAAAGACTATCGCCGTGTCTCGAGACCTATCGATTTATCTCGAGACATCTCGTTAGATTACGAGATCTCTTGGTTTGATCAAGAGAGCTCTTGTCTTCAATCGTTCGAAAAAATAGCTTTCTAAAAAAGTTGACTCGCTTGAGATCGAGAGCTCTCGATTTTGAATGAGAGCTCTCGCCGGAACCATAAGACCTCTCGAGAACACTGTGAGACCTCTCATTCTCAGAGCACAAAAATTATATTTCTGTCTTTTGAGATCGAGAGCTCTCGAGATTCACTCAAGATCTTTCGAAATCATGCCAGAAGCTCATCTGAATGTGCCAGTCTTCACAAGAGCTCTCGAAAAACTTCTGAGACGTCTCTAAAACTGCTCCAAGACTATTTTGAAAAATTTTTACATCAATCAAAAAAATTTGATTTTCATTTGAATTGAACTTCGTGTCATTCTCATTTTGCTCAAAGGGCCCTCTTTCTTCTGACATTAGAATACTTAAAATAAAATATATTAGTAGTCATTTATTTTAATATTTGGTCATCATCAAAATTACTTAGGAAGGATCAATAAGAAAAGAGATAAGAGACAAAAAATAATTTTAAAAAATTATTATTTTTTAAATAATAATAATATTTTTTAAAAAATATTAATTTATTATTATTTTAAAAAAATAAAATATTATTTTTTTTAATTTTAAAAATAATAATATACTAATTTAAAATAATAAAAGGTATGAGAAGAAGAGAGGAGATGGAGGCACAATTGAAATCAGTATTTGTCGAGAGAGAAGGATAGTCGTAGTGGGGCAATAGGAGGTGCAGTGGTACCAGTAGGCGCGTAGAAGATATGAAAATAGGAAAATAAAATAAAATAAAATATTATTTCATAAAATAATAAAAAAATCATATATATAATAAAAAAATAAAAAAAATATTTATAAAATAAAAATATTTATTATAAATATTTATTATTAAAAATATTTAATAATTATAAATCATAATTATCTATCTCGTGCAATGTGTAGGTCTTCGACTAGTTTCATGAAAAGTGAAAACCCATGAAGAAGGTGAATTTTAGCACTTCCCATGGGATGGAAAGTGGTGCTTTTTTTTTTCCTAAAATATTTTTTTAAAATCTATGACTAAAATTTTATAAAATATTATGGATGATTAGGATGAAATATTGAATAATGATAATATAATATTATATTAATATTATCCTAATATTTATATTAATATAATTTTAATATTAATACTAATATTAATATTATAATTTTTATTATATTTTAATATTTATAGTAATATAATATTTTTATTAATATTAATATAGTATTTATATTAATATATTAATATTTATATTAATATAATGTTATCTTTATTAAGATATTAATAAATTTATTATATTAAAATATTAATATTATATTAAGATAATATAATATAAATTAGTATTATATTAATATAATAAATTATTATGATATAATATTATATTAATATTATCTTTATATTAATTTAAATATAATATTATTATGTATATAAAGTTAGGAGCAAAATGTATGGTCATATATCCACTAAAGGTATAATGGATATTCTACATTATTTTTTTTAGAAAAATGAATGTTCAACCAAACGTAAGTCACTCTTCAATAAATCACTTTTCATGGTCAACCAAACATACTAAAATTCTATTCCTAGAAAATAACTTTTCGGATGGTGATTTTTCAGAAAGTGACTTGTGGAAAAAAAGTTTTTCTCGTGAACCAAATGAGTCCAAAGAATTTGAAGGTGTGTAGTATAAACTTGAATCAAATGATTTCGCAATCTTGATATTTTGTAAATGTGGACAAAATTATTAGTCATGAAGCTTAAGACTCCGAAACCAACTAAATTCTATTTCTTACTGGAAGATAGTAGCACAAAAAATGGTTCATGGAATTGAAGATTATGCTATCTCCTGCTCATAATCAACAAGGAGAAATTCTTTGCACACCACAGACGTTGTAGCTCTGTGCATACCATCCACAGTGATTAGCTTATGGGTGGGGTCGGAGTGTGGAATCCGAAAAAAAAAATTTTCTTCCGATCTTATTTGTGAGCCAATTAATATGGACGGCGCGTATGAACAAGGCGCACAAAGCATTTCTCAATCATCAAGTATATCCATGTTGAAGCATGGGCCTACATTTACCTTCAAGATGAAAATTGGCTGGGACGACATTTCTCCAAGCCGGCCCGTTGGAAGTTTTCTTGGCCCAGTCATCGAGTGACACTTCAGCCCGCCTATTTCGAACCTTTTTGATGTGGCCGAAGAAAACCAGATCCAGATTCGGGCCCAAACAGACATGAGTCTAGCTGGTTTGAAATTTGACAGTGAATAATTATATTATTTTCAATGATTTAGTCAAATTAAAATGAGATTTGGGTGGGTCAAAACGGGCGGGCGAACGTGCAAGCTTCTCACAAGCTAGCTCGAGGTTGGCCTAAAATCTAACTAGAGTTTTGCTCCCTTGATTAAAAAATGAGCCAGCTAGGGCCATGCTTAGTTCACTCAAGCTCCATTTGAATTAGGTCAAAATATGAACATATAAATAATTTATATATGACATATTATTTTTAATTATTTTTATGTATATAACAAAGATATTAAATAATTTATTATAAATTAATATTGCTTTTGTTGAATAGAATGCATTGTAACTAGAAAATTATAATAGCATCCAGGTTATTACTCAAATTATATGAATAAAATCCTTAAATAATCTTAAAATTTCAGAGGCACTCTTTAACAAGCTGTTCATGAAAAGCTCAGCTCCAAAACTAAAATAGAAGCCTGTATTTCACTATTTATGCTATATGATATATACTATGTATTCTAAATGTATATAACAAAATGATAGTGGGCTGGGCCAAGATTAGGCCACGTAAGGTTATAAGGTTCTGTCTGAACCTGGTGAAGATTAGGATCAAAGGGTAATTCTTTCTACACCACATGCGGTGTAGAAAATTTGAACCGTCTTGGACTATCTTTTTTTTATTGGTCTATGTGGATCTCAGTTGGCATGATGAAATAAAATATGACCTATATTAAATACTGTTTTGATGATTTTGAAAATTTATTTCATGCCGCGTCTGCACGTTGCTTCAAAAGAAAATCCTGATCCGGCGCTACCATTGGGCCAGAAAAACGTTAACCCGGCCCATTTTTCCTCCGAACTCAAACCAATTGAAACCCGAAAAGCAGAGATGGGCAAACTCAGCAAAAGTAGAGTCACCATATATTAAAAAGAAAAAGTAAAAAAAAAAAAAAGCAAAAGTGCGAAGAGAGAAGAGAACCTCACCCACCCTTTATCACCCCCTTGCTTCTTTGTAGTTCCTCGATTCCATCACTCTTCCATCCATCCATTCCAAAAGCTCCTCCCAAATGGACTCCCTCCCCTCCTCATTCCTCACCACCACCATTCTCCTGTCCATCTTTATCTCCCTCTCCTCCGCCCAGTCCCACCTCTGCCGCACCTCCTGCGGCGTCATCCCCATCCGCTACCCCTTCGGCATCGACGACGGCTGCGGCAGCCCCTACTACCGCAGCATGCTCGTCTGCACCAACTCCTCCGGCCTCATCCTCCGCACCCCTTCCGGCAACTACCCGGTCGCCGCCATCGACTACGCCGATCCCCACCTCCTCGTCACCGACACCTCCATGTGGAGCTGCCCCTCCTCCTCCGATGACAACAACAACTTCTACGAGGACGACGACGAGCGCGTCGCTTTCCGCCACCCGGTCACTCCCTTCAGCCTCGACACCAGCACTCGCTTCTCTCTCTCCCCCAAGAACGACTACCTCTTCTTCAACTGCAGCGAGGGCTCGGTCATCATCCAGCCGAAGCCGAGCTTCTGCGAGCGGTTCCCCGACCGCTGCGACTCGGCCTGCGACAGCGCCGGGTATCTGTGCCGCAACTTGCCGGAGTGTCCGAATGCTCTGGTGGAGACGAGGACCAGCTGCTGCTCTTACTATCCCAAGGCTTCAGAGTCGTTGAGGCTGATGCTGAAGCATTGTGCGTCTTATACTTGCGTGTACTGGAGGACGGTGGGAGCGAGCTTTCCGCCGTATGATCAGGTGCCGGAGTATGGGATCCGGGTGGATTTCGAGATCCCGGTCACTACTCGGTGTCTCCAGTGCCGGGATAGAGCGAGGGGTGGGGGAATGTGTGGGTTCGACACGGAGTCGCGGAGTTTTCTGTGTCTCTGTGATGAAGGGAATGTTACCACTTATTGTTCCGGTTAGTCTCTCTGTCTCCATGCTGCTTATTATATTTTCCGGATCCACGTTATATGTATCATGTCATATAGTCGCACATCTGGATTACTTCGAATTTTACGGTTTTACTAGAAATAAATTATAGATTAAACCATAGATCACTCAACTATAACATGAATGACTTCAATGATATTAGAACTGGGAAAGCTGAGATGTGCAGCATCTATGGAAAATATAAAATAGAATAAAGAAAGATGTAAAGCTGCATGCGATTCTTCTTTTGGGTAAACGAGCCCGCATGGTAACAGGGGCGTACTTTGTAAGGTATCAATCCATTTTTCTTTTTCTTCTATCACAAGTTTAGAATCTTTTGACATCATCCCTAGTCTCTGAGATATATACGAACTTTTACCTCACGTGTTACATTTCATGTATAATGATTTATCGATGCACGGATTTTGTTAAATAACCATATAGAATCATTTCTGTGACCAAATAATTCACGTGAAATTAAAATGAAGAATTATATATATATACCTAGAGAGAGAGAGAGAGAGAGAGAGAGAAAGCACCGGTAGCACCTCTGAAAAGTAAGTTATGGAGAATGTCCTGATCATCATCATGTAATCCATCTTTAATTAAAACTGATAGATCTGATGGCTTATGAGTAAATTCTCACTATGTTTGAAATGGATGGTATGATGGTCGACGGGTTATAAATGAAAATTTTAATTGGATCTCTGACATCTAGTTAAATTGATCACCAATTTTATAGTTGTTCTCTAGTGGTTCTACCTTGATAAGTTGGTCCCGTTATATGTAATGCTAGGTTTGGGCACTGCTTTACTGAAGCACAGTGTTGATTTGACATATCGTGGTTTCAGTTGGTCTTGCTCTCAACCATCACGTTTTATGTAGCATAAAAATTTCTAGATCCTCAAAAATTACACAAAAATTGAAAGATTATTCATTGCTTTTTTTTTTTGCTTTTGCTTTTCTGGTAGGAGCCTATCAGATTATCAATCATGCATGAATTAAACTAGCTAGTCGCATTTTTTTTTCCTATCCACATGGCAATGTTTTTTCCTCTCCTTTTTTTTTTTTGTTTGTTTTTTATTTACAGAACAAAGGAAAATTTTCAATTATTCTTCTATATAAGATTTTAGGTTATTCCAGCTAATTAAATCAAGAAGACTTGTGTCAAAATATAATAAAGAAGACATTCCGAGATTTGCCCACTTTGCATCAACCGTGTTCATAATGCATGCTATGCATACGTGCAGAGGGTGGTTCTTCAAGGCATAAAGCATCGGCTGGGGTTATTGCCGGTAAGGAGTTCTGTTATACCCAAGCATTATATTCATTCTTTTTGTCACCCAGACATGCATGATAACATTGATGTTATTGCAGGAACTACTGTATTTTCAATTGGTGGGGCAGTGGGTGTTGGAGCTCTCGTTTGGTATCTAAGAAAGACGAGAAAAAATAAAGTAGTGACGTGTGGTGTTCAGAGCAATGAAAATAGGCTCTTCTGATTGGCTACTTCATGATTTCTTTTCCACCTTAAAGCTTGATACCTTGCGTGATAAATGTAATTAAGTGTTGCCTGGTCATATATACAAGCGTGTTTGGATACTTGAAACCAACGCAAGATATATATATAATTTTGGAAAAAGAGATGTATAAACACGTACGTACGTATGGTGTTCTTCTAAAAGAAAACAAACAGTGTTTATTTCATATATGAATAATATTATCATATGTATTTATTCCATCATTTAGCCAACATGACTGCCATGATTATTACATGCATGAAATCATGACATATTTAGGTAACTTACGAATAGAAGCCTTATACGGCGAGGTGACGTACATATATATATTAGAAAATTAATGTAGGTATATGCATCATGGACATGTATATATGGAACTCCAAGCCAAACGATCAACTAATTAGCATAGTCGCACATCCCGTAGTTGCAGTAGCCACCTTGCTTGCACTTGTTCTTGCACGCCCCGCAGTTCGTGAGGTCGTACAATACGTTGACACATCGGCCGCTGCAGCATGTCTGCCCGTATCCGCACCTCCTCCCGCACCATCCACAGTTCTGGTTGTCGGCCATCACGTTGACGCATCTCTTCCTGCAGCAGTCCGGGCCCGAGCTTCCTTTGGCACGGCACATCCTCGGGTATCTATCACATGTCATGGAGGCTTCTAGATTGTTCTGGGCTAGCAAACGGCTCACCCCCCTGATCGAAGAAGAGGCCTCTTCAGGAGTGAGGGGATCACTGAAAGATGATGCATTAGGTTCCTGATCCTCTTCATGATCACTGGGGCTAATTGGTGAGGCAAGGGAGGTGGCCAAGGCCATGGCCAATGCCATG